>SJYQ01002353.1:204457-234037 GCA_006410935.1 Redunca redunca | reverse complement strand
CTCCTGCCTCCAATCCCTCCCAGCATCAGAGTCTTTTCCAATGAGTCAACTCTTCACATGAGGTGGCCAAAGTACTGGAGTTTCAGCTTTAGCATCATTCCTTCCAAAGAACACCCAGGATTGATCTCCTTCAGAAAGGACTGATTGGATCTCCTTGCAGTCCAAGGGACTCTCAAGAGTCTTCTCCAACACCACAGTTCAAAAGCATCAATTCTTCGACGCTCAGCCTTCTTCACAGTCCAACTCTCACATCCATACATGACCACAGGAAAAACCATAGCCTTGACTAGACGGACCTTAGTCAGCAAAGTAATGTCTCTGCTTTTGAATATGCTATCTAGGTTGGTCATAACTTTCCTTCCAAGGAGTAAGCGTCTTTTAATTTCATGGCTGCAATCACCATCTGCCGTGATTTTGGAGCCCCCAAAAATAAAGGCTGACACTGTTTCCACTGTTTCCCCATCTATTTGCCATGAAGTGATGGGATTAGATGCCATGATCTTCATTTTCTGAATGTTGAGCTTTAGGCCAACTTTTTCACTCTCTACTTTCACTTTCATCAAGAGGCTTTAGTCAGAGCTAAAGTTCAGCAAGGCAGTTCTTTGTGACATTAACTTAGGACATTTATAGACTTCATTGTGAGACTAAAATATCACTGAAAATATTATTTTATGGAGAAAGTTGTATAGATGGTGTTTGATGTTTATGGGTTAAAAGAAATATTTGGGTTAACTACTTGAGGCTGGTGGGTGGAGCCTCCTTCCCATAGGGCATGCTAAGAATACTAAACCATCTTTGACGGTAATGATAGGATATGCAAGTTTGAGATTAAAGCTAAGTTATTCAGAATAATGGAGGAGAGGCAGTTCTTTGTTATTTTCTGTGGTTTTGAGACATGTCAACAAATTCTTTGATGCTCATCCCTTGAACAGGTGGTTCTTACCATCTTCCCTATTTCAGCTGCTTGAGTATTGACTGGGACTTTGCAACTTGGCTCTTATGAATAGGCTATAGCATGAAAAACAATTCTAAGACTCAGTTACAAAAGGTGTGACTTCCTCCTTGCTCTTCTCTTGGATCACTTGCTCTGGAGGAAGCTAGCTGCCATTCCAAGAGGACACTCAAATAATGTTATGAAGAGGC
This sequence comes from Redunca redunca, assembly GCA_006410935.1. Taxonomy (NCBI): domain Eukaryota; kingdom Metazoa; phylum Chordata; class Mammalia; order Artiodactyla; family Bovidae; genus Redunca; species Redunca redunca. Next base: position 232,894 of record SJYQ01002353.1, on the reverse strand, counting down.
CCACATGATGAAGAACTGAGTCTTCTTTTGAGTGAGCCATCTTGGAAGTAGATCCTCCAACCTAGTCAAACCTTCATATGATAATTTTGCCAACTAACAGCTTAACTAGAAATTCATGAAAAACCCTGAGCTAGAAAACACCTAGTTAAGCCTTTTCTCAATTTCTGACCCACAGTTATTTCCAGATAATATATGTTGTTTTAACCTGCTGAGTCATGTGTTTTGTAGCAATCAATAAGTAATACACTCTTTCGCCATTAAGCACTTAGCCTTACCTCTGGTTAAGTGATGAACATATATTTTTTAGATATTGCTTTGAAAAGATGCCAGATTGTTATTCTACCTGGAATACACATATATTTCAGCCTGAACTATTCCCCAAATTTCTCTAAATTCATTTCTGCTAAAAGCAGTAATCCTGCCAATGTCCTTCTAAACTTCTGATCATTTTGTTTATTTATTCAATCAGAAAAAATATGTATTTCTTATGACTGTGCTTGATGCTGTAGGAGGTTGAAAATATGAGCAAATCTCTCTTCATATGTGACACCGTAACAGTGGAGATCGGTCTTGAGAAAGGCTATTTCCATTATGTAAGAGCAAGATTGGTTCTTACTGACCTCATAAGTCATATTGGTTCCTGAACTCATAAATCTCTGGACAAAAGAACAGACTGTCATCCAAATAAAGGGAACATAGTGAAGTGAATGAAGTGAAGTGGCTCAGTCGTGTCCGACTCTTTGTGACCTGTGGACTGTAGCCCACCAAGCTCCTCTGTCCATGGGATTCTCCAGGCAAGAATACTGGAGTGGGTTGCCATTTCCTTCTCCAGGGGATCTTCCCAACCCAGGGATTGAACCCAGGTCTTCCACATTGCAGGCAGACGCTTTAACCTCTGCACCACCAGGGAAGAGCTTGTCAAATGTCTCTGAAATAATTGCCAGACTTCAATTGGGGTTTCTTAGTATTAAGTTACCAGTACTCTTGCCTGGAAAATCCCATGGACGGAGGAGCCTGGTGGGCTGCAGTCCATGGGTTCGCGAAGAGTCAGACATGACTGAGTGACTTCACTTTCACTTTTCACTTTCATGCATTGGAGATGGACATGGCAACCCACTCCAGTGTTCTTGCCTGGAGAATCCCAGGGACGGGGGAACCCGGTGGGCTGCTGTCTAAGGGGTCGCACAGAGTCGGGCACGACTGAAGCGACTTAGCAGCAGCAGCAGCAGCAGCAGTATTAAATTATGTGTTGCATTCAGTTGTAAATGGCATTTGGAAACACTCTAACAACCTAAAATACTGTATTTAGGAGCAGGAAATACCCACAAAGACTCTTTTAGACTTTGAGGTAAAAACATATACTTTTTAATTATGGGAACATAGGTAACTAGTTTTCTTTTTAACTGAGATAATTAAAAAAACTACCTGTATCATCAATATTCCTATATCAATACCTATATCATCAATAAGAAAGAGAAGATTTTAATGCATTTCTCGGCCCCAAAATGGAGGAAGGACATGAACTCAGAGCATAGGGCAGTTCTTTAAACTGAATGAACTTAGCTCACTACATTATCCTATCTTTAAACTTTGCTCTGGGTCAATGAAAAGTATATTGACCAACACTCTCTGACCCGTAATAAAGACTGGCAAACCGCTGGTCTAGGGGCCAAATTCAGGCTTCAGCCTTTAACTGGAGCTTGAGCTAATAATGATTTTTACTTTTGTAAATAGTTGCAATAAAAAAAGAAAAATGAAACAAAGACTGGTTGTGGTCCATAAGGCCTAAAATATTTACTATCTGACACTCACAGAAAAGAAAAAGATTGCAAACATCTTATCTATGTCAGCCTGGAGTTAGACCCCTTCAGAAAAGACTGATACTGCTGCAAGTCATTGAGATTACTGTGGAGTGGTTATCATTTCTGGACTAGTGTCAATGAAGATTACACTTGAGGCTACTTTGGTGTATTCCTTCAATTTCCAGTACCTCTGAAACTTCAAGCAAGTCACTGAATCTCAATGAGCCTGTTACCTCATTTATAAGTTGATAATGCTTTTGTTAGTAGGAAAATCTGGAGACCCTTCCTCCTGTGGGCCTTGGTTCTTGGTAAGGATGCAAAGAAGAATGTAAGGTCTTACGCATTGCAAGAAAGTTTACTAACAATAAGAAAAGAAAGAATAGGTGGTGAAAAGTTGGAGATGACTAAGCATACACAAAGAAAGAACAGAGAGAACTCCTCAAGAGTGAAGTGGGCCATCCCAAGGGAGGCAAATGGCCCTGGGAGTGTGGGGTGGAGCGTTTTTAAGGCAAGGTCATTTGCATGATCCAGAGGGGGTCATTGATTGACAGTGGTGGGGCTGGTAAATTGCTTGGTGGGATTAGGCAGCTATTGAATGATTAGCTGAAGAAACCACCTCTCCTTGCTCTCAGCTAACTTCCTGCCTATCAGCTTGAAGTAACTTCCAAATCTAAGAGTCTAATACCACCAACATTCTATGGTTTACTTTCCTTTAAATTCCTTCTTCTTCTTTTTTTAACCTATTTTATTACAGGTATTTTTCTTCCAATTTTATTAAGATATAATTGACATATAGCAATGTTTAAGTTTAAAGTGTATGGCACAATCATTTGACTTATATACATCATAAAACAACTACACTAGTAAGTTTAGTGAAAGTCTACCATCTTATATTGATACAAAATTAAAGAAATAGAAAAAATATTTTTCTGTGATAAGAACTCTTAGGACTTACTCTCTTAACTTTCATACGTAACATACAGCAGTGTTAATTATATTTATTATGTTGTACATTATATTCCTAATACTTGTTTGTCTTATAACTGAAAGTTTATACCTTTTGACTGCCTTCATCCAGTTCCCTCTTTCTCTACCCCCAGCCTCTTGTTTGTTTGTGCATACTCAGTTATGTCCAACTTTTTGCAACCCCATTGACTGTAGTCTGCCAGGCTTCTCTGTCCATAGGGTTATCCTGATAGGAATACTGAAATGGGTTGCCGTTTCCTCCATTGGGGTTCATCCCTAACCAGGGATCAAACCTGCATCTCCTGCATTGGCAGGTAAGTTTTTAGCCACTTGAGCCACCTGGAAAACCCTAACCCCTGCCTCTGGTAACCATGAATTTGATCTCTTTTTATATGGTTTTGTTTTTGGTTGATGGGTTTTCCACAACAGTATCTTAGTTCCTGTTATATGACATACTGATCCATTATTTCTACATGTTACAAAATTATCAGCATGATAAGTCTAGATGCCATCAGTACACAAAGAAATTACATAATTATTGATTATTCCCCACACTGTATATTTTACATGCATTTGCATATTTATTTTGCCACTGGAATTTTGTACCTCTCAATCTCCCTCACCTATCCCTCCTCACTCTCCTCTGACAACCACTTTTCTCTGGATCTATAACTCTGTTTCTGTTTTATGTTTATTCACTGGTTTTGTTTTTTAGATTCCATATATGAGTGAAATCATACAGTATTTGTCTTTCTCTGCCTGATATTTCACTTAGCATAATACCTAGCTTCATCTATGTTGTCACAGATGGCAAGATTCCATTCTTTTTAATGCCTGCATAATATTCCATTGCATATAAATACCACATCTTCTTTATCCTTTCATCTATTGATGGGTATTTAGGTTGCTTCCATATCATGGCTATCATAAATAATGCTGCAGTGGACATAGGGGTGCATATAACTTTTCAAATATATGTTTTTGTCTTCTTGGGATAAATACTCAGGAGTAAAATTGCTAGATCATACATAAGGTGGTTCTATTTTTAATTTTTTTAGAAACTTCCATACTGTTTTCCATAGGGACTGTACTAATTTCCATTCACACCAACAGTACATGAGAGTTTTTTCTCCACATCCTTATCAATGCTTTTTATTTATTGTATTTTGATAATAGCCATTCTGACAAGTGTGAGGTACTATCTCACTGTGGTTTTGATGTGGCATTTCCCTGATAATTAGTGAGGTTGAACATCTTTTCATGTGCCTGTTGGCCATCTGTGTGTCTTTTTTAGAAAAATGTCTATTTAGGATTTTTTACCCATTTTTTAATTATGCTGTTTGTTTTTTTGATGTTGAGTTGTATGAGTTCTTTGTGTATTTTTGAATATTAACCACTTATAGGATATATCATTTGGAAATATCTTCTCTTATTCTGTGGGCAGCCTTTGCTGTGCTGAAGCTTTTTAGTTTAAAGTGGTCTTATTTGTGTATTTTTGCTTTTAATTCACTTCTCTGTGGACATATATCCAAAAAAATTACTAAGACTGATGTCAAATAGATTATTGCCTATGTTGTCTACCAGAACTTTTATCATTTCAGGTCTTATATTTGTCTTCAATCCATTTTGAATTTTTTTTTTTTAATAGTGTGAGAGAGTACTCCAGTTTTATGCTTTTGCATGTAGCTATCCAGTTTTTCCAACACCATTTATTGATAGGCTGTATTTTTTCCATTATATATTTTTGCCTCCATTGTTGTATTATTAATTGATTGTACATGGATACGTTCAGTCCTGGGCTCTCTATTCTGTTCCATTGATCTAGGTGTCTGTTTTTGTGCCAGTACTACACTTCTTTGATTACTGTAACTTTGTAGTATAATTTGAAACCAGGGAGCATGATACCTCTGGCTTTATCAAGATTGTTTTGATTATTTGGAGTCTTTAGCATTTCCATACAAATTTTAGAATTATTTGTTTTAGTTCTATGAAAACTGCCACTGTTATTTTTGATGAGGATTGCATTGAATCTGTAGGTTGCTTTGGGTTGTATGATCATTTTAACAATATTAATTCTTCCAATCCATGAACATGATATGTCTTCTTCAGTTTCTTTCATCAATGTCTTATAGTTTTCTGAGTGTAGGTCTTTTACCTCCTTTAGATAGATTTATTCTAAAGTAGTTTATTATTTTTGATGCAGTTGTGAAAGAATGGGATTGCTTTCTTCATTTCTCTTTGTGATAGTTCATCGTTCCTGTATAGAAATTCAACAGATTTCTGTATATTTTGTATCCTGCAACTTTACTAAATCCATTGATGTGTTTTAGTAGTTTTTTGGTGACATCTTTAGGATTTTTTGTATATACTATCATGTCATCTGCAAACAATGACAGTTTTATTTCTTCCTTTCCAATTTGGATTCCTTTTATTTCATTTTCTTATCTGATTGCTGTGGCTAGACTTCTAATATTAAGTTGAATAAATGTGGAGAGACTGAGCATCCTTATCTTGTTCCTGACCTTAGATGAACTACTTTTCAGCTTTTCACCAATGAGGATGATGTTAGCTGTAGGCTTGTGGATGGATTTTATTTGGTCGAGTTATGTTCCCTCTATACCCCTTTTGTTGAGATTTTTAAAATTGTAAATCAATATTGAATTTTGTCAAAATCTTTTTCTGAATCTACTGAGTTGTTTATATGGTTTGTATTCTTCAGTTTGTTAAGGTGGTATATTATATTGATTGATTTGTGGATATTGAATCATCCTTGCATACCTGGGTTATCCCACTTGATCATGATGCATGATCCTTTTACTATATGATTGAATTAGGCTTGTTTATATTTTGTTGAGGATTTTTGCATCTTTGTTCATCAGTGATATTGGCCTGTAATTTCCATTTTTGTGTGTTATCTTTGTCTGATTTTGGCATCAGACTGATGCTGGCCTTGTAGAATGAGTTGAGAAGCATTCCTTCCTCTGCAGTTTTTTGGAATATTTTGAAAGGGTTGGATGTTAATTCTTTTCTAAATGTTCAACAGAATTCACCTGTGAAGCCATCTGGTCCCAGATTTTGTTTGTTGTGAGTTTTTAAAATTATTGACTAAATTGCACTAGGGTTGTCCATTATATTGGCATATAATTTTTCAATCTCTTATGATTGTAATTCTGTGGTATTGGTTGGAATTTCTCCTTCATTTCTTACTTTATTGATAAGAGTTTTCTCTCTTTTTTCTTGATGAATGTGGTTAAAGGTTTATTGACTGTCTATCTTTCCAAAANGTTGGAATTTCTCCTTCATTTCTTACTTTATTGATAAGAGTTTTCTCTCTTTTTTCTTGATGAATGTGGTTAAAGGTTTATTGACTTTGTCTATCTTTCCAAAAAACAGCTCTTAGTTTTACTGATCTTTTCAGTCTTGCTTCTTTAGTCTCTATTTCATTTATTTTTGCTCTGATCTTTATGATTTCTTTACTTTTATTAACTTTTGGGTTTTGTTTGTTCTCCTCTTTCCTGTAGGTGAAAGGTTAGGCTGTTTATTTGAGGTTTTTTCCGCTGTTTCCTAAAGTAGCTTTTATCTCTATTAACTTTGGGTTTTGTTTGTTCTCCTCTTTCCTGTAGGTGAAAGGTTAGGTTGTTTATTTGAGTTTTTCCCCTTGTTTCCTGAAGTAGCTTATATCTCTATAAACTTCCCTTTGAGAACTGATTTTGCTATGTTACATAGATTTTGGAATATTGTGTTTTTGTTTTCATTTGTCTTCAGGAATTAAAAAAGTGTTTTTCTTTGATTTCTTAGTGAACCCATTGATTGTTTAGTAATATATTGTTTAGTTTAATGGATATTGTGTTCATTGATTTTGCAGCTTTTTTCTTATAGTTAATTTCTAGTCTGAGGGCCTTGTGGTTGGAAAGGCTGCTTTGTATAATTTCAGTTTCCTGAAATTTATTGAGATTTGTTTTGTGGCCTAGCATATCATCTCTCCTGGAGAATGTTCCATGTGCACTTGAAAGAATGTGTATTCTTCTGCTTTTGGGTGGAATGCTCTCTTTATATACATCAGCTCATCTGATCTAATGTGTCTTTTAAGGTCAGTGTTTCCTTATTATTTTCTCTCTGGATGATCTATCTATTGATGTAAATGAAGTGTTAACATTCTCTATTCTTATTCTGTTACTGTCAGTTTCTTTGTGTCTGTTAATATTTGCTTAATATATTTAGGTGCCCCTATGTTGGGTACATATACATTTGCAATTGTTATATCTTCTTCTTGGATTGACCTCTTGATCATTATATAATATTTTTCTTTGTCTGTTACTACAGGCTTTGTTTTAATGTCTATTTTGTATAATATGAGCTTCTATGGTGGCTTAGATGATAAAGAATCTGCCTGCAATACCAAAGACCTGGGTTCTATTCCTGGGTCAGGAAGACCCCTTGGAGAAAGGAATGGTAACCCACTCCAGTATTCTTGCCTGGAAAATCCCATGGACAGAGGAGCCTGGTGGGCTATTGTCCATGGGGTTGCAAAGAGTCGGATATGACTGAGCAACTAATACACACACTTTTCTAATTATTACTACTCCAACTTTGCTTTTCTGTCCATTTGCATGGAATACCTTTTTCCATCCCCCAACTTTTAGTCTGTGTGTGTTTATAGGTCTGAAGAGTCTTTTGTAGGCAACATACACATGGGTCTTGTTTTTGTATCCATTTAGGCACTCTGTGTCTTTTTTGTTTGTTTGTTTTCCCCAAACTTTAAATATTTTGTTTTGTATTAAGGTTATCAATATTGTGGTAGTTTCAGGTGAACAGTGAAAGGACTCAGCCATACATATACATGTACCATTTCTATGTCTTTTGATTGAAGCATTTAGTGCATTTATATTTAAAGTAACTATTGATATGTAGATACTTACTGCCATTTTGTTAATTGTTTGGGGATTGTTTCTGTAGTTCTTTTCTGTTCATTTCTTTTCTTCTCAATGACTAACTTCAGTGTTATGTTTGAATTCCTTTCTCTTTTTCGTATGTGTATCTATTATAGATTTTTGGTTTGTAATTACCATGAGGTTTATTTATAGTAACTATATATATATCATAAATTTATATACATATATAAAATAAATAGCATATATGATTATTTTAGGTTGTTCACCTTTTAAGTTCAAATGTATTTTAACAACCTTTCATTTTCACTCACCACCCCCTACCCACATTTACATCTTTTACATCTTTTTGTTTTACATACCCTTGACTGCCTATTTTGGATATAGATGATTTTAATACTTTTATCTTTTAAGCTTTCTACACTAGCTTTATAAGTGGTCAGTTTAGTATCTTTACTATATAATTACCTTTACCAATGAGATTTTTCTTTTTATAATTTTCATAATTCTAGTTGTGGCCTTTTTTTTTCTCTTAAAGAAGTCCCTTTAACATTTCTTGTAAAGCTGATTTTGTGTGGCTGAACTCCTTTAGCTTTTGCTTGCTTATATAACTTTTGATCTCTCCTTCAAATCTGAACGAAAGCCTTGCTAGGTGGAGCAGTTTTGGTTGTAGGGTTTTTTCTTTCATCACTTCAAACTTATTACACCATTCTCTTCTGGCCATCTGCAAGGATTTTTGCTGAAAAGTCAGCTGATGGCCTTATGGGAATTCCCTTGTACATTACTTGTTTTTCCCTTGTTGCTTTTAAGATTTTTTGTCTTTAATTTTTTACCTTTTGAATTACAGTCTGCCTTGACATTTTCCTCTTTGGGTTGATGCTACTTGGGACTCTCTGATTCCTGGACCTGAATGTCTTTTTCCTTTTCCAGGTTAGGGACGTTTCCAGCTATTATGTTTTCAAATATGTTCTCTGCCACTTTCTCTCTTCTCCTTCTGGGACCTTTATAATGTGAATGTTAGTACACTTGTCCTATAGATATCTTAAACTATGTTCATTTTAAAAAATTGTTTTCTTTTCTATTCAGCTTGAATGATTTCCACTGTTCTGTCTTCCAACTTGCCAGTTTGTTCCTCTCTATCATCTAATGTTCATTCCTTCCATTGTATTTTTCATTTTAGTTCTGGTATTCTTCAGCTCTATTTGTTTCTTCTTTATATTTGTAACTCTTGTTAAAGTTCACATTGTGTTCATTCTTTTACCAAGATCTTAGGGCATCTTTACAATCATTACCTTGAACTCTTTATCAGGTAGACTGCCTATTTCTATTTCACTTAGTCTTCTGGGGTTTTATCGTGTTCCTTTGTTTGGAATATATTTCTCTGTAGCCTCATTTTGCCTAACTCACTGTTTTTATTTCTGTTTCGGTAGGTTGGTTGTTTCCCAATCTTGGAGAAGTCATCTTTTGTGGGAGACATTCTATGTGCCCCAGTAGTGCACTGCCCTCTGGTCACCAGAGCTGTATACCCTAGGGGTGCCTCCAATGTGGGTTGTTGAGTAAGCCCTTCTGTTGTAGCAGGCTGACTACTGTGGATAGTCTCGTAAGCCTGGCAGGTCCCCAGTTCAGCTGATTCCAGGCCCTGCCTTGTGAGGCGACTGCCAGCTGCTGGTAGGCAGGGCAGGGTCACAAGCCTGCTGGGTGCAGAGCTCCTGAGTATCCCAGGGCTAGTGCTAGCCCTCTAGTGGGCAGAGCCAGGCTCCAGGGTGGCTGACTATGGGGTTCTCAGTGCCTGATCTAGTGTTGACCTGCTGGTGAGAAGGACTAATTCCTGACTTTATGGCTACAGGTTCCAGGGTGTCCCAAAGGTGGTGTTAGTCTGTTAGAGAGTGGGGCTAGATTCCCAAGGCAGCTGGCTGAGGGGCCTAAGCTGTCTGGAAGTGGTGTGAGCCTGCTGGTGAGCAGGGCTGGGGCCCAGGGCGTCCCAGGGCTGGTGCCCTCAGTGGTGGATGGGGTCAGATCCTGGGTTTGGTGCTGATCCATTGCTTGGCAGAGCTATGTTCTGACAGCTCTAGCTGCAGGGCTGTGGGGGTCCTGCAGCTGCTGTCAGCCCATTGGTAGGTGCATCCAGGACCTGAGATTGCTGGCGGCAGGGCCCATGAGTCCCTGAAATGGTGGGTGAGTCTGGTCCTGAGTCTAGTGTTGGCTTACTGGTGGGCAGGGCCAGGCCCCAGGGCACTGAAAGCCAGCCTGTAGGTAGGCTGGGGCAAGGCTGAGTCCTCAGACTATTAAGCTAGAGGGAGGATCCCCAAACGGTGTTCGCCACAACCAGTTTCCACATGGTAAAACCAGCTCCCCAGAATGGCTGCCTCCAATGTCTGTGTCCCCAGGTAAATGTCAATTGTCTCCTGCCTCTCTGGGAGCCTCTCTAAGATCAGCAAGTGGGTCCAACCCAGGATCCTTTAAATTACTGCTTCTGCTCTGGGTCCCGGAGCATGTGAGATTTTGTGTGTACCTTTTAAGAATGTAATTTTTTTTTTACCACTCTCTGGCTCTCCCAAAATAAGCCTTTGTGGACTTTGAAAGCCAAATGTTGTGGGGGTTCATCTCCCCAGTGCTTAGGAGCCCAATGTGAGGCTTAGTTGTCTTATTCCTTGGAGAGAATCTCTGCAATTGTAATTATCTCCTGTTTCTGAGTTGCCAACCCCAAGGCCCTGGGTCTTTATACCACATCTCCACCCTTCCTACTTAATGTGGTTTCTTCTTTGTATCTTTAATTGTAGATCTTTCCTGCTAGTCTTTTGGTCTTTCTCATCAATAATTGCTCTGCAATTTTTGTAATTTTGGTGTGCCTCTGAAAGGAGGTGAGCTCAAGGTCTTCCTGATATGTCATCTTGGGCACTGGAACCTCAGTCACAAGATGGCTATCAGAAGCAATGTGATTACTTGGCACTTCCAAAAGGAGGGAGCTTCATTTTCTCCTCTTAAAATCAACAACTAGTAAGATATTGATAGACTTTCTTAATTTCCTCACAGGTTAAATTTCTTGGACATCTCTGTTCACATTGACCAAAATGGCTCTTCAGAAATGCAGTTGATTTACATAATAGGAAAATTCCAGAAATAGAAAACTATTATTTGCATTTGGAGACTCTAAAGTTTGAAGTATTCTTGATAGATATAATAATGAAGCAAAGTAGGAAGTACACATTTGTTCACTTTTAAAACATTTCAGATCATGGACAGATCTTAAATCTATAATACTGATGATTTTCCAAAACTCAAAATAAGTACTTCTAAGATTGTTATCATTTCAACTGAAAAATGTAAACCTTTAGAGATGCTAAGTATAGAATTATTACCGTTTGGTCAAAAGAAAGATACCTTAGACTTTAATTGGATATTTAATTATGATTTGTTGTTATTGTTGTGTTAGTGGCTAAGTTGTGTCTGACTCTTTTGAGATCCCATGGACTATATGTAGCCTACTAGGCTGCTCTTATCTATTGGATTTCCCAGGCAAGAATATTAGAATGGGTTGCCATTTCCTTCTCCAGGGGATCTTCTTGACCCAAGGATAGAACCTATGTCTCCTGCATTGGCAGGCAGATTCTTTACTGCTGAGACGCTGGGGAAGTTCTCTAATTATCATTGAGGTCTATTTACAATCTCAGATAAAGAGGTTTATTTTTATTTAATTTTCCTAGTCATAAATTTCTTCTGGAAGAAAGAAAACATTTGAACATTAAAATGGTATTTTTAATTTTTTTTTAAATGAAGAACCTTAATTTTACATGAAAGCATCAAAAACAGCATACTCATTTAAGGTTGAATTATGCTATTTATTTATCAATTTGTTTTCTTTAAAAATTCAATTGTTAAAGAATTATGACTTCCTGCAAGTAGTTAATAGGTTATAATATGGAGACAAACTTAGTATAGTTCAGTATCAGTCAGTCAGTCAGTTCAGTCGCTCAGTCGTGTCCGACTCTTTGCGACCCCATGAATCGCAGCATGCCAGGCCTCCCTGTCCATCACCAACTCCCAAAGTTCACTCAGATTCACGTCCATCGAGTCAGTGATGCCATCCAGCCATCTCATCCTCTGTTGTCCCCTTCTCCTCCTGCCCCCAATCCCTCCCAGCATCAAAGTCTTTTCCAATGAGTCAACTCTTCAATAGATTTCTAATAAAATTTAACACGTTATTGTCCTAATTTCCACTTATTTCATTAGTAAAACTTGCACTTTTTCATTTTGAAAAAGTGTGTGGAATCAATTGGACTAAAGAACTTTATAGCTCACCACAATTTGGCCCAAGGCAAGTTGGCAGGGAGCAGAGACTGGCTGTTAAGTCTCAGTAACAAGAGGAGCGTGGTATTTGTTTGGCAAGGTAAATGTAGATCTAATTTCTGACTTTGAACAGGGGAGAGAAGTGGAACAATGACCAATGATGGCTGTACAAGGTTTGTTCCTCTCCTTTAAAACCCAGTATAAAGGTTATTTCTTTTCATAGAAAGTCTTTTAAGACTGTTTCTTCCTAGTGCTAGCTTCTTTTCTTCATTTAGAGTTTCTTTTCCTTACACCTTACTTTATAGATATAATAATATCTTTTTTCATTGCCTTGGTATTCTATTAGATTATGTAAGTGAGGACAATACCACATTTTAATATTTTTTTTTACTATCCTTCTTCCTTTACAATCTTTATATCCTGGGAACTTTATTGATAGTCTTGAGCAACTTTTAAAAAGTTATTCATTGCAAATCTTTTGGGTAAAACTTCACCATTTAGGACTGATTATATAATCTAATCTGAATTCATTATGAAATATTTTACCATTAATACAATTTATTCCTCTCATGAATATAATATTTATTTATCATGAACATTAATGAGAGAAATCTGCTTTAATGTGCACATAAGAATGATATGCCATAGGCTTATGACTTGTTGAATTCTAAATAGTTTCTTCTAAAGTGTTTGAGATTATCTCTTCTCTTAATTAATAACTGTCCTCTTAAAGAGGGACTTCCCTGGTGGCTTAGACGGTAAAGCGTCTGTCTACAATGCGGGAGACCTGGGTTCGATCCCTGGGTCGGGAAGATCCCCTGGAGAAGGAAATGGCAATCCATTCCAGTACTATTGCTTGGAAAATCCTATGGACAAAGGAGCCTGGCAGGCTACAGTCCATGGGGTCGCAAAGAGTTGGACACAACTGTGCAACTTCACTCTCTTAAAGAACACACAGCTACTTTACTGAGCTCTTTGAGAATAAGAAGTGAGTACTTCTCTGTGAACATATCACTTAACAAGTCCTGGGACACAGTAGTTGCTTAATAAATGCTTGTCAAATTAAATTGTATATGTAAATAAGTGACTAGCATTTGTTAAGAAAGAAAGACTTCTTCCTAGTTCCTAGCAGAAATAGCACAAAGACTGTATTAGTTTGCTAGGACTACTATACCAAAGTACTACAGATTGAGTAACTTAAACAGCAGAAATGTGTTGTCTCACAGTTCTGGGGCTAGAAGTCTGAGGTGAAGGTATTGGCAGAATTGGTTCCTTCTGAAATCTGTGAGGGAAGAGTTTATTCCTCTCCTTGGCTTGTAGATGACTCTCTTCTCATATGTCTTCACATTATTTTCCCTCTTTCTGTGTCTGTGTCCAAATACCTCTTCTTTTAAGTGCACTGGTCACGTTGAATTAGGACTCATCCTAAAGATTTCATTTTACCTTGATTAGCTATGTGAAGACCCTATCTCCAAATAAGACATTCTAGGGGACTAGGGGTTAGAACTTCAACACATCAATTTTAGGGGGTCACAATTCATAAGAGATACTGAAAGTCTAGGATCTGAATTAGTATTTGTGTGGCATAACTGAATAAATGTGTTCATGCTCCAAAAAGTACACTGGAAGATAGTGTCTAGGTCAGTGGCCAGTCTCTCTGCGTTCCATGAAGTGCCTCTAGAAAAGTTTGCATTACAAAATATTACAAAATATTAATCAGGTGAAAACAGAGATAAATCAGTGAGGATGCTTTGAACTGCGAGAAAAAGATGTTCTCAGTTTAAATAGATTTAAGCCATAAGGATATTTCCTATTATACATGACAAGAAATCCTGAGCTAGAGAGTCTGTAAGACTATTTAATTCATTGTCTGAAGGATCCTGTTTCTTTCCATTGTTTTCATCACCTAAGTATGTCAGCTTTGTACTTTGCACAAAGCTCTCCAAATGGTTACCAGATGGCTGCAGCAGGCCTGTGTATCATGACCTGACATGATAAAGTGCACAGAGAGAAGCTCTGACTTCCTTGTGTAATTTTTTAGAAAGTAGGGAAATCTTTACCAGAAGTTTTCTAGCAAACTTTTCCTCATGTCATTGCTCAATATGCCCATGTCTAAAACAGTTACCAGAAAGAATAGAAAAATCATGACTAGCCTAGACTAGTCAGGATTTATCTCATGGGAGTGGGCATGAGACCAGTCTCTCCTGATGCACATGGACATGTAGAAAGGGGTGGATACCTGAACAAAAGTAAGACTCTTTCAATAAGTAAGAAGGGAAAATGGATATGGAGTAAAGTAAATAAATAAAAATTAAATAAAGAAAGAAAATAGAAAACCAACACTATTATATAAGTCAAACTTCATACATCCTTTTTCCCACATACAGTCTAAAAAAACCTCCATACCTATGTGAGACACACTCATTGTCTCCCCAGGGGAGACAACCCAAAGTCTCAGCCAGTAACCACATCCAGCTCCAAGGCCAAGAGTTCTCTGTCAGGTCTGGACTTGGCTCCTTGTGACTCAGGGACCCATGGCTTAAAGATAAGGTTTCTACTTCATTTTCAATATGAAATAATTGAGAAGGAACAAAATAGATATAAATGTAACTCTTATTTGGAAAGGGGAGAATGGATATGGCGTTCAGTGGATATTGGCTTAGAGCCCATATTGTATCCTATTAGAAAGAAGAGAGAGGACTGCCCACTCAATAGTGATGAGTCCCTTGGTCAGTCAGAATGGTAGTCTCTGATTCTGGTTTTTGGGATAACCTATTGCTTTCCATTAGAGGACACCCCACTCCAGTATTCTAGCCTGAGAAATGCAATGGACAGAGGAGCCTGATGGGCTATAGTCCACGGGGCTGCAAAGCAGACACCACAAAGAGTCAGATACTACTTAGCGACTAAACAACATTGCCTTCTATCGCCCTTAGTTCTGTTCTTTTGAGAACATCTTTCTTGTTCATTGTCTTCTATAGCCACATTTGACACAAATATTGGATTAGCACTTTTTGTTAGTGTGAGTTTGAGTTTCTGGAAGGGTGCCTTAGGAATTGAACTGTCGTAGAATTGTTCATTGTTGTGAATTGGCCAGGCTCATAATTTCCCTGAGACTTAGCGAAACTAGTAGATCCTGATTTCTTTTGGCTGATTCCACAGATCAGTAAAAAGGGTTAGAAAACCCAATTAGACACAGTCCTTGGGTCTGAGCACTTCAGTCTTCTCACCATAGACATCTCTCTGAGATTTACCCGTTCCCCCTGGTTCACACTTTGATGACCTATGTCACCAGTATAATTGAAAACAATGAATGTAGATAGAGACGCCCCTTCTGTAAACCTGTATTTGACATAAAACTAACTGCCTTTGTCTGATGTAGATTATTTAGCAGGAGAGCCATAGGAGAAACTTTGGCAACTAAGTTTATCTCCTATTACTGCCTCCCACTTCCTTCTCTCCTTTCAGTCTAAGCTTCCCCTTTGTTGTACATTTTTAGTGAAAACCATAAGAAGTAGTCAACATATACTAGCATTCTTATTCTTGCTACCATTTTCTCTAGTACTAGAAATTGCTACAATAGTTTAGTCATTTTCAAATTCAAACAATAGAATACTCTAGCTCAAATTATCTTAAACAATGAGAATATTTGTTATTCAGATAATAGAAGTCTGATAATAGTGTTCCATCAGTTAAATGACATTAATTATCAAGGACTTGTTTTTTTTCCATTCTTCTATTTTGTCATTTTAAGCATATCAACTTTGTTCTCGGGCTAGCTTCTTTTGTGGCTACACTAGGTTCATACAACCTATCCTTGCATGATATCACCCAACGGAAGCAGGTAGGTCTGGATATTGGATAGACAACAAAAATGTTCACTGTAAATGTCTAGATAGATGAGTGCTGAGGGTTAAGGCTAAGAAAAACAGCCAATGGGTTTATCATGTTAGAAACAAAGGTGGTAGGCAAAAGTGGTAGAAAATTGCTACATTTAGAATACTTTCAGCTGCAAATAACAGAAACCCAGCTGAAAGTGGTAGCATAAACAGTAGGGAAATTCATTGGTTAGACAGATAACTGAAAGTCCAGAGGTAGACTGGGCTTCAGGTTTGGTTAAAACTCAGTTCAACAATGTCATCAAGGACCTAGGATAATATCAGTTATATCCTAAAGTGGTTTCCTTATAGTTACAGGGTGATAATAATGATTGAAGCTACACACTTGGTTTTTTTTTTTAAGCCATTTTCTAATGAATCACTTATAAATGAAGGAAATTTTCCCAGAAGTCTCCAAATAATTTTCTTGGCATGTCTTATTGTTCTAGGAACAATTATGTTCCTATTCCTGTTTCTAAAGGAATTCCATGTGCTGACAGGTTTAAGCATTAGGTCCTAGACCAGTTATAGGCAAGAAAGATCTGATTGTATTGATTGAGGCAGATTGATCAGGACTTGCCTCACTTGCGTAGGTCAGTTCCTTAAACCAAATGGCAGATGCACAGTGTCAAGAGGTGAGATAGATGTTGAAGAGATACCTTAGTGTCTGCTACACAAGTGGAAGCCAGCATTAGGGGTAAAAGATAATTGGCAAAATATAAGCATGAAACAGGTCAACTCAGAGCTGGAAAATGCCTTTCCTGTATGATCTGTGTGACTTGTTTGACCACATAAAAAATAAGTATAACCAATATCTGATATTTTAACCTAATAGTTCATTGTATGTGAGTATGATACAAGAGATATCTTTCTTATAATTCCTTAAATTATTTTATAATCATTTCTCAAGAATTAAATTTTTTGTCAGCATCCTAAAAATAATACTGTGACATATATGTGAGAAAGTACTGAGTATTTTACAAAACTGAGAATTTTAAGATTTTAAAATTTACCAGTTGTCAAAAACATAGAGTTAATTGTAGATATAGCTCTACACTAATCTCTGGATGACTAAGCATTTCACATTAAATAAAATTTTTATTTATTAGGTCACTTTCAGTCAGACCTGTGGCTACTAGGGGTACTTGTACAGTATTAATACCATAGTATATGGAAGCATGTCAGGATTTTAGAATTTCATTTTAATCATTGAAGATGTATAATTTTGTTTTTTAAAAAGTCAAGGAGCTCACAATAAAATACATTTTATGTTTAAAATGGTTTTTATTTCATTATCTTAGTACCTTTGAAATTATTTTGGCTTGATATCACATTATAGAATTAAAAAGAAAGAAGCATACTTCATGAGTAGCATATGGACTTCTTCTGTGGTGGTTCTGCCTTTGTTTTCAATGCTATTCAAATCCAGCACAATGGAAGTGCTTTGGAGTGATTTTACTAAAACATAAATCTGATCATGTTGCTCCTCTGCTTTAAACATCAGCAGCCACTTACAGCCCTCTGGTTGAATCTCAAACTCCTTAGCTCAGCCATAGGGCCATCAGGAGAGACCCCTACTTACCTTTCTGTTTTCCTTGCTGACTTACTTCCCTACTCCCAGTCCATCTTCCAGCCACATTGACGAAGTATTTGGAATTTCCCAATCACCAGATTCTTCCATGCTTCTGCCAGGAGCACCTTTCATCCCCCTTTCTTACTAATCACCTTTCTTCTTTAGGATGCCCATCCAGGATTATAACTTCCAGTTCAGATGCTCCTCTGAGGAATATACATGTCACTCTGGACTGATGTCTGCCATTGCACTGTCTACAAATTTTGTTGAAGATGTCTATTGGCTTATTCTTTTTCCCTATTAGAGGACCATGTCATCTTTGCCTTTTTACCTCCTTCCAGAGCTCAATAAAATATTTGGCAGTAAAAAGGCACTTAATAAGCATTTTTGGGGCTGAATGAATTTACCTTTTGTTACATTTGCTTGTAATTAAAATAGCTATCATTTGTTAAAAAAACTTTTACATGCAGGCTCTATATTAGAGGCTTTACATTTTTAATTTCATTTAATTTTCACAGTTATCATGTGAGTAGGATTCACTTCTTATTTTAATGGATGAGAAAATGGGCTTAGAGAAGTTCAGTAATTTATCTAAAATTAATTAACAGAGCTGGGATGAACCTCAAGTCTGTCGGGTTCCAGATCTTTGCTTTTTTTCTCTATGTAAGACATTATGGAGATCCTCCCTAATCCCTAAGGATGAGAGGGTGCCAGTCTCACTGTTATTCCAGGCAGATATTCACACAGTAAGCAGTGTTCCAAGATAAACAGGCATCATTTCCATGGGTTAGAGTTATCATCATCTTTGAAAAAAATTTTAATCAGAAGATGAAAGTATAGGAAATAGGATTCATACTTTCAGGAATCCAGATCCAGAGATGGGTCAGCTGTCCAGCCAAGTGGAATGGGTCTTAGTGTCTAAAGCTCCATCCCAGCAAGGAATTGAAATACTAGGGGGCGGAAATGGAAGACCAGAAGTTGAAATGTATCCAAGTTGATAGGATTAGAAACTAACATATGGCCACCCAGGAATCACAGGATATCAAGTCTATGACAACAAGGCTAATTCTTACATCCCACTTGAAATATATTGAATCTTTTAGTGTATTTCATACTCTAGACCCAGAAATTGAGCAATGATATGGGGAGAGGAGGTAAATGGTGGACCCCAGAGATTTCCAGGATCATCAACAGTTTATCTCACTGGTGAGTCAGACAATGAGTCAAGAGATTGACAATGGATATTATGAAAGAAAGTACAGCATTTTTTGCAAGGCACAAAGCAAGGAGAATAGGGAACCCATGTTCTAGAGACCTGAACTCTCAAGGAAGAAGTCTTAAAAGGCAGTATTAGGGTGGGTGTTGAAGGGTGTGTGGTCAGCTCATGATCTTTCTTTAAATCAGTAGTTAATAAGTTAACAGGGTGATATTTTGGGAATCTGTCATCAACTTTCTCATTACATTCAGTCTGGGGTCTTTGTGCTCTGGTTAACATGTAGTCATCATCCTCCACCTGGGTGGGAGTCTTAATTTCTGCAAAACAACTCAAGGATATGGGTCAGATTGTTAGGTCTATCCCTTGAGGAGGAACTGTTACATTGTTTAAGCTATCAATGCTTTTCTTTTCTTTTTTTTTTAATTCATTTTTTATTGAAGGATAGTTGCTTTACAGAATTTTGCTGTTTTCTGTCAAACTTCAACATGAATCAGCCATTAGTATATATATATCCCCTCCCTTTTGAACCTCCCTCCCATCTCTCTCCCCATTCCACCCCTCCAGGTTGATCCAGAGTCCCTGTTTGAGTTTCCTGAGCCATACAACAAATTCCCATTGGCCTTCTGTTTTACATATGGTAATGTAAATTCCCATGTTACTCTTTCCATACACCTCACCTTCTTCTTCCTTCTCCCCATGTCCATAAGTCTATTTTCTATGTCTGTTTCTCCATTGCTGCCCTGTAAATAAATTCATCAGTGC
This sequence comes from Redunca redunca, assembly GCA_006410935.1. Lineage (NCBI taxonomy): Eukaryota > Metazoa > Chordata > Mammalia > Artiodactyla > Bovidae > Redunca > Redunca redunca. The sequence goes on along the minus strand of SJYQ01002353.1, from coordinate 213,521 downwards.
CATTTTTCTAGATTCCGTATATGTGCATTAGAATACAATATTTATGTTTCTCTTACTGACTCACTTCACTCTGTTTAATAGGTTCTAAGTTCATCCACCTCATCATAACTAGCTCAACTGCATTTGTTTTTATGGCTGAGTAACATTCCATTGTGTATATGTACCACAACTTCTTTATCCATTCATCTGTTGGTGGACATCTAGATTGCTTCCATGTTCTCAGTTCAGTTCAGTTGCTCAGTCGTGTCTAACTCTTTGTGACCCCATGAATCACAGGACGCCAGGCCCCCCTGTCCATCACCAACACCCAGAGTTCACCCAAATTCATGTCCATTGAGTTGGTGATGCCATCCAGCCATCTCATCCTCTGTTATCCCCTTCTCCTCCTGCCCCCAATCCCTCCCAGCATCAGAGTCTTTTCCAATGAGTCAACTCTTCACATGAGGTGGCCAAAGTATTGGAGTTTCAGCTTTTAGCATCAGTCCTTCCAATGAACACCTAGGACTGATCTCCTTTAGGATGGACTGGTTGGATCTCCTTATAGTCCAAGGGACTCTCAAGAGTCTTCTCCAACACCATAGTTCAAAAGTATCAATTCTTCAGTGCTCAGCTTTCTTCACAGTCCAACTTTCACATCCATACATGACCACTGGAAAAACCATAGCCTTGACTAGATGGACCTTTGTTGGCAAAGTAATGTCTCTGCTTTTGAATATGCTATCTAGTCATAACTTTCCTTCCAAGGAGTAAGCTATTGTAAATAGTGCTGCGATGAACAATGGGATACATGTATCTTTTTCAATTTTGGATTCCTCAGGGTATATGCCTAGGAGTGGGATTCCTGGGCCGTATGGTGGTTTTATTTCTAGTTTTTTAAGAAATCTCCATACTGCCTTCCATAGTGGCTGTATCAATTTACATTCCCACCAACAGCACAAGAGTGTTCCCTTCTCTCCACACCTTCTCCAGCACTTATTGTTTGTAGACTTTTTGATGATGGTTCATGGCAAATAGATGGGGAAACAGTGGAAACAGTGGCTGGCTTTATTTTTCTGGGCTCCAAAATCACTGCAGATGGTGATTGCAGCCATGAAATTAAAAGACCCTTGCTCCTTGGAAGAAAAGTTATGACCAACCTAGACAGCATATTAAAAAGCAGAGACATTATTTCGTCAACAAAGGTCTGTCTAGTCAAGGCTGTGGTTTTTCCAGTAGTCATGTATGGATGTGAGAGTTGGACTATAAAGAAAGCTGAGCACCGAAGAATTGCTGCTTTTGAACTGTGGTGTTGGAGAAGACTCTCGAGAGTCCCTTGGACTGCAGGGTGATCCAACCAGTCCATCCTAAAGGAAATCAGTCCTGGGTGTTCATTGGAAGGACTGATGTTGAAGCTGAAATTCCAGTACTTTGGCCACCTGATGTGAAGTGCTGACTCATTGGAAAGGACTTTGATGCTGGGAAAGATTGAGGGCAGGAGGAGAAGGGGACAACAGAGGATGAGATTGTTGGATAGCATCACAAACTCAATGGACATGAGTTTGGGTAAACTCTGGGAGTTGGTGATGGACAGGAATGCCTGGCTTGCTGTGGTTCATGGGTTTGCAAAGAGTCAGACACAACTGAACGACTGAACTGAACTGACTGATTCTGACCAGTGTGAGGTGATATCTCATTGTGGTTTTGATTTACATTTCTCTAACATTGAGCGATGTTGAGCATCTTTTCATGTTTGTTAACCATCTGTATGTCTTCTTTGGAGAAATGTCTGTTTAGGTCTTTTCCCCACTTTTTGTTTGGGTTGTTTGCTTTTCTGACATTGAGTTATATGAGCTGCTAGTATATTTTAGAAATTAATCCTTTGTCAGTTGTTTCATTTGCTATTATTTTCTCCCATTCTGAGGGGTGTCTTTTCACCTTGCTTATAGTTTCATTTGTTGTGCAAAAGCTTTTAAGTTTAATCAGGTCCCACTTGTTTACATCTGTTTTTATTTCTATTACCCTAGGAGGTGGATCATAGAGGGTCTTGCTTTGATTTATGTCATCGAGTGTTCTACCTATGTTTTCCTCTAAGAGTTTTATAGTTTCTGGTGTTACATTTACATCTTTAATCCATTTTGAATTTATCTTTGTGTATGGTATTAAGGAAGTGTTCTAATTTCTGAGGAGAGGGAGGGAGAGGGAGAAAGAGAGAGAGAGATTCGACATGGGGGAAAACCAGTCTTTCCAGTGACTTGCCCCCCCTCTATTGTCCGGAAAGGCTTTTTATACTTTTGGTTGTACATAGGGATCAATGGATAACACAAAATTATGCAGCTTCAGCAGCCCTGACTGCTGTCGAGACCAGGCTTTCTCTCTGCATACCTAGCTGTATACACAAGTCTTAGGTGATTTACATCATCTTCTGGCCAGAAGGCCAATTAACATTTTACGGCCCTTTTCTGATAAGGGTCTGTCAACCAGAAAACTTAAAAGCATTGTTCTTTCCAAAGTCTGGTACCACTCTCAGAGAGCACTAAATAAAATTACATTCTTACATAGCAAGGACACAACAATTTATAACAATGAAAGAGGAGTACAGTGATTTATAACAAAGAGAAAATTAATTAACTCAAAAGTCTAGTGTTGCTAACATCAAACTACTATATTCCTTTTTCTATATCCCAATTACATTGATTAATATCCTTCCTAAAAGATAAAGAATATGGAGGCCTGGCAGCAGTCATTGACTCAACAATGAAAACCCATTACCAGTATAATTCTTAGCTCTTTAGAAAAGGCTCTATATCTTTAAGATGCTTAAAGCTTTGTTCCTCTCTCGGTTGGGGGGCTGTAAACAATTCACAAGTTGTAAAAGTCTGGGCAGACCAGTCAGGTAAGTTAGAAAGCCATCAAAGGGGTTTAAATCGAGATATTCTTTTTATATGCAGGAGACTGTTAACTGGAGCTCTGAGTTAACTCTTTCCAGAGAAAGGTGGTCAGGGATAGCCCCTGTTACGTCAGAAGAGTGGAAAGCATAGTACAATAAGGCAGGCAGACTCTGGTTTTTTGGGAGTAGGTGTTCAGGAAAACCCAGGGGGAACCCCTGAAGTCAGATCACACCTTTGCGTATGTCAGTCTTCCTTCCTCATGACCTTTGCCACAGGCGGGATTCCTCACGCTGGCTCCCAGTAATCCGAAGTCAGGAAGGTTGATTCCTCCAGCTTCTTTCTTCTTTCTCAAGACTGCTTTGGCTATTCAGGGTCTTTTGTGTTTCCATATGAATTGTGAATCTTTTTGTTCTAGTTCTGTGAAAAATGCCACTGGTAATTTGATAGGGATTGCATTGAATCTGTAGATTGCATTTGGTAGTATAATCATTTTCACAATATTGATTCTTCCTATCCAGAAACGTGGAATATCTCTCCATCTGTTTGTGTCGTCTTTGATTTCTTTCATCAGTGTCTTATAATTTTCTGTGTACAGTTCTTTTGTTTCCTTAGGTAAGTTTATTCCTAAATATTTAATTCTTTTTGTTGCAATAGTGAATGGGATTGATTCCTTAATTGCTCTTTCTGATTTTTCATCATTAGTTTATAGAAATGCAAGTGATTTCAGTGTATTGATTTTGTATCTCGAAACTTTGCTAAATTCACTAATTAGCTCTTGTAATTTTCTGATAGTACCTTTATGGGTACATAAATATGGTTTTCTATGTACAGTATATTGGCATCTGCAAACAGTGAGAGATTTACTTCTTCTTTTCCAATCTGGATTCCTTTTATTTCTTCTTCTTCTCTGATTGCTATAGCTAGGACTTCCAAAACTATGGTGAAAAATAGTGGACACCCTTGTCTTGTTCCTGATCTTAGGGGGAATGCTGTCAGTTCCTTACCATTGAGAATAATGTTCGCTGTAGGCTTATCATATATGACCTTTGCTGTGTTGAGGTGAGTTCCTTCCATTTTTTGAAAAGTTTTAATTATAAATTGATGCTGAATTTTGTCAAAGGCTTTTTCTGCATCTATTGAGATGATCATATGGTTTTTATCTTTCAATTTGTTAATATGGTGTATCACATTGACTGATTTGTGTATATTGAAGAATCTTTGCATTCCTGAGATAAATGCAAGTTGATCAGGTTATGTGAGCTTTTTGATGTGTTGCTGAATTCTGTTTGTTAAAACTTTGTTGAGGATTTTTGCATGTATGTTCATCAGTGATATTGGCCTGTAATTTTCTTTTTGTGTGTTGTCTTTGTCTGATTTTGATATCATGGTGATGGCGGCCTCGTAGAATGAGTTTGGAAGTGTTTCTTCCTCTGCAATCTTTTGAAAGAGTTTTAGAAGGATAGGCATTAGCTCTTCTCTAAATGTTTTATTGAATTATCCTGTGAAGCCATCTGATCCTGAGCTTTTATTTTAAGGAGATTTTTGATCACAGCTTTAATTTCGGTGCTTGCATTTGGGTTTCATAATTTCTATTTCTTCCTGGTTCAGTCTTGGAAGACTGAACTTATCTAAGAACTTGTCCATTTCTTCTAGGTTTTCTATTTTATTGCCAGGTAGTTGTTCATAATAGTCTCTTAGAATCCTTTGTATTTCTACATTGTCTGTTTAACCTCTCCTTTTTCATTTCTAATTTTGTTAAGTTGATTCTTCTCTCTTTTGTTCTTGATGAGTCTGGCTAAAAATTTATCAATTTTTTTTTTTTTGTCTAATCAAAGAACCAGCTTTTAGTTTCATTAATTTTTACTATTAATATTCACTATCTTTACTATTATCTTTTTCATTTATTTCTGCTCAGATCTTTATGATTTCTTTGCTTCTAGTAATCTTGGGTTTTTTTTGTGCTTCTTTTTCCAGTTGTTTTGGGTGTAAAGTTAGGTTGTCTATTCAATGTTTTTCTTGTTTCTTGAGGATTATATTTCTATAAACTTTGCTCTTAGAACTGCTTTTGCTGCATCCCATAGGTTTTAAGTTGTTGTGTTTTCATTGTCATTTGTTTCTAGAAAATTTTTTAAATTTCCTTTTTTATTTCTTCAGTAACCTGTTATTTAGAAACATGTTGTTTAATCTCCATGTGTTTGTATTTCTTGTAGTTTTTTTTCTTGTACTTGATATCTAGTCTCATAGCATTGTGGTCAGATAAGATGCTTGATACAGTTTCAATTTTCTTAAATTTACTAAGGTTTGATTTGTGACCCAAGATGTGATCTATCCTGGAGAATGTTCCACATGCACTTGAGAAGAAGGTGTATTCTTTTTCATTTGGATGGAATGTCCTGAAGATATCAGTGAGATTCATCTTGTCTAATGTATCATTTAGGACTTGTGTTTCCTTATTAATTTTCTGTTTTGCTGATCTGTTCATTGGTGGGAGTGGGGCATTAAAGTCTCCTACTATTATTGTGTTACTGTCAATTTCTCCTTTTATGTGTGTTAGTCTTTGTCTTATGTATTGAGGTGCTCCTATGTTAGGTGCATAGATATTTAGAATTGTTATGTCTTCTTCTTGGATTTATCCCCTGATCATTATGTAGTATCCTTCCTTATCTCTTGTAATCTTCTTTATTTTAAGGTCTATTTTGTCTGATGTGAGGATTGCTATTCCACCTTTCTTTTGCTTCCCATTTTCATGAAATATATTTTTCTATCCTCTCACTTTCAGTCTATATGTATCTGTAGGTCTGAAGTGGGTTTCTTGTAGATAGCATATATATGGGTCTTGCTTTTGTATCCATTCAACCAGTCTGTGTCTTTTGGTTGGAGCATTTAATACACTTACATTTAAACTAATTATTGATATATATGTTCCTATTGCCATTTTCTTAATTGTTTGGAGTTGATTTTGTAGATCTTTTTTCTTCTCTTGTATTTCTTGACTATATAAGTCCATTTAATATTTGTTGTAAAGCTGGTTTGGTGGTACTGAATTCTCTTAACTTTTGGTTGTCTGAAAAGCTTTTTATTTCTCCATCAATTTTGAATGAGATCCTTGTGGAGTACAGTAATCTTGGTTGTAGATTTTCCCCTTTCAGTACTTTAAATATATCCTGCCATTCCCTTCTGGCCTGCAGAGTTTCTTCTGAAAGATCATCTGTTACGCATATGGGGTTTCCCTTGTATGTTACTTGTTGCTTTGCCCTTGCTTCTTTTAATATTCTTTCTTTGTGTTTAGTCTTTGTTAGTTTGATTAGTATGTGTCTTGACATGTTTCTCCTTGGGTTTATCATGTATGGGACTCTCTGTGCCTCTTAGACTTGATTGACTATTTCCTTTACCATGTTGGGGAAATTTTCAACTATAATCTCTTCAAAAATTTTCTCAACCCTTTCTTTTTCTCTTCTTCTTCTGAGACCCCTATAATTCAAATGTTGATATTGTTCCAGAGGTCTCTGAGACTATCCTCAGTTCTCTTTATTCTTTTTACTTTATTCTGCTCTTCAGAAGTTATTTCTACCATTTTATCTTCCAGCCCACTGGTTCACTCTTCTGCTTCAGTTATTCTGCTATTCCTTCCTTCTAGAGTATTTTTAATTTCAGTAATTGTGTTGTTTGTCTCTGTATGTTTATTCTTTAATTCTTCTAGGTCTTTGTTAATTGCTTCTTGCATTTTCTCCATTTTGTTGTCATCTTGATGATCTTGATGGTCAAAACCTTGATCATATTTACTGTCATTACTCTGAATTCTTTTTCAGGGAGTTTGCCTATTTCCTCTTCATTTATTTGGACTTCTGTGTTTCTATTTTGTTCCTTAATTTGTGTAGTATTTATCTGCCTTTTCATTATTTTTCTTTTTACTTATTGTGTTTGAGGTCTCCTTTTCCCAGGGTTCATTGTTGAATTTTTTTCTTCCTTTTGGTTTCTGCCCTGCTAATGTTGGTCCAATGTTTTGTGTAGACTTTGTATAGCGTGAGATTTGTGCTGAGTTTCTGTTTGTTTGTTTGTTTTTCCTCTGATGGGCAAGGCTGAGTGAGGTGGTAACCGTCTGCTAATGATTTGGTTTGTATTTTTTTTGTTAGTTGTTTAGATGAGGCGTCCTGCACAGGGTGCTGCTGGTAGTTGGGTGAGGCTGGGCCTTTTATTCAAGTGGTTTCCTTTGTGTCAGTTCTCACTGTTTGGTACTCCCTAGGGTTAGTTTTCTGTTAGTCTAGGGTCTTGGAGTCAGTGCTCCCACTCCAAAGGGTCAGTGCTTGATCTCTGTGCAACAACAGCCTTCAGTCCTTCAAAAGCACTGATCTGAAGGGCTTGTCCATGGCAATCAAAGCCTACAGAAACAGATGGGGTTAGGGGCGTGGGAGGTGAGCCTTCCAGAATCAGCAACCAATCCTGGAGCACACTTCCAATCACAGGAGCTTGCAAGCATTCATTTGCAGATATTCACCATCTGTAGGAGAGTCTGAGCTTAATAAAATTAATTTTTCTGTCAGTCTTGACTGACAAATCTCTTCTTTCTTGTTTGTGAATACAACTCCTACAGCATCTGGAGTAATGCTGTAGGAATCTGAAGTGCTGTAGGATGCTGTAGTTATCTGAAGCTTTTTTCCTGCAGACAAGGAATGGGGGACACAGAGGGACTTCCGTATCTGAGAAGGCCCCACAAGGTTTTGCTTAGTTTTGATTACCTGTTTTCTAAGTAGTAGTAGCCATCATGGTCAACAAGAGACTCCAAAATGCAGTACTTGGATGCAGTCTCAAAAATGACACAATGATCTCTGTTCATTTCTGAGGCAAACCATTCAATATCACAGTTATCCAAGCCTATGCCCCAACCACTAATGCTGAAGAAGCTGAAGTTGAATGGTTCTATGAAGACTTACAAGACTTTTTAGAACTAACACCCAAAAAACATATCCTTTTCATTACAGGGGACTGGAATGCAAATGTAGAAAGTCAAGAAACATCTGGGGTAAGAGGCAAATTTAGCCTTGGAATACAGAATGAAGCAGGGCAAAGACTAATAGAGTTTTGCCAAGAGAATGCACTGGTCATAGCAAACACCCTCTTCTGACAACATAAGAGAAGACTCTACACATGGACATCACCAAATGGTCAACACCGAAATCAGATTAATTATATTCTTTGCAGCCAAAGATGGAGAAACTCTATATAGGCAGCAAACACAAGATGGGGAGCTGACTGTGGCTCAGATCATGGACTCCTTATTGCCAAATTCAGATTTTAATTGAAGAAAGTAGGGAAAACCACTAGACCNAAAACCGCTAGACCACTCAGGTATGACCTCAATCAAATCCCTTATGATTATACAGTGGAAGTGAGAAATAGATTTAAGGGCCTAGATCTGATAGAGAGAGTGCCTGATGAACTATGGAATGAGGTTCGTGACATTGTGCAGGAGACAGGGATCAAGACCATCCCCATGGAAAAGAAATGCAAAAAAGTAAAATGGCTGTCTGCGGAGGCCTTACAAATAGCTGTGAAAAGAAGAGAGGCGAAAAGCCAACAAGAAAAGGAAAGATATAAGCATCTGAATGTAGAGTTCCAAAGAATAGCAAGAGGAGATAGGAAAGCCTTCTTCAGCGATCAATGCAAAGAAATAGAGGAAAAGAACAGAATGGGAAAGACTAGAGATCTCTTCAAGAAAATTAGAGATATCAAGGGAATATTTTATGCAAAGATGGGCTCGATAAAGGACAGAAATGGTCTGGACCTAACAGAAGCAGAAGATATTAGGAACAGGTGGCAAGAATACACGGAAGAACTGTACAAAAAAAAGATCTTCACGACCAAGATAATCATGATGATGTGATCACTAATCTAGAGCCAGCCATCTTGGAATGTGAAGTCAAGTGGGCCTTAGAAAGCATCACTACGAACAAAGCTAGTGGAGGTGATGGAATTCCAGTTGAGCTATTTCAAATCCGGAAAGATGATGCTGTGAAAGTGCTGCACTCAATATGCCAGCAAATTTGGAAAACTCAGCAGTGGCCACAGGACTGGAAAAAGTCAGATTTCATGCCAATCCCAAAGAAAGGCAATGGCAAAGAATGCTCAAACTACCGCACAATTGCACTCATCTCACATGCTAGTAAAGTAATGCTCAAAATTCTCCAAGCCAGGCTTCA
>SJYQ01002353.1:158682-204218 GCA_006410935.1 Redunca redunca | reverse complement strand
CACTAGACCATTAAGGTATGATCTAAATCAAATCCCTTATGATTATACAGTGGAAGTGAGAAATAGATTTAATGGCCTCGATCTGATAGATAGAGTGCCTGATGAACTATGGAATGAGGTTCATGACATTGTACAGGAGACAGGGATCAAGACCATCCCCATGGAAAAGAAATGCAAAAAAAGCAAAATGGCTGTCTGGGGAGGCCTTACAAATAGCTGTGAAAAGAAGAGAAGCGAAAAGCAAAGGAGAAAAGGAAAGATATAAGCGTCTGAATGCAGACTCCCAAAGAATAGCAAGAAGAGATAAGAAAGCCTTCCTTAGCAATCAACAGAATGGGAAAGACTAGAGATCTCTTCAAGAAAACTAGAGATACCAAGGGAACATTTCATACAAAGAGGGGCTCGATAAAGGACAGAAATGGTATGGACCTAACAGAACCAGAAGATATTAAGAAGAGGTGGCAAGAATACACAGAAGAACTGTACAAAAAAGATCTTCACGACCCAGATAATCAAAATGGTGTGATCACTCACCTAGAGCCAGACATCCTGGAATGTGAAATCAAGTGAGCCTTAGAAAGCATCACTAGGAACAAAGCTAGTGGAGGTGATGGAATTCCAGTTAAGCTGTTTCAAATCCTGAAAGATGATGCTGTGAAAGCGCTGCACTCAATATGCCAGCAAATTTGGACAACTCAGCGGTGGTCACAGGACTGGAAAAGGTCAGTTTTCATTCCAATCCCGAAGAAAGGCAATGCCAAAGAATGCTCAAACTACCGCACAATTGCACTCATCTCACAACGCTAGTAAAGTAATGCTCAAAATTCTCCAAGCCAGGCTTCAGCAATATGTGAACCGTGAACTTCCAGATGTTCATGCTGGTTTTGGAAAAGGCATAGGAACCAGAGATCAAATTGCCAGCATCTGCTGGATCATGGAAAAAGCAAGAGAGTTCCCGAAAAACATCTACTTCTGCTTTATTGACTATGCCAAAGCCTTTGACTGTGTGGATCACAATAAACTGTGGAAAATTCTGAAAGAGATAGGAATACCAGACCACCTGACCTGCCTCTTGAGAAACGTATATGCAGGTCACAACAGTTAAAACTGGACATGGAACAACAGACTGGTTCCAAATAGGAAAAGGAGTACGTCAAGTCTGTATATTGTCACCCTGCTTATTTAACTGCTATGCAGAGTACATCATGAGAAACACTGGGCTGGAAGTAGCACAAGCTGGAATCAGGATTGTCGGGAGAAATATCAATAACCTCAGATCTGCAGATGACACCACCCTTATGGCAGAAAGTGAAGAGGAACTAAAAAGCCTCTTGATGAAAGTGAAAGAGAAGAGTGAAAAGGTTGGCTTAAAGCTCAATATTCAGAAAACGAAGATCATGGCATCTGGTCCCTTCACTTTATGGGAAATAGATGAGGAAACAGTGGAAACAGTGTCAGACTTTATTTTTTCGGGGCTGCAAAGTCACTGCAGATAGTGATGCAGCCATGAAATTAAAAGACACTTACTCCTTGGAATGAAAGTTATGACCAACCTAGATAGCATATTCAAAAGCAGAGGCATTACTTTGCCAACAAAGGTCCGTCTAGTCAAGGCTATGGTTTTTCCAGTGGTCATGTATGGATGTGAGTTGGACTGTGAAGAAAGCTGAGTGCTCAAGAATTGATGCTTTTGAAGTGTGGTGTTGGAGAAGACTCTTGAGAGTCCCTTGGACTGCAAGGAGATCCAGCCAGTCCATTCTGAAGGAGATCAATCCTGGGATTTCTTTGGAAGGAATGATGCTAAATCTGAAACTCCAGTACTTTGGCCACCTTATGCAAAGAGTTGACTCATTGGAAAAGACTCTGATGCTGGGAGGGATTGGGGGCAGGAGGAGAAGGGGACGACAGAGGTTGAGATGGTTGGAAGGCATCACCAACTCGATGGACTTGAGTCTGGGTGAACTCCGGGAGATGGTGATGGACAGGGAGGCCTGGCGTGCTGTGACTCATGGGGTCGCAGAGAGTCAGACACGACTGAGCAACTGAACTGAACTGCACTGAATCCAGAGGGGAATGGGGCAGGACATGAAAGGGAATAAAGTTTTTGACAGAGAAGCTAATCATAAACTTAGCAACGGAACTGAATTTTAGGTGGATTCAGTGTCAACGGTTCTATTCTAGCTCTGACTATATGCTCAAATTCTTATTACAAGCCTCTCATTTTCTAAGACCTGCTTATGCTTCAGTTTATTTAATCGAGTTTCTGCCTTGCATCCTTGTGGCTGGTATCTGACTTAGTATCTTCAACAAGCAGAGTCCTGTTTTGTTATTATCCATCTCTACTATCAATCTTTCTCAGAGACTGGACTCTATTCCTGAATGCCAGCCAGGTAGCTAAGTTTACTTGCTGATAGGCATCCCTGATACTGATTCTCTGCCTACTAGGACTTCCACACTACTTTTTTCTCAGTTCACTGTTTCCCCTCTTGTAGGGTTCCCTACTCTGAGTGACAGAACCCAAATGATATCAACTGTTTGAATCCTGCTACTTCTGGGGCCTGTAGATATCATGGTGCTCTATACTTTACCCCAGCACCTTAAAAGAGAACTGTCTGCTCTAAAGCTCTCCCATCAGGGTGTATTTCAACTGGTTGTTGTTGCTGTTTAGTCCCTTAGTCATGTGAACTCTTTTGCAACCCCATGGACTGTAGCCCGCCAGGCTCCTCTGTCCATTGGGTTTCTTAGGCAAGAATACTGGGGTGGGCTCCCATTCCCTTCTCTAGGTAATCTTCCAGACCCAGGGATTGAACCCACATTTTCTGCATTGACAGGCAGATTCTTAACTGCTGAGCCACCAGGGAAGCCCATGCCTTACCGATGGGTGGGTTTAATTCTAGGAGCTGCGACCTCAGAGGCAGCTCCATCAGGAAACAATTAACTCAAATTGTGTATCTAGAATTTACTTTGTGTTTATTTAGTAGAGTTTTCCTAGACTTTTAGCACTTGATGGAAATTAAGCAATCTAGAAATTTTGAGGTTAAAAATTACTTTAGAGTGAGAATATTGTCAAGTAGGAATATGAGTAGAATAGCAATATCAGGACACAATATGCATTTTATTGAAGTAAGGCATTTTAATTTGGAACTCTATGTGAAACACTTCAGTTGCTTCTGAACATTAATATCTTGGGACTTGATGTAATCCTATTCACATATGTTCCACATTATTCAGTTTAAAGGGAAGGAAGAGTACCCAGTTTCTTCAAATGAGAAACATAACTCAAAAAATTTCCAAACACTTGAAAATTAATTTGCATACTCTTTGGGAAGAGGAAGAATTTTTAAAATTAATTTCAGCATCCTTCAAGAATGAATACACAAACTCCTGGGCATATATCCAGAGAAAAACATGGCCTGAAAAGATACATGTATACAATGTTCATCGTAGCACTATTTGTAATAGCCAAGACATGGAAGCAAACTAAATGTCCATTGACAGAGGAATGGATATATAAGATGCACTACATGTAAGTGATGGAATATTACTCAGCCATTAAAAAGAATGAAATAACGCCATTTGCAGCACCATGGATGGAATTAGTGTCATACTGAGTGAAGTAAGTCAGATAGAAGAGAAATATCATATAACATCCCTTATATGTTGAATCTAAAAATAAACGATACAAGTTAACTTACAAAACAGAAAGAGACTTGCAGACTTAGAAAACAAACTTATGGTTACTGAGGGGAAGGGATAGTTAGAGACTTTGGGAAGGTCATGTACACACTACTATATTTAAAATGGATAACGAACAAAGATTTATTGTATAGTACCTGGAACTCTGCTCAGTGTTATGTGCCAGGCTGGATGAGAGTGGGGTTTGGGGGAGAATGGATACATGTATGTGTATGTCTGAACCCCTTCACTCTTCACCTGAAGCTGCCACAACATTGTTAATTGGCTATACCCCAATAAAATGGTTTGGGTGTTAAAAAATAAATAAAGACTCAAGCTGCTAAAAAAAAAAAAAAAAGAATGAACACACAAGGAAAAAAATTTCTTGACTGTGAAACAATATGACAGGTTCCAGCCTCATTTTCTCTGCTTCTGCCGTCTTGGCTTCCCACTAACTGGGTCCAGATTTTCTACTAGCAGGTGTAGTTCCATCGTTTTCCAAAGTGCTCATGCCTGGAGGCTGTATCCTTTAAAGAATTTCCGCATATACTGACTTCTCCTTCACTAAGCTGAGTGTCACCATTCTTGGGCCAATAGCCCTTCCTGTGTATTCTTCTGACAAACATCTAATAGCCCAGGATTTGTGTCAGGCACTGGCAGAGGCAGATCCATGTTTTGTGTGACCTGAAACTTGTATAATTTGGAGTTCTTCTTTTAAAAAATAATATTAAATTACAAACCAAAAGCCGGTATGAAAATGAATGCTTGTGCTCAGTCATGTCTGACACTTTATAACCCCATGGACTGTAGCCCACCAGGCTCCTCTGTCCATTGGATTTTCCTGGCAAGAATACTGGAGAGGGTTGCCATTTCCTTCTCCAGGGGATCTTCCTGACACAGAGATTGAACACACATCTCCTGAGTCTCCTGCATTACAGTCAGATTCTTTACCACTGAGCCACCAGAGAAGCCCATGAAATAAATAAAGAAATCATGAGAAATTTAAGTTTTTAAAAGCTTATTATTAAATATAAAAGCTTAATTATTCTACAGAATAATTATGTCTATACAATTTTTTCTATAGAAATAATGGAGAGACCTCTAGCATGGTTGATCAATATAATTTTTTAAATTGAAAGTTTACAAAAATTTCTTTCAGCCTCACTACTCATTATTAGTAATGTCATGTAAGTTTTTAACATTTGGAAATTTTTTAAAAAGGATTTCCCTGATGGACCAGTGGTTAAAATTCTACACTCCCAATGCAGGGGGCATAGGTTCAATACCTGGTGCCTGGCTTGGCCAAAAAAAAAAAAAACCCACATTTTTAAGATTTAGGAAAAACCTCTACTAAGTTTTCTTCATATGTAAGCAATAAAATTTGAAGAATTTCAATTCTTCTTAAACAGGGACTAATCTTAATATTGAAGAAGGCAATGGCACCCCACTCCAGTACTCTTTCCTGGAAAATCCTATGGACGGAGGAGCCTGGTAGGCTGCAGTCCATGGGGTCATGAAGACTCGGTCACGACTGAGCGACATCACTTTCACTTTTCACTTTCATGCATTGGAGAAGGAAATGGCAACCCACTCCAGTGTTCTTGCCTGGAGAATCCCAGGGATGGTGGAGCCTGGTGGACTGCCATCTATGGGGTCGCACAGAGTCGGACACGACTGAAATAGCAAATCTTAATATGAATTGTCAATGATGTCCTCATTGTAGTGGTATCTTACCAGGTTTTTTAAAATTGGAGTATAGCTGATGTAGAATATTATATAAGTTACTGGTGTACAATATAGTTATTCACAATTCACAATTTTAAAGGTTATATACTCCATTTATAGTTTAGTTATTGTAAATTACTGGCTATATTCCCTGTGTTTATAATATATCCTTGTAGCTTATTTTATACCTAATAGTTTGCACCTCTTAAGCCTTTACCCCTATGGTATCCCTCCCTCTTCCTTCTCACCACTGGTAACCCCTAGTTTGTTCTCTATGTCTGTGACTCTGTTTCTTTTTTGTTATAGCCACTAGCTTGTTATATTTTTTAAATTCCACATGTGACACCACACAGTATTTGTCTGACTGACTTATTTTACTTTGCATAATATTCCTCCAAGTTCATCCATATCCTTGCAAATGGGAAAATTTCATTCATATATATATATATATAGGATATATATGTGCTATATATGATATACATATCCTATATCTCTGTCCATTAATCTGTTGACGGACACTTTGGTTGCTTTCATATCTTGGCAATTGTCAATAATGCTGCTATGAACAGTGAAGTGCATATACCTTTTTGAATTAGTGTTTTTTGTTTTTAGGGTTTTTATTAATATATACCCAGTAGTGAAATTTTGCTGAGTCATATGGTAGTTATATTTTTAGTTTTTAAATAAACCTCCATACTGCTTTCCACAGTGGTTGCACCAATTTGCATTCCCACCCATAGTGTACAAGGATCCCCTTTCCTCCAAATCCTCCCCAGCATTTGTTATTTGTGCTCTTTTTGATCATTAGCCATACTGACTAGTGAGAGCTTTCAATTTGAATTTCCCTGATGATTACCATTGTTGAACATCTTTTCATGTGCCTGTTGGCCATCCATATTTCCTGTTTGGAAAAATGCCTATTCATTTCTTCTGCTCATTTTTTAATTGGATTGTTTGCTTTTGTGATGTTGAGTTCTATGAGCTATTTATATATGTTAGATATTAACTGCCTATCGGCCATATGACTTGCAAATATTTCTTCCCATGTTATGAGTTTTATAATATATTTATTGATTCAGTATTTTATATCACATCAGCAAAGAATTTAAATCTTTTGTTAGTGTATTTATATGCTAATACTTTGAGATGCATTAAATACTACACAGAAATTTGTAATACTGCTACAGGATTGTTCCCCATGGATTCCAGAATAATGATAAATTCTATTTTGCCTGATTCTCACTAAAATGGAAAAAAGTATATAGTGTATTTATAATTATACAAGTGACACTGTCAAGTTCATTTGTACAGAAGAGAACTTCTATTTTGACTAATATTGGTTAGAATTAAATCCTCCACTTGTAATGATACACATCTAATGACTAGAAGAATTTTCCTCAGACTAGCTTCTGTTTCCATACATTTCAAATCTAGTTTTTCTTCCACTAATTGTATACTTCTGTGCTGGCTACTGTGGGACCTGTTCACAGCATGATACACTCTCTGGCCCCTTTACCTTAGGGAGATGATACAACGGATGTCATGAATGAGTTAGGAATATTCCCAGGAGGCATTCCTACATTGAGATGGCTAGCAAAAACTTATATGTACTCAGAAGTGACTGTAGACCACATGAACATTCCAATTAAACCCAAACTAGATATATTTCCAACTCAGATTTCCTTTAGTTGAATCTACATGTAGTTACTCTAGCAGTTACTTTATCATAAGAAAAAGTATGAGAAGCTCTAGAAGGGGTACTTTTACTTTGGTTGTGTAGGCAGGGCAGTAGAATACCTCAGTTTTGCAAAGTTTGCAAAAGTATTTGACCAGTATGTGAGCATGTTGCTAGAGTCCTCCCAAGTCTGTACAAGTGAAGGGTCCTAAAGGTTAAACTTGTTTAGCTTCACAAAGAATTTAATGCAGTCAGTAAGAAAAACTATAAAACAGTCTGTCCCATTTGTTTTTCTGGCATTAGGGGGATGCATGAGATAATACAGAAAGAATATAGGCTTCTGTAGTCTGTGATTTGTCCCTGCATCAACCCTAGTGGGACATGAAATCCCATTAGAGATGTTAATATGGACCCAGTGTCCCAGTACCAACTGCTAGGCTCCTAGATCTTGCCCAGATTTGCACCTCTTTCCATTACATCCTCTGGCCCTGATCTCCACCCTGTGCTCTTTGTTTTTGTTTGTTAGTTTTTTGTCTTTGCTTTATTTGTCTGATTGCTGTTGTGCTTCTTGCCTGAGGATCTGTCTTTAGGATCTGAGTGGCCAGAATTACAGGTACACTGTACAGACAGTTACATGTGATACTGAAGTATGGCAATGTCAGGAGAGAAGGCAATATGGTTGGATAGGAAAAGAAAGAAAGGAGATTTGAAAATGTGAGGGTAGCCAAGGCAAGTGAAATTTGTGTATACCTGGAAACAGTGGAAACAATGTCAGTGTTATTTTTGGGGGCTCCAAAATCACTGCAGATAGTGACTGCAGCCATAAAATTAAAAGACGCTTACTCCTTGGAAGGAAAGTTATGATCAACCTAGACAGCATATTCAAAAGCAGAGACATTACTTTGCCAACTAAGGTCCGTCTAGTCAAGGCTATGGTTTTTCCAGTGGTCATGTATGGATGTGAGAGTTAGACTGTGAAGAAGGCTGAGCACCAAAGAATCGATGCTTTTGAACTGTGGTGTTGGAGAAGACTCTTGAGAGTCCCTTGGACTGCAAGGAGATCCAACCAGTCCATTCTGAAGGAGATCAGCCCTGGGATTTCTTTGGAAGGAATGATGCTAAAGCTGAAACTCCAGTACTTTGGCTACCTCATGCAAAGTGTTGACTCATTGGAAGAGACTCTGATGCTGGGAGGGATTGGGGGCGGGAGGAGAAGGGGATGACAGAGGTTGAGATGGCTGAATGGCATCACTGACTGGATGGATGTGAGTGTGAGTGAACTCCGGGAGTTGGTAATGGACAGGGAGGCCTGGTGCTGCGATTCATGGGTTCGCAAAGAGTCTGACGCAACTGAGCGACTGAACTGAACTGAACTGAATTATTTTTGAAAACCATTTCAGAATTAGTATAACAAAAAGTAATAACAGCAGGAAAGCAGACTATTTCTTTTTCTTTTTTTTAAAAAAATAGTTCTGCAGCTGAACTGTGATGGTTTATTTCTCTGGGTAAAAATAGAAATGTTCTTCTAATAATATTCATGCTGATCATAATGAATAATGATACAAGTGAATAAAATAAGACAATATCTATTTTTAGCATTAGAAAATGAGGAAGTCCTTAAGAGAGTTCTGGAAGAAACCCTGAAGATATACTCCGAGTCATGGCTGCAAGCAGTTTTCATAGGCCTCCCACTACTGCTAAGTCTGTTAAGTACAGAACCATATGTTTTTCTCAAGTGTGAAAATTTGAAGTTGGAAAAATTACTGAGAAAATTCTCCTGTTTCCTATGACATGTGTTGATCAGACTTCTTATTGGAAAGTGCATTGGCTAATGTCCTGTGAGTCATACCCATCAATGATGTACTGCTCATTTTTGTTTTTTTGGTTTTTTTTGTAATATTTGCCTGTCTGGAACATCATGGTCTGGAAAATACTACTTGTTTGTACATGTGTCTGAAAGGGCTGTGTAATTATTCTGGTTGTAAAGTGTTGCAACATGCATCAGCAGACGTGCTAGAGATCATGAGTTCTATCTAAGGTTAAGAGAGAAAGAGCTAATGATATTGGCCCTCAAGTGAACTAATATAATTGACTTAGTATTTTGGTTCCATAGTCTAGTAATTCTTTATATTTACTATCCTCTTAATTGACAGAGTTGGATTATGGTCAGTCCTCAAGTTTACCTCCACTTTTAGGTAATGCTGCTATGATGTATACTTGTTATAAATATGTCTTTTTTAAAAGTCTATTCTGTAACAGCCAATGAAAATAAGTCACACATTTGATTTTCACAATTTAAGTCCCCTTTATTAATAGGATGATTTTTTAAAAGAAAGTAAAAATTACTCTGGCCTAAGATAAAAACAAATCTTCTCCAGTCAACACATTTTTCATCTGTTCTTGTCCAGTTGTTTTACCAATAGGAATAGGTAGAATTTCTCATTCTGTTTTTCTACTTGTTTAAACACACTTTGCTTGTGGTGTGGGAATCCAAGTGACAATGAGGAATATTACAAAGTAGGTAGCATTTGTCCTGGATGCCTGCCTGTTTGTTCCCTGAGTCACCCTTGCCCTTAGGGCCCCATCTCAGACACTCTTCTAAATTTTTATTTTCAGTTCCTAATATCTCATTCTGTAAGACTAGGAGTACTATATTTTCTTTCTCTTATTTACATTTACCGGTTCTGTGTTGATTTTCAAGATTCCAGGACATACTAGTTCACATAATTTTTTAAAAGGCACAGCAGTTGTACTCAGAGGAGAGAGCTAGAGTAATCATGAATCAAGGAACACAAGAATCTACTAGGAGTGATGCCCTTTCTTCATTTATGTTGTGTTAATCATTCACTCATTTGACATACCTATTGAACATCTATTTATTTGCCAGAAACTGTTCTAGGCACTTGAAATATATCAAGTACCAAAAAATAAAATTCCCTCTGCTTGGGTTGATCACATTTGTGCAGTTTTCTATCTCTTGAGAGTATGAATCATGCTTTTTCAAATTGTAACAACATCAGTGCATACAGTTTGGATTTTTTTCATACTGTTATCTCTGATCATACTTTATGTCATGTCTGTGTTACTTGATGAAACAGTTCAGTGTCTTAGATGTGGTCATTGAAGTGGCTGGTCAGTGACAGACTTGCTTCTCACCTTATTGAAAACAAAGGAGGGGCTGACAGGTTAAAGTTCACCATTTTCATAGAAGAAAGGATGCAGATCAGGATCTAAGGAGGCAACACATATATTTGGCACCAGCAATATCATGTGCAAATCATAGCCATTAAAATTTCTCCAGGACTCCTGTAAGTCTAGATTAAAATACTTACTTAGGTGCCTTCTTC
Source organism: Redunca redunca (assembly GCA_006410935.1). Taxonomy (NCBI): domain Eukaryota; kingdom Metazoa; phylum Chordata; class Mammalia; order Artiodactyla; family Bovidae; genus Redunca; species Redunca redunca. The sequence continues at coordinate 193,796 of SJYQ01002353.1, read as the reverse complement.
AAAACTGTGTAGAGTCATTCACCTAAAAATGGTCCATCAGTTCAGTTCAGTTGCTCAGTCGTGTCCAACTCTTTGTGACCCCATGAATCACAGCACACTAGGCCTCCCTGTCCATCACCAACTCCCGGAGTTCACTCACACTCACGTCCATCCAGTCAGTGATGCCATCCAGCCATCTCATCCTCTGTTATCCCCTTCTCCTCCTGCCCCCAATCCCTCCCAGCATCAGAGTCTTTTCCAATGAGTCAACTCTTTGCATAAGGTGGACAAAGTACTGGAATTTCAGCTTCAGCATCATTCCTTCCAAAGATATCCCAGGGCTGATCTCCTTCAGAATGGACTGGTTGGATCTCCTTGCAGTCCAAGGGACTCTCAAGAGTCTTCTCCAACACCACAGTTCAAAAGCATCGATTCTTTGGTGCTCAGCCTTCTTCACAGTCTAACTCTCACATCCATACATGACCACTGGAAAAACCATAGCCTTGACTAGATGGACCTTAGTTGGCAAAGTAATGTCTCTGCTTTGAATATGCTATCTAGGTTGGTCATAATTTTTCTTCCAAGGAGTAAGCGTCTTTTAATTTCATGGCTGCAGTCACCATCTGCAGTGATTTTGGAGCCCCCCCACCAAAAAAAAATAAAGTCTGACACTGTTTCCACTGTTTCCCCATCTATTTCCCATGAAGTGATAGGACCGGATGCCATGATCTTCGTTTTCTGAATGTTGAGCTTTAAGCCAACTTTTTCACTCTCCTCTTTCACTTTCTTCAAGAGGCTTTTTAGTTCCTCTTCACTTTCTGCCATAAGGGTGGTATCATCTGCAGATCTGAGGTTATTGACATTTCTCCCGGCAGTCTTGATGCCAGCTTGTGTTTCTTCCAGTCCAGCGTTTCTCATGATGTACTCTTCATCTAAGTTAAATAAGCAGGGTGACAATATACAGCCTTCATGCACTCTTTTTCCTATTTGGAACCAGTCTGTTGTTCCATGTCCAGTTCTAACTGTTGCTTCCTGACCTGCATACAGATTTCTCAAGAGACAGGTCAGGTGGTCTGGTATTCCCATCTCTTTCAGAATATTCCACCATTTTTTGTGATCCACACAGTCAAAGGCTTTGGCATAGTCAATAAAGCAGAAATAGATGTTTTTCTGGAACTCTCTTGCTTTTTCAATGGTCTATAGTGGGACTGAATTTTTTAATTTGCATATTCATTATCTCCTTACTTGATTTTCACACAGAGAAAAAAATGAAATGGGAACATAAAATTTAGAATAAGGGATCTGTCTGTGAAAAACATACACCTTTCAAAAGACATTTAGCTAAGCCAGGTTAGTATGATTAATCTTGCTTTCAAAACAGGAAATGTGCTACCAAATATGTATTCTGTTTTTCCTAATCCCTCTCTCTCAATATATATATATATGTGTGTGTGTGTGTGTGTATAGATAGATAGATAGATAGATATAGTTACCATCATCATTCTGTCTTGATGTATTTTTAAAATGTCTTTAGCTTGCTGTATAATCATATAAAAGCCTAGTGTTAAACAGTTCAAGTTGCTCCCTGTGACCTAAGTTAAACCTTGCAAGGTTCAGATTAGGGGACAGGAAATGAATTGAGATACTAGTGGTTCTTAACCTTCAGTTAAGTTGAAGCATGCTTGCATCTGGAAGATGCCTAACTTTAAGCTTAAAAAAAAAAGGAGGGGAACAGAGAAACATGATAAACCTTTCCTAAAATATAGCACTCTAGGAAAAAAATTATCTACAGGATGGTTGCATCAAGAACTTTAGAAATACTAAAACAGAAGAGTAAGTATGTTTAATGTAATATTTAGATTGTTAATTTATAAGTGCCAAGTTAGTATCCTTTCAAAATACTGATTAAAAAATGACTCTCTACCCTTCTTCAATAATGAATGAGTTCAGCTCTCCACACCAGTGACAGGGAGTCAGTGAGTGTGATCTCTAGCTAAGTAGTCAGCCTAGGTGTGTTCAGAAAGCAGAGGAGAAGAAAAGGAGGGAGGAAGTAATTCCTCCAGTACAAGAAGGAACCTGTAAGGAAAAAAAGAGAAATGTGCCTATGGAACATATTTTTGCTAACTTTTAATAGGAAAAATAAGAATATATTTAAATATTCTTCTTATGGATGAGAAAAAAACCCAACTCATTGAAATTGAAGAGCAAATCTGATGGAGAAATAAGTTTTTAAGAACTATTTTTAAATGTTTAAAGGGGTAGTTTCAGTTACTTCACAATGATTAGCACATATTTCACCCTCATATACTAAGCACAGTCAAGCTCTTTTTATATGTTGTGTCCTTTCATCTTTATGACTTTGTGAGGTACCATAATTATGTTCATGGTCAAAGTATATATTAAGGAACTGGGACTTTCAAGGGTTAAGAATCCCATCCAACGTGTCAGGATTCACACATAGTTTTGCCTATTTTCAAGCCTATTTCTTAAACATATCAGCTCCCTTGTACAATTTCAGTACTGAAATTTAATTCAAGTACTTCAGTACAACTGTATGCATGGTTTGTAATTTTCAGTTTATAAGAATACAAGAATCTTAAACATTTCAGTTTACTAATAACATTTATGTTGAGTAATTGGGTATAAATTCTGAGTTGCTTGTTACTTCACTGTCTTTCCTTATTGTAGAAAGATCTTTCTTTGTCTGGGCTTCCTTCTAGAAGCTGCATTTTTTTAATAGACCTTTTTCTCCAAAAGTTCAGAGCTTTAAAAATCATATTTTAAGAGTGAGCTTTCATTATGTTTGTCACTTACTAATTTATACAACTAGTATTATAGAAAGAATCAGAATGTTTTTGAACATACATTTTCTTAAACCCAAATTCTGCTATCAAAAGAAGATTCATTTTATTATTTTCAAAAGGCATTTTGTATACCAGCTGACCTAAGACGTTATTTCATGTTGAGCCAAAGTTTGTCTTTGGGATCCCTTGTCTTTCTTTGAGAGCCTTTCTATCTGCTTCACGGGCTTCCCCAATGCTTCAATGGGCAAAGAATCCCCTGCAATGCAGAAGACACAGGAGACACGGGTTTGACCTCTGGGTCAGGAAGATTCCCTGGAGGAGAAAATGGCAACCCACTTCAGTATTCTTGCTGAAAAATCCCATGGACAGAGGAGCCTGGCGGAGTCCATAAGGTTGCAAAGAGTTGGACATGACTGAACACATGGCACTACCTGCTTCAGAGGTCCTTTCCTGGCACCTTCCTGCTGACCCCTGGCTGCTCAGAGCACCTTGGTGACAACCTCAGTCTGCCTTAACTCTGCCTCACTTCAGTGTCTTCCATACTCTCCCTTGTTAAAACTCCTGTGTTTATTCACTCAACAAATATTTATTGCCCATATATTATGTCTCAAGGTCAGTGCCAGATGCTGGATATACAACTATGAGGGAAAAGACATGGTCATTGCTTTCATGGAGTTGATGTAGGAGGGAGATAGGTACTAATCCAACAAACAACAAGCTGCACGAGCAAAAGCAGCCTTGCAGACGAGAAATGGTGCTAGCAATTGGTGCTGGGGTAGTCACAGAAGGCTAGACTTCTTTGTAGGAAAGTGACCCTTCAGCTACAGCTTCAAGGAAGAATTAACACCCAGAAGAGGGCAAGAAAGAGCTTTGTAGGCAAACTACTCAATTCTCTCTGCATCATCCAGACGTTGCTTTGTGTGCATGTGTGTGCACACGTGTGTCACACACAAGTCTACATACATACATGTGTGCACACACATACATACATATACATCATGCCATAGATTGTCTGTGGATTGATTGCTTTGGTTTCATTGTTAAAGCAGATCAGAGTATGCTATCTTAAGAGTACTTTGGTATAAAGATTATTTTAACTTGAAGATATTTGAGATTCAATGAATGCAGAGGAGGAGAAAACCTTCTTGGAGCTTCCCTTATCAGTGCAAGCAGCAATCTCTGGGAAATAAGACTGTCATAAATTCCTCTTCAGGGTAGGAAAGTCAAATGTACCATTTCTGTGGACATAAGTGTATCTTCTCTCCACAACTTGAGAATGCCTGGAATTAATTGGCCTGGTGCTTCCTGTAGCATGATATCATTAGTAGTCACACTACCTCTACTAAATGGAAAACCTTGGGTGGGAGAGAAGAGGAGATTGGCCAGCTTTTGGATAATGCATAAAGTATCTTGCAGAGTGCCTGGCATGTAGTAGGCACTTAAGTGTACCTTTCTATCCCTTCCTTCTCTTTGTCTTCCCAAGTCACCCCCCCATCTGTCCCATTCCCACGTTTCTGGGTACACATCTTTGGCCTGTGTGACATATGCAGCATGGACAGGAGTATCTGATGATGCATATGCCCAGAAAATACCAAGTTGTAACTTTTAAGTTTGAAAATGATGTAGGAAAGAAACAGTGGAGTCTTAACTGTAAATAGCACTAATTAAGCTGAACAGCTTAAAGTGCAATGAACTCTTCTCAAACTAATTCTATAACAAACATGATTCTTCAATTTTTCACTGTTGGCTCAATTTCAACTGTGAGTAGAGATACCATCTTTTTCTGCAGTGGTTTTCTTTGTGGAGAAAAAAATATGAAATGACTACTCATTCTAGTTTTATGTGCCACATGTTGGGTTTTTGTTTTTGTTGTTCTTTTTCTTATAACCTAAAAAGCTTAAATACACTAGAGTCTAACTATCTATTTATTTTCATTATCACTTGTGTCCTACCTGAAGTTAATTACTATAATAAATGTTGTTCTCCAAGCTGTAGCATATATTAGCCATCAGTGCTAGGAAACAAAGATGTGTTGTCCTGAGAAGACTGCTATTGTTATACAAAGCAGCAGCTGTCTTGAATTACACCTTATGGGCTGAATTAAATACTGTGATTTTCCTCCTGAAGTTGCCCTCCATTTGTTACACTTTAGTCCCTGTTTCTGATTAGGCCAAGTATGTCCTTGAGAGTTCAGTGCTTAGAAGGAAAAATGTGTAACAGGAAAAGAGCAGAATATCCTATCTGTTCTTTCCACATTGTCTTCTGGCAGATACAGTCTCCCATGAGCCGCAAGAGAACACTTTCCATTAGCTTTTTTTAAATGGTGATTGGAAGTTTCTCAGAGAGTAATGTGAGAGACATAATATTCATTTATTAAACTGAAATGTATTGAACTGTACCCAGGATTAGAAAGATCAACGACTGACAGTCACTCTTTGACATATACGTTTTCAACTTATACAAGACAGGTAAACAGCTGTGCATCACAGAAAACCTGAGTGCAGGGCATGGGGCTGGAAATAAGAGTAAAACACTAAGTTCCCTAAATTGTTTGGCACCTAAAAACAGCTATGGAAATATTACAGATAGTTGTGGGAAAGATTGTGAGCAACAGGAAGTCAGGAACTCTGTTTTTTGTCTTTGTGTACCTAGAACTCTAAGGAAGCTAATAATTAAGAAAGTATGTTAAAGATGAGGACAATGTCTTGATTCTAAAGACTAGTTCTTGGAATCATTTTTGAAAAATAAATGAAAGGATGATTCATACATATAGATTTTATTTATCGTGAAACCATACTAAACTTTAAAGCTCCATACTCACACAGTGGATTAGATGAAGCTCAATAAAGTTTTTTCAAGTGTTTTTGTTCATCTGAGAAAGTGATTTGAAAGATTTGTAAAACTGCCTCCCGTTTTTGCACTAAAGAATGAGAAACATTTACTATTTGTTCCTCACACTGTATTTAATCGCCATCAAGCTCCATTCTCTGCCCCAAGAAAATACACACTTGCAGAGAGATCATGGTTTATTCTCAGGCAGGAGGTATAGATTCCCCTCCCTGCCAGACAAGGGTTGAACAGGCCTACTCAACCACGGCTGCAGTGTGTTGCCTCTGAGACTCCTGCAAAACCAGAATATGCCAGGACAAGCAGATGCCTTATTTCTCAGAAATTTTATTTTGGCTCCTTCACAACTTTACTATCTAAGTACTCTAAGAGCCTAACGTTTACTAAAGGAATGGAAGTGAGATTCCAGTGTCTATTATTACCTGCTGCTGCTGCTGCTAAGTCGCTTCAGTCGTGTCTGACTCTGTGCATTATTACCTGAGCCTCCTCCAAAACATTTTTTTGTTTGCTTTCGAAAGTATGTTTTATGGTTGGTGCATGCATACATGTTAAGCTTCTTCAGTTGTGTCTGATTCTATGCAACCCTATGGATGGTAGCCCGCCAGGCTCCTCCATCTATGGGATTCTCCAGACAAGAATACTGGAGTGGGTTGCCATGCCCTTTTCCAGGGGATCTTTCTGACCCAGGAATCTAACCTGCATCTCTTATGTCTCCTGCATTTTCAGGTGGGTTCTTTTACCATTGGCACTGCCTGGGAAGCCTGTTTTATGGTTGGATGCCATAGCAGTTCATCCTCCCATAAAGTAGTGTTTATTGATACCATACATTAGACATTATGGAAAACAGTCTAGTATTTTCATAGTTTCTAACGGTCTTTCAAATTCTTGGAAGGATACCTGCTTGATCCTAGTGATTTGTCTATATGTATTTTGTCACTTGACATACACCTTTTCCAGTTTGCAGCCAGTCTATTGTTCCATGGTTCAGTTCTAATTATTGCTTCTTGACCTGCATACAGATTTCTCATGAGGCATGTAAGGTGGTCTGGTATTCCCGTCTCTTTCAGAATTTTCCACAGTTTGTTATGATCCACACAGTCAAAGGGTTTAGCATAGTTGATAAAGCAGAAGTTTTTCTGGAATTCTCTTGCTTTATCTATGATCCCATGGATGTTGGTGATTTGATCTCTGGTTCCTCTGCCTTGTCTAAATCCAGGTTGAACATCTGGAAGTTCTTTGTTCACAAATAGTTGAAGCCTAGCTTGGAGAATTTTGAGCATTACTTTGCTAGCGTGTGAGATGAGTGCAGTTTTGCAGTAGTTTGAAGGTTCTTTGTCATTGCCTTTCTTTGAGATTGGAATGAACACTGACCTTTTCCAGTCTTGTGGCCACCGCTGAATTTTCCAAATTTGGTGGCATACTGAGTGTAACACTTTAACAGCATTATCTTTCAGGATTTGAAATAGCTCAAATTCCATCACCTCCCCTAGTTTTGTTCATAATGATGCTTCCTAAGGCCCATTTGACTTCACACTCTAAGATGTCTGACTCTAGGTCATGAAGATCTTTTTTGTAGAGTTCTTCTGTGTATTCTGGCCCCCTCTTCTTAATATCTTCTGCTTCTGTTAAGTCCACACCATTTCTGTCCTTTATTGTGTTTATCTTGGCATGAAATGTTCCCTTGGTATCTCTAATTTTCTTGAAGAGATCTCTCATCTTTCCCTTTGTATTGTTTTCCTCTCTTTCTCAGCATTGTTCACTTAGGAAGGCTTTCTTATCTCTCCTTGCTACTCTTTGGAACTCTGCATTCAAATGGGTATATCTTTCCTTTTCTCCTTTGCCTTTTGCTTCTCTTATTTTCTCAGCTATTTTAAGGCCTCCTCAGACAGCCATTTTGCCTTTTTGCATTTCTTTTCCATGGGGATGGTCTTGATCCCTGTTTCCTGTACAATGTCACAAACCTCTGTCCATAGTTCATCAGGCACTCTATCTATCAGATCGAGGCCGTTAAATCTATTTCTCACTTCCACTGTATAATCATAAGGAATTTTATTTAGGTCATACCTGAACGGTCTAGTGGCTTTCCATACTTTCTTCAATTTAAGTTTGAATTTGGCAATAAGGAGTTCATAATCTGAGCCACAGTCAGCTCCCAGTCTTGTTTTTGTTGACTGTATAGAGCTTCTCCATCTTTGGCTGCAAAGAATATAATCAATCTGATTTCGGTGTTGACCATCTGGTGATGTCCATGTGTAGAGTCTTCTCTTGTGTTGTTGGAAGAGGGTGTTTGCTATGAGCAATGCCTTCCCTGGCAAAACTCTGTTAGCCTTTGTCCTGCTTCATTTTGTACTCCAAAGCCAAACTTGCCTGTTACTCCAGGTATCTCTTGACTTCCTACTTTTGCATTCCAGTTCCCTATGATGAAAAGGACATCTTTTTTTGGTGTTAGTTCTAGACGGTCTTGCAGGTCTTCATAGAACCATTCAACTTCTGCTTCTTTGGCATTAGTGGTTGGGGCATAGACTTGGATTACTGTGATATTGAATGGTTTGCCTTGGAAATGAACAGAGATCATTCTGTCGTTTTTGAGATTTCCCCCCAAGTACTGCATTTCAGACTCTTTTGTTTACTATGAGTGCTACTCGATTTCTTCTAAGGGATTCTTGCCCACAGTAGTAGATATAATGGTCATCTGAATTAAATTTGCCCATTTCAGTCCATTTTAGTTCACTGATTCCTAAAATGCCATGTTCATTCTTGCCATCTCCCGTTTGACCACTTCCAATTTACTTTGATTCATGGAACATAACATTCCAGGTTCCTATGCAATATTGTTCTTTACAGCATTGGACTTACTTCCATCACCAGTCACATCCACAACTAGGTGTTGTTTTTGCTTTGGCTCAGCCTCTTCATTCTTTCTGGCGCTATTTCTCCATTCTTCTCCAGTAGCATATTGGGCATTTACTGTCCTGGGGAATTCATCTTTCAGTGTCATATCTTTTTGCCTTTTCATACTGTTCATGGGGTTCACAAGGCAAGAATACTGAAGTGATTTGCCGTACTCTTCTCCAGTGGACCATGTTCTGTCAGAACTCTCCACTATGACCCATCCATCTTGAGTGGCCCTACATGGCATAGCTTATAATTTCTCTGAGTTAGACAAGGCTGTGATCCAAGTGATCAGTTTGGTTAGTTTTCTGTAATTGTGGTTTCCATTCTGTCTGCCTGCTAATGGATAAGGATAAGAGGCTCCTGGAAGCTTCCTGATGGGAGGGACTGGCTGTGGGGGGAATCTGGGTCTTGCTCTGATGGGTAGGGCCATGCTCAGGAAATCTTTAATTCAATTTTCTGTTGATGGGTGGGGCTGTGTTCCCTCCCTGTAGTTTTTTATGAGGCCATACTATGGTAGGGGGTAATGGCCGTAATGGTGACCTCCTTCAAAAGGACTTATGCCAGAACAGAACTGTTGTATTTAGTGCCCCTGATCCCGCAGCAGAGCGCTGTAAACCCATACCTCCACTGGAGACTCCTGGACACTCACAGGCAAGTCTGGGTCAGTGTCTTTTGGGGTCACTGCTGCTTTTTCCTGGGTCCTGGTGAGCACAAGGTTTGGTTTATGCCCTCCAAGAGTCCATTTCCTCAGTCCTGTGGAAGTTCTATAATCAAATTCCAGTGGCCTTCAGAAAGTCAAATTCCCTGAGAATTCTCAATGTCTTTGCCAAATCCACAGGTTGGGAAATCTGTTGTGGGCCCTAGAACTTTCACAACAGTGTAAGAAATTCTTTGGTATAATTGCTCTCCAGTTTGTGGGTTGTCTGCTCAGTGACTCTGTAGTTGGGCTCACATGCTGTTCCTGTCAGGTCTGCTGCAGCAGAGCCCCTGTCCCTGCGGCAGGCCACTGCTAGCCTGTGCCTCTGCAGGAAACACTCAACACTCAAAGGCTTAGTCTCTTATAGGTTCCCTGCATCCTGGTGCACACAAGGTGTTTTTTGAGCCCTCGAGCATCTCTGGTAGCTATGGGGTTCAATTCTAAATGCAGTTTTGCCCCTCCTACCATTTTGTTGGGGCTTTTCCTTTGCCCTTGGATGTGGGGTATCTTTTTTTGGTGAGATCCAACATTCTCCTGTCAATGGTTTTTCAGCAGTTAGGTGCAGTTTTGGAGTTCTCACAGGAGAAGGTGAGTGCATGTCCTTCTATTCTACCATCTTGTAGTCAATGATTCCAAATTGGGAAAGGAGTACATCAAGGGTGTATATTGTCACCTTGCTTATTTAACGTAAATGAAGGGTACCTCATGTGAAATCCCAGACTGGATAAAGCATGAACTGGAATCAAGATTGCAGGGAGAAATATCAATAACCTCAGATATGTAGGTGACAATACCCTTATGGCAGAAAGTGAAGAGTAACTAAAGAGGCTCTTGATGAAAGTGAAGGAGGAGAGTGAAAAAGTTGGCTTAAAACTGGATATTCAAAAAATGAAGGTCATGGTATCTGGTCCCATCACTTCATGGCAAATAGATAGGGAAACAATGGAAACCATGACAGACTTTCTTTTCTTGGGCTCCAAAAATCACTGCAGATGGTGACTGCAGCCATGAAATTAAAAGATGCTTGCTCCTTGGAAGAAAAGTTTTGACCAACCTAGACAAAGGTCTGTATAGTCAAGGCTATGGTTTTCCAGTAGTCATATATGGATGTGAGAGTTGGACTATAAAGAAAACTGAGCACTGAAGAATTGATGCTTTTGAACTGGTGTTGGAGAAACTCTTCAGAGTCCCTTGGACTGCAAGGAGATCAAACCAGTCAATCCTTAAGGAAATCAGTCCTGAATATTCATTGGAAGGACTGATGCTGAAGCTGAAGTTCCAATACTTTGGCCACCTGATGTGAATAAGTGACTCATTAAAAAAGACCCTGATGCTGGGCAAGATTAAAGGCATGGGGAGAAGGGGACAACAGAGGATGAGATGGTTGGATCGCATTACCAACTCAATGGACATGAGTTTGAGCAAGCTCCAGGAGTTGGTGGTGGACAGGGAATCCTGGTGTGCTGCAGTCTATGAGGTCGCAAAGAGTCAGACATGACTGAGTGATTGAACAGAACTGATTTTGTCATTTGGGGCATCCCTGATGGCTCAGCGGTAAAGAATCCTACAATGCAGGAGACATGGGTTCAATCCTTGGGTTGGGAAGATTCCCTGGAGAAGGAAACGGCAACCCACTCCAATATTCTTGTCTGGGAATTCCCATGGGCAGAGGAGCCTGGTGGGCTACAGCCCAAGGGATTGCGAAAGAGTTGGACATGACTTATCAGCTAAACAACAATAACAATTTTATCACTTAGATCTGAACCTTCTTATGAATTTTACTATTACGTATTCTAATAGTCTCTCTCTGCCCCTTATAGGATAAGTTCAATTAGATATTCCAAACCTTACTGTTTGCCCAACATTGGGATTCAAAGAAGAAAAAGACATATTCCTCTTCCTTGGTGTGATATTTGTTGACTGGGAGTGAGAGGGATGTATGTCAGAACCTCCAGGGTTGTGGGAGGGAGGGAAAACAGGTATAACTTAAAGTATATTAAGTAACACAATATCATTTTTAATTTGGACAAAAATATGTTATTTCATAATGTGAACAACAGAAATTAAAACCTGAACAATAATTTGGGACTAGTAAGTATATGCAGATGTTGCAAAGAGTCTCAGAATTAAGAATAGCTTTGAGGGCTAAAGTCCTCTGATGTTTATTAAAGAGAAAATGGATTTTTAAAAAGTTGAGAAATGCTGCTCAGGCTGGTTACAGGGCATGATGTGTACAGAAAATGTGGAATTGTTGCATTGTAAGTTTGAAAATAGTGGTACTTAAACAAAGAGTGTCCTAGGACATAGGGAGTAAGGACAGGTAGGGTGAGTTTGGAGGATATCCCAGAAATTAGGGACATTTTAACTGACTTTTGAAGGATAGGTAGAAATTTAACAAATGGAGAAGAAAACACGACCTACAGACTGAGAAAACACCATGTCCAAAGGCCCAGAGACACAAAGGAGAAGGCATACTCAAAAGTTGTAAGTAACACAGGATAGTTTGGACAGAGTTGAAAGAAGTAGAATAAAAAGATTGTGAAAGTATTAAATGGCATACTCAGAGTTTTTTATCCTGAAGACCAGTGGCTCTCAATCTTAGTTCTTCATCAGGACCATGTATACAGTTTTTTAAAACAGTTTTATTGAGATGTACTTACATACAATAAACTGCACTTAAGTGTGTGTAATTTGATAGGTTTTGACATATGTTTACATCCATGAAATCATCACCACAGTCAGGATTATGAACATCTCTATCACCCCACATTTCCTTATATCCCTTTGTAATTCCTCCCCTGAACCCTTTCTTCCTCCCTGCATCTCTATGCAACTGCTGATCTGCCTCTGTCACTATAGATTAGTTTGTGTTTATTAGTTTTATGTAAATGGAATCATACAGCATGTATCCTTTATTTGTTTGGCTTCTTTTACTAAACAAAATTATTTTGAGATGCATTCATATTGTAGTGTGTATCAGTAGTTTAGTTCTTTTATTGATGAATGGTATTCCATTTTATGGATATACCCTAATTTGTCTGATTTACCTGTTGATGGACATTGGGGTTGTTTCCAGTTTTGGCTTTTACTAATAAAACTTCTGTGAACATTCAACTACAAGTCTTTGTATGACTGTATGCCTTTAACATGGTAAATGTATGTTTAACATTTTAAGAAACCGCCAAACTGTTTTCCAGAATGGCTGTAATGTTTTACTTTCTCACCAGCAGCAAATGAGAGTTCCAGTTATGCCACATTCTCACCAATACCTGGTATTGTCAGATTTTAAATTTTAGGCATTCTAAAAGATATGGTTTTAATTTACATCATGGTTTTAATTTGCATATCCCTAATAAGTAAAGATTAACTGACTCAATGGACATGAGTTTGAGCAAACTCTGGGAAATAGTGAAAGACAGGGAAGCCTGGCATGCTGCAGTCCATGGGGTTGCAAAGAGTTGGACACAACTGAGCAACACAACTGAACAACAACAATAACTAAGATAGTGAATATTATTTCATGTGCTCATTTACCATCTGTTTGTCTTCTTTAATGAAATAGTTATTTAGATCTTCTGTTTGTATTTGTACTGGACTGTTTGTTTTCATATTATTCAGTTCTGAGAATTAGGATATAGGTCCTTTATTTGATGTATTATTTGCAACTATCTTCTTTGTGGCTTGTCTTTTCACTCTGTTAACAGTATTTTCAAAAAATTTTTAATTTTGATGGAGTCCAATTGATCAATTATCATCTTTTGTGGAGCAATTTGTGTAGTTTTATGTTTATTTCAATACTAATTCCTGGGTCTCTTTCCTCAAGATCCTCAATAAGTCTAGAGAGAGGCTTGGACATTTGAGTGTGTATAAAATGTCAAAAGTGATTTTGATGTGCAGCTACTGGTAACAATACTGCATAAAAAACGGTGAGCTGTCCTATGTATTTGAATGCTAGGGATCTTGTTTAGATATTTCCTTATAGTTCATCTTGTTCCAGAAGGATTTCATGTTCATTTTACAAGGATCCAAAATAACATATCTTGAAAGTAGATAGAAAAAATTTAAAAAGGTTGGACATAAACTGGAGCCACTAATGGCACTAAAAATTCATGCTTTATTGATCTACACATTGCTTCTAACTTTTCCAGCAATTCAATGTATATAAGATAGAAACAAGCCAATTGCTTAAGAGACATACTAGTGCTAAGATTAGACATAAATGTCTCCTGAGGAAACTTATAAAAAGGGAAGAACAGTGTTCTGGGTGAGTTTCAAAGGGCGGTTTGTTATAATAGTTTGGTACGGGCTGATTGCATTATGATTAGGTACAATTCAGTAAAAACCAATCTTTCGGGGGACTATTAAAATAGATACCAGCCCTTTGACGATCTAAATTGATGCAAAATGACCAACCTTTTGCTTTCTGACTCAAACATCTGAGATGAAAAAGTTGCTTTTGCCAAGTGGTATGGAGTTCTAGAAATAAAAATGGTTTATTTAAATTGTAATGAATAAAAGATGCAAGAGTATGTATTAGACTCTCTGGATTAGAAGGAACGATGAATGATTTTTCTTTTAGGAAATGACTTGTGCTTTCTCTCAAATAAGTTTTTGATAAATATTGCTTGTGGGCTGGGAAGATGAGCCCAAAATTATGCTCCCTGTTTCTCTCTGCTGCTTGTTGAATAAAGACCTACATGTTAAGACAGACAATTGAATTGGGGGTTAGCGTCCCTTTGCAAAAGCTGTTATCTAACAACCATCTCACTTCTGCCAGAATTGAAGGAATCTCATAAGCAGGGCCAAGAACCCACTGGAGGTTTGTTTTTTTCTTTTTTTGAAGATTTATTAATTTTATGTTCTAGCTGTGGTGGGTCTTTGCTGCTTCATACGGCTTTCTCTAGCTGCAGCGAGCGGGTGCTTCTCTTCATTTGCTGTGTGGGCTTCTCATTGCAGTAGCTTCTGTTGTTGTGGAGCACAGGTTCTAGGTACGTGAGCTTTAACAGTTGCAGCACATGGACTCAGTAGTTGTGGCTCGTGGGCTCTAGAGTGCTGGCTCAGTATCTGTGGCATAGGGACTTTGTTGCTCTGTGGCATGTTGGATCTTCCTGGACCAGGGATCGAATTGGTGTCCTCTGCTTTGCAAGGTGAATTCTTAACTACTTGACCAGAAAATAAACCTCCATTGGCAGTTTTAAAGCATGGAATTGATGTGACCTGTATTGATATTTTAGAAAGATGATGTTGGTAGCATTGTGGAGAATGGGCACTGAAATGGGCAGAGAAGCTAGGGAGCCAGGATACTATTGGAATAGTGTAGGTAAATGATAGTAAGGGACTTACTCTGAGATGATTGTAGTGGAAATTGAAAGGTAGGGATTCAAGAGTGATTTCAGAGATAGAAGCAATTGATGGAGTTGATGTCATCCTCATATCTCTGATATGAGGTTGAGGGAGAAGAGGAGTTAAAAATGACTATAGGATTATTTTATATTGGCCATCTAGGAGGAAGATAGTATGACTAACTGAAATTTAGAACAAAGGAGGAAGAACAGGTTTGCAGAAAAGATCATGAGTTTGGCTTTTGACATTTGGAGGTTGTGTGCTTGAATTATCCAAGTGAAAATAGCAGTAGACTGTTTTGAGATCTGGAGCTCAAAAGAGAGGGGTGGCTGGAGATAAAGATTTGAAGACATCAACACACAGGTAGGTGGTGGTTGAAATTTTGGGAACAGATCAGATAACATGGTGAGATTTTATAGAGGGGAAAGAGAAGAGGTTGGAACCCTGAGAACAGAAAGTTTAGAAATAAGACATTATCTAAAATATTCTTCAATAAGGATGAAAGAAAAAAAGGTTTTCTCTGTGGCTGTTCCTTCATTTTACATTGATGACCTTGTCCCATTGGTTCTCAGCCTGATTTTGAACATTTTATGTCATAAAAAACTTTTGTTATTGGATTTTGTGGCCCTTGAATGTTATTTCTGTAACACTTTTTTGCCGTCTGTAATTTCTGATCTACCATTTCATGGACCTTACTGATCTCATCTAAAATTATGTCTGCTTTATTTTATGTTTAGCCATGATATATTTTTCTTAGAGTAGGAGGTCTTTTTAAATTTGAGGTTCAATTTTTCCAAGAGTTCTAGTATGATATTTTATGTAGTTGCTAGACTACACAGAGAGTTATTTCATATATGATTCTCTGTACCATTATTTTCTTTTTTTTTTTATTGAAGTATAATTGCTTTAATGGTGTGTTAGTTACTGCTGCACAACAAAAGTGAATCAGCTGTGTGTATACATATATCCCATCCCTTTTGAGCTTCCCTGCCATCCCCACCCCATACCATTATTTTCAAACAATGTTCACATTTTAAAAAATCTACGAACAATAAATCCTGGAGAGGGTGTGGAGAAAAGGGAATCCTCTTGCACTGTTGGTGGGAATGTAAATTGATTTATAGCCTTTATGAAGACATGATGGAGATTCCTTAGTAAGTCAGGAATAAAACCACTATATGACCCAGCAATCCCACTGCTAGGCATATACCCTGAGGAAACAAAAATTGAAAAAGACACGTGTACCCCAATGCTCAATGCAGCACTATTTACAATAACTAAAACATGGAAGCAACCTAAATGTCCATTGACAGATGAATCGAAAAAGAAACTGTGGTACATATATACAATGGAATATTACTCAGCCACAAAAAAGAACATATTTGAGCGACTTCTAACAAGATGGATGAACCTAGAGTCTATTATACAAAGTGGAGTAAATCAGAAAGAGAAAAATATCATATACTAGTGCATATATATGGAATCTAGAAAGATGGTACTCATGAAATTATTTGCAGGGCATTTACTGGAGAAGGAAATGGCAACCCACTCTGGTGTTGTTGCCTGGAGAATCCCAGGGACGGGGGAGCCTGGTGGCCTGCTGTCTATGGGGTCGCACAGAGTCGGACACGACTGAAGCAACTTAGCAGCAGCAGCAGCAGCATGGAGACACAGACATAGAGAAAAGACTTACAGATATGGGGGGCGGGGAGGAAGGAGAGGGTGATATGTATGAAGAGAGTAACATGGAAACTTACATTGCCATATGTTAAACAGATAGCCAATGGGAATTTGCTATATGACTCAGGGAACACAAACTGGGGCTATGTAACAACCTAGAGGGGTGAGATGGGGAGAGAGGTGGGAGGGAGGTTTAAGGTGGAGGGGACATATGTATACCTATGGTTGATTCATGTTGATGTTTGGCAGAAACCAGCACAATTCTGTAAAGCAATTATCCTTCAATTAAAAAATAAATAAATTTAAAATTAAAAAAAGAATATGAACATAAAAAATACTTGATTTACATTGTTGTGTTAGTTTCTGCTAATCAGTTATAAATATACATATGTCCACTTTTTATAGATTCTTTTCCCATATAGGCCATTACAGATTATTTTTCTAAGCTTTTTATATTGGAGTGGGTGGCTTAGTGGTAGAATCTTCACCTGCCACGCAGGAGGCTGGGTTCATTTCCTGCCCCATGCAGCCACAGTGTCCCCTTTTTAGGGCTTCCCTTGTGGTTCAGCTAGTAAAGAATCTGCCTATAGTGTAGAAGACCTGGGTTCAATCCTTGGGTTGGGAAGATCCCCTGGAGAAGGGAAAGGCTATCCACTCCAGTTTTCTGGCCTGGAGAATTCCATGGACCAGCCCATGGGGTTGCAAAGAGTTAGACACGACTGAGCAACTTTCTGTATGGTATAGCCAATTAACAAATAATGTTGTAACAGTTTCAGCTGAGCAGAAAAGAAAGAGACCTGACCATACATACACATACATCCATTCTCCTCCAAACACCTCTCCCATCCAGGCCCACGCAACATTAAGCAGAGCTTCATAAGCTATAAGTAGGTCTTTGTCTACTATCCATTTTAAACAGAGCATTGTGTGCATGTCCATCCCAAACTCCCCAACTATCCCTTTCCTGCATCCCTCCCCCTGGCAATCATAAGTTTGTTCTCCACATCTGTGAGTCTCTGTTTTAAGGCCATTACAGAGTATTGAGTAGAGTTTCCTGTGCTATACAGTAGGTCCTTATTAGTTATTTATTTTATGTATAGCAGTGTGTATATGCCAACCTCAATCTCCCAATTTATCCTTCGACAATGCTCACAGTTTAATAAAAATTTCCAACACCAAAACAAAATGATTTGATTTTTACATTTTTTTCTCTCCCATAATAATGTTGAGCCAAATTGCATAATTATATTATGGTCATTCTTTTGGCACAGTTTAATTTATCTCAAAAATATTTTTGTGTCAGTCCTGAAATTTCTCTAAGCCTTCTTATTCAATAGTCATTCATTTGCCTGTACGTGTGAAAAGATCTCTCTTCTTCAATATCTTGTACAAATACCTTTATGAATTATTTTATTGAAATTTATACATATGGAAAAGTAAAAAATTCTTAACTGCACAAAATTCTTGATGAATGTTTACGCAGAGAATGTATTCATGTCATTTCCACTTAAGAAATAAAGCACCACCAGCACCTAAGAAACCTCCACCTTGTACCCTTCCTGGTTCCTTTCCCTGCTTTCTAAATGGAATTCCAAAACCAATAAATTAGTTTTGCCTTTTCTGAGAGTCATGTAAATGTTATCATACAACATATACTTCTTGCTCCTGGCTTCTTTCATTTAGCATAATGCTGGTGAGATTGCATCTGTCATTGGTTTGTTTCTTTTTATTGCAATAGAATATTCCATTTTATGAATATATCTCAACTTATTTTTTCATTTTGCTCTTGATGGGCACTGGAATTTTTTCCAGTTAATGAATATTGCAGATAATGCTGCTATAAATACTGTAAATGTTTTTTTGGTGCACACATGTATACATTTTACTGGATACATATGCAGCAGTGAAATTATGTAAAGAAATGCAATGCTAATGGTTTCTCTGAAGATTCTTTTGAATTTTATATATATGCATCATATTATCTTTGAATAATGTGATAGTCTTCTCATTTTCCCTTTATTCTAATACTTATGCCTATTATATATTTTTCTCTTGACTTACTGCTTTGACTTCAGAAAAATAATGAATCATCATGGTGACAGTGAGCATCCTGTCACATCCTTAATCTGAGGGAAAAGCTTTCAGTATCTCAAATTAAGTATGATGTTTGCAGTCTGTTGCAATACTATGTGTCATGTAACCATTGGAAAACTTTACTATATAATTGTAAGAGAATGAGAATGGGAAAGGAAAATAATATATGATAATGAGGAGAGGTGGGGGAAGGAGGAAAATAATTTTGAACTTTATGAACTGAGGACCTTTGAACTCAGTAACATCAAATATTAATCTTCATAAAGAACCAACTTTAGTTTTGATTTTCACCATTATAACTTTGTTTGCTGTTTCACTACAAATTAAGTTCCATTTTTATTATTTCCTTCCTTCTTTTAGGTTGAACAAAATGAAATTACTGTTTGTAAAAGTAAAAAATTGTTGAATTTTTAAGTTTGTATTATTTCCCTAACTCTTACAATGATTTTCAGCCTTTCTTCTTTTCTAATATATACATTTAAGGCTACAAATATGCCTCTAAGCACAGCTTAAATTGTACCTTAGTTTTAATATATTGTATTTTCATAATATGAAAAAAATATTTCTTTTAGTTCAAAATAGTTTCCAATTTTAAATGTGGTCTCTTCTTAGATCCATAGGTTATTTAGAAGTGTATTACTTAATTTCCAAATACTTAGCAATTTGCTAATTATTTTATTATTGATTTCCTAGCTTAATTCCACTGTAATTAGAGAACATGCATATATGATTTCAATCATTTGCACTTTTTTGACTCTGTGGTCCAATATATGATGAATTATGGCCATCATTTCATGTGCACTTAAATAAACTAATTATATTTTTAAATCTGCCAGACATTTTAGCTGCTATATCTCCATATAAACTTTATAGCACAATGTCATTGCCCTTCTCTTGCAATCAACACAGTAGATACAGCCTTCAGAAGTTGCATGATTCTGAGCTTTCTTTTCCCAATAAGATTGCTCTGTTATTTTTATTATTATTATATTTATTTGTGGTTGCTCTGGGTCTTCATTGCTGCTTGCATACTTCCTCTAGCTGTGGCAACCAGGGGCTATTCTTCCTTTTGGTATGTGGGCTTCTCCTTGTGGGGCTTCTCTTTTTGTGGAGCATGGGCTCTATACATGTGGGCTTCAGTAGTTGCAGCATACAGGCTTAGAAGTTGTCATGCAGGGGCTTAGTTGGCCCATGATATGTGGGATCCTTCCAGACCAGGGATTGAATCCATATCCCCTACATTGGCAGGCAGATTCTTAACCCCTGGACCACCAAGGAAGCCAAAGATTTCCCCATTATTAGCATTTCTACTGTTTCTCCCACATAATTCTATGTGCCCCTGTGTATTCTAATCCCTTACACAGAACTAGTTACCCATAAGTAACATTTCTTTCCCCCCAAAATTTAGAGAGATGAATTTTAGTAAAGACTATACTAATAGCCATTTCATGAAAAATTCATGAAAATTATTAAATAAATATTTCATAGAATCAGAAATTCACAGTGGTTAACTAAACCATTCTTCCAAAAATTCTTCTGATGCTGAAAAAAACCTCTGCAACTTTTCTGTTAGTAAGTAGTAGGGGCATGGCAAATGTTGAATCAATGAGTCCCACTAAAGGGTTATCCAACCTATAGGACTGCCAGTTACCTCTCCCAGAAAGTCCATTGTTTCTGAGGACATCACTGACTGTTAGAAAGCACTTCCTTGGGGTGCAATGATACCTGATTCCCTAAAGTTTCTGTCTGTTGGATTAGAAACAATCTAATGCCTCAGCTATATGATAGCCCTTCAAGTCCATGTATCCTTGAAAGTTTTTCTTTGAAGCTCAGCATCACTAGTTCCTTCCATAATTCCTTGTGTTTTTCAACATGGCTTATTCCCCTTTCAGAGGATTAAACCGGCAGAACCCCATAAAGAGAGAGGTAATTAGATATTAGAGGCCAGGACCTAGTGTTTACCACCCTAGCTGCTCATTAAAATAAACTGAGTAATTTCTCAGAAAATATTGATACCCATATCCCATCCTCAGAGATTTTTGATTCAGTTGATCTGGAGTAGCCAGACATCAGTATTTTTTAAACACCCAAGTGATTGAAGACTTAGTATATAAAAGATGTCATTTCTGTCTAATTTGATCTATAGATTCAAATGCAACCTCCATCAAAATCTTAGCAGACATTTATTTTAGCAATTGATGAACTGATTTCAAAATTTGTAAGGAAATGCAGAGAGTCTAGAATAGCCAAAACAGTTTTGAAAAAAAAAGAACAAAGTTGGAGAATTTACACAATATAACTTTAAGACTTAAAGATATTGGTGTCAGAATAGTCGAGTAATTCAATGGAATAGAACAGAGACTTCAGAAATAGGTCTACACACATATGGTCCATTGATTTTCAACAAAGATATAAGGCAATTCAGTGAAGGAATTATAGTTCAGGGTTTTTGTTTTTTTTTTAATTGTGCTGGAACAATGGAATATTTATATGCAAAAAAAATGAACTTCTATGTATTACCATATAAAACCTTAACTCATAGTCCAAACTATAAAACATAAAACTATGAAACTTTTATAAGTAACATTAGAAAAAAATCATAACTTTGGGTTAGGCAAAGATTCCTTAGATATCACAACCAAAAGGATTATTCATTTTAAATTTTTGATAAATTAGAATTCATAAAATTAAAAACTGCTCTTCAAAAGACACTGTGAAGAGAATGAAAAGACAAGCCACAGACTGGGAGAAAATATTTACAAGTCATATATCAGATAAAGGACTTGTATACGGAATGCATAAAGAACTCTTGAAACTCAATAAGAATGCACACACAAAAATATGGACAAAAGATATGAACAGACATTTCACCCAGGAAGATATTCATATGGAAAATAAACACATGAAATATTCTCAAAATCATTTATCTTGAGGGAAATGCAAATTAAAACCACATTGATATGCCTATATGTCCACTAGACTGTTTAAAATACAAACCACTTAGAGAAGGAAATGGCAACCTACTCCAGTATTCTTGCCTGGAGAATCCCATTGACGTGGGAGCCTGGCAGGCTACAGTCCATGCGGTTGCAAGAGTCTGATATGACTTAGCAACTAAACCACCACAACCATAACAAAAACTGGAGAGGATATAGAAAAACTAGGACTCTCATAACAGTGCTGGTGAAAATGCAAAATGTTGCAGCCATTTTGGAAAACAGTTTGGCAACTTCTTAAAAAGTTAAGCCATATACCTACCTACATATGTACACTCAACTCCTGGATATTAACCTGAGGTAAATGAAAACATACATCCACACAAAGGCTTGAACATAAATGTTTATAGCAGCTTTATTTGTAGTAACTAAAAATGTCCATCAACAGGTGAATGGATAAATGTGTTACATGTATGTACAACACAATAATACTCAGCAATAAAAAGAATGAACTAAAGATAGAAACAATAAGAATGAATTTCAAAATAATCATGTCGAGTGAAAAAATACAGGCAGAAAAACACATATCATCCCATTTATATAGAATTCTGGAGAGCCCATAATAATCTATAGTGATAGCAAACATTACTTGTTGTCTGGGGATGGGGTGGAGGTGGGATGAAGGATAGTATCACAAAGGCACACAAGGAAACTTTTGGGGGGGGGAGGTGTTTCAGTTCAGTCACTCAGTTATGTCCGACTCTTTGTGACCCCATGGACTGCGGAACGCCAGGTCTCCCTGTCCATCGCCAACTCCCGGAGTTTACTCAAACTCATATCCATTGAATCGGTGATGCCATCCAACCATCTCATCCTCTGTCGTCCCCTTCTCCTCCTGCCTTCTATCTTTCCCAGCATTAGGGTCTTTTCCAATGAGTCAGTTCTATGCATCAGGTAGCCAAAGTATTGGAGTTTCAGCTTCAGCATCAGTCCTTCCAATGAATATTCAAGACTGATTTCCTTAAGGATGAACTGGTTGGATCTCCTTGCAGTCCAAGGGACTCTCAAGAGTCTTCTCCAACACAATAGTTCAAAAGCATCAATTCTTCGGCGCTCTGCTCTGTCTGGGGCCGGGTGTGTTTGCTAGCAGAATGTTCTGTTTCATAAACTGTATCCTGCTGCTTTTCCCTCCAGCTCTCGTAGTTGACCCCACTGGCCTCAAACTCACTCTCCTCCCACCTCAGAAAATGCTTACACACCCTTCCCAACTCCTTAATCTTCAGGTTTCAGCTGAAAGGTTGTTTCTTCAGGAAAGCCTTCCATTTCCTTCCCAACCACACTGTCTTTCCTGTTCAATAATTGGGATTTATGTAGTCCTATTTTAAATATCTACCTCCGCACTATAAACTTTTTTTGGACAGGGATTTGCCTATCTTCTTTATAATATCATTGTATCCTCCTTGTCTAATAAATGCCCAGCATTTAGCTCTTCCCATGCATATTTGCTTGAAGCCTTAGTCTAGTTCAGGACTCCTCCTTTTTAGCTAAGCAGCTCTTTCCATTTTCCATTTTTTTACTCACCATGTCCCCCACCCTACCCCACCCTAACATGAGCCCCAAGAGAAATCTGGGTTAGAAGAGGAATCTGAATGACAAATATAGTACTGGAATCAGAGAAACCATGCCCTTCTGGTGACTCAGCCTTTGTTTCTGGCCCAAACATTTCCTTAAGGCTCTTCTATTAGGTCAAATTTTCTCTCCAAGAGGCCTCTTGGTCCTTCCCCCAAACACCTGCGTCCCTTCCCTAGTGCATATTCTCCATCAGTACAGTCAGTGTTGTAAACAGGCCATTTTTGGACACTGTACTAGAGTGCTTGCAGCTTTCTTCACCTCCCAACCCATTTATAATCTTTGAATCCACACTTTCTTTTTAACTACTTGCCAAATCTGCTGATTGCCTGGTTGCTGATAATTCAAAATCACTTAAGTCTGAAAATCTTAAATATTCTTCAAAACCCAGTAGACATTTTGGTGTTCTAGGATCACCCAGAGGTCAGGAAGTCATCACTCTTGGAATCACACATTGGCCCCTGGCTAGCCCTGAAAACCCTATTATTTCTAACTATTTTTATACTTTTGGGAGGAAAATAATTTTCATGTTATTTCTCTATTATGGAGATGATAGGATTGGTTTTTTAGTTTAGTTTTGTTCAGTCACTCAGTCGTGTCCGACTCTTTGCAACCCCATGAATTGCAGCACGCCAGGCCTCCCTGTCCATCACCAACTCCCGGAGTTCACTCAGATCCAGTCCATTGAGTCAGTGATGCATCCAGCCATCTCCTGTCGTCCCCTTCACCTCCTGCCCCCAATCCCTCCCAGCATCAGAGTCTTTTCCAATGAGTCAGCTCTTAGCATGAGGTGGCTAAAGTCCTGGAGTTTCAGCTTTAGCATCATTCCTTCCAAAGAAATCCCAGGGTTGATCTCCTTCAGAATGGACTGGTTGGATCTCCTTGCAGTCCAAGGGACTCTCAAGAGTCTTCTCCAACACCACAGTTCAAAAGCATCAATTCTTCAGTGCTCAGCCTTCTTCACAGTCCAACTCTCACATCCATACATGACTATTGGAAAAACCATAGCCTTGACTAGATAGACCTTTGTTGGCAAAGTAGTGTCTCTGCTTTTGAATATGCTATCTAGGTTGGTCATAACTTTTCTTCCAAGGAGTAAGCATCTTTTAATTTCATGGCTGCAGTCACCATCTGCAGTGATTTTGGAGCCCCCCAAAATAAAGTCTGACACTGTTTCCACTGTTTCCCCTNCTCCACTAGCTTTGTTCATAAGGCCCACTTGACTTCACATTCCAGGATTCTGGCTCCAGATGAGTGATCACACCATTGTGATTATCTGGGTCGTGAAGATCTTTTTTGTACAGTTCTTCTGTGTATTCTTGCCACCTCGTCTTAATATCTTCTGCTTCAGTTAGGTCCATACCATTTCTGTCCTTTATCGAGCCCTTCTTTGCATGAAATGTTCCCTTGGTATCTCTAATCTTCTTGAAGAGATCTCTAGACTTTCCCATTCTGTTGTTTTCCTCTATTTCTTTGCATTGATCACTGAGGAAGGCTTTCTTATCTCTCCTTGCTATTCTTTGGGAGTCTGCATTCAGATGCTTATATGTTTCCTTTTCTCCTTTGCTTTTTGCTTCTCTTCTTTTCACAGCTATTTGTAAGGCCTCCCCACACAGCCATTTTGCTTTTTTGCATTTCTTTTCCATGGGGATGGTCTTGATCCCTGTCTCCTGTACAATGTCACGAACTTCATTCCATAGTTCATCAGGCACTCTATCTATCAGATCTAGGCCCTTAAATCTATTTCTCACTTCCACTGTATAATAATAAGGGATTTGATTTAGGTCATATCTGAATGGTCTAGTGGTTTTCCCTACTTTGTTCAATTTAAGTTTGAATTTGGTAATAAAGAGTTCATGATCTGAGCCACAGTCACCCCGCACCCGAGGCCAGGGGCAGTAGCCAGGAGGAGCCAGCCCACGTCCAAGGATTAGTTTTACATGGAGCCAAAAATTTAAAAATTCCCAGAGTGATTGCTTATGTATGGGGTTTCCTTTTGGGATGATGAAAATGTTTTGGAACTTGATAGAGGTTTATGTTATATGAATTTTATATAAATAAAAAAATTTTTTTTCTCAATAAAAAATAACAGTAATTCTCAGGAACATAGATTTTCTCACACAAGGAAAGAATTTCAGTCAGTCATCATTGAGGTCATAGAATTCCCTGTAGATGTGGCCAGCTATGCCCCTCTGCCTTCCACCATCACATTGTCCCCTATAGCATTTGAAGCCAGCTGTATTTAATCTACTAAAAAGATTCCATTTTAAAAAACAACTTATAGCAGCAATTTGTTGGCATAGAGAAATAGCTATAATGGAAGCAAACAAAAGTAACTCCTGACTGATCTCTAAATATATCCTTTATAAGAATGTTTTCTACATAATTTCATTAATCAAAATACTTTTTTGGTGTCACACTTAAGAATATATGAGATATATTTTGGTTCCATGAAGATTTAGTCACACCAAATTAACAGTATGTGTGTTTTTGATTAATTTCAACAGCTATACTGTTCTCACTGTGAATGAATTCACTTAGTCAATAAATAATTTTGGAGAACTTTCTATGTGTCAGTTGAGGTATTAAGTGCTAGGAATATAGACATGAATAAAACATACACCTAGCCAAAATTTATGGTCAAATAATCACATTAACTATGTAGATTATCATGTTTCAAATATAGAAAGCTATGTCAGAAGACAAAGGTGAGCTTCAGGGCATCAGGAGTCATTGTCGTGGTCACTGCCTTATCCTCAGAATATATAATAGGTCTAGCACATCAAAGAAACTCGTAAAATGTTTTTGATAAATGAATGAGGCTTCACACAATTATACACTATTTTCACTGTTTTATATGGTTCTTCTATAGTACAGCATGACTCAAATCAGAAATGACTAATTTATTGGCTATAATTTGAAAAGGGTATTAATGCTTTCTTTCTCACCATTCTCAATGTGCAGATATCATTTTCATGTCAAATCTTCAGACTGTCTGCTTTTAATTCATTTATCCTGTTCACATAAGTGGGCTGAGGACCATGGGAAATTCCTTACGGAAAAAAAGCATCCATCCTCCTCCCCATCTCCCTTACTCCCTTCAGTCACCAAATCTTCTCTGTTCTCTGAAGATTCTGACGTCCATACCAGCTTCTCTTCTCTGCCAAGGCGCTTGGACTTAGTGGTTTAGCTCTGGGCTGATTGCCCTGATTGGGTTCATAACGCTCCCACTCACAGGCATGGGGTCGCAAAAGAATCAGACACGACTTAGCAACTAAACAACAACAGCAAAACAAAGCAACTGTAACCTCAAGTCTTCCCTGAACTTGGGCCAGAAAGTGGTGGTGATCTTGTGATGGTCCTGAAGAACCAGGCTAAGACTTTCACTTTTATTTATTTGATGTGTGTGTCTTTTTTTGTTTTTTAATAACAGCTTTATTGAGGTATAATTGACATACAAACATTGAGCATATTTAACATGAATAATTGGGTAAGTTTTGACATATTACATTTGACTTCTAGAACCAATGTGTGTGTTTTTAAAAATGATTATTACTGTCCAGGAATTAGCAGCTAGGACTTAGCCCAAAACAAAATGAGTTTATACCATACATTGTAAGACAACGATCAACAATGGCAACAACATGCCTTTTCCAAGATTCCTAAAGCAGACCGAACCAACTGATTTCTCCTGGATCATTACCTCACCCACTCATCCCATACTTAGACTATGTATTAGGAAGACTAGAAGGAGGGAGAATTTCAGGCTTGTGAGTCATCCTCCCTTGGGGGAGAAGAGGGAGTCTTCCTCTCCCACCCCAAACCAAGAGGGCAGAGGAGGAGCAGGAAAGGCCAGTAACAAGCATAGTATTAAGATGCTCTGAGATAAAGCATTGAGGGGCCAGGTGGAAAGCTGTGAAACCATAAAGTTGGGGTGACACCTCCTACTTAAGGGATTCCTGCAGTGGGCAGGACTTACCTTGGAAGAATTCACACATGCACCCTACAAGGAGGGCAGAATTGGACTGTCACACAGAAGGCATCTTCAGAACAACAAAGTTAACCAGAGAGAAGCAACAACCTGTCAAAAGAGGAAGATATCTTTATCCCAGTCCCTTGCCTATCCTGCCCAACACTGCAAAGTTCAACTTCGGAAGAGCGAAGGAAGAGACATCTCAGAACCAGGCCCCCTAATAATCAGGGAGTCAGTGCCTTGGGAGACAGGGAAATGAGATTTCAATTGACAATGAGATTCAAGTCTTTAAATAGTAGAGTTTAATGATCAAAATAGGACTTCCCTGTAGCTCAAAGGGTAAAGAATTTGCCTGAGATGCAGGAGACCAGGGTTTGATCCCTGGGTTGGAAAGATTCTCTGGAGAAGGGAATACTTCTCCACTCCAGTATTCTTGCCTGGAGAATTCCATGGACAGAGAAGCCTAGTGGCCTAGAGTCCATGGATTCTCAAAGAGTCAGACATGACTGAGCAACTAACACAAACACAATGATCAAAATGGGTGAGTGAGTGAGTGAAAATCTGGCTGGCACATGAAGCCCTCAAGTAGGACCACCTGCTTGGTGCAGCCTCCTAGGGACTCTGTGCTCAGAGTTTAAATGGTCTGTGGTCATCGTCTTGAAGTTCTTTAGTACTTTTACCTTCAGATCTGTGTTTTGTAAATGCAGTCTCTGATAGGGCAGTGAAACATGTATCCCATAGTCCATGCACAGCCCCACCTCCCACCACCTCCCTGGATGGATTTTCCATTGCTCACTGCCCTGTTCTCTGATTCCCAGAGACATATCCAGCCTCCCCCTCACCACCTCCTCCCAGGAGTGGCTGCTTCCCTTGACCCTTGTGGGGACCTGGGTGTAGTCAGAGAGAGGTTAGGGTCAGGTGGACATGGAAGTGACAGTCCCATTCTGGGGAAATATCATTACAGCATGTTGTTCAGGGACTTGGCAGAATGAGTCTCTAGCCCACCCCCGATGCAGGAATGTACTGTATCCAGGGGTCTCTTGTCCACTGTGGGTTGGGGCAGTAGACTGGTGGGAAGAAGAGGCTTCCTCACCCCGACTGGGAAGCAGTGCATTGGTGTAGTGGCTGATGGCAGCAGTTAGTGGGTAACAGGGGTCACCTCTCCATTGTGTGAAAGATTCTACATTCACTGCAAAAGGATCCCCGTGCCTGAGACAGCACTACATTAAATACCAACTTTAAAACTCTGTGACATGTTGAGAGAGAGAGAAAGTGGAAAAAGGAAAAAGATTTATATTTTAGTCCCTTTAACAAAATATGTTTCCTGGCCCTACATTTTCATTTTGTCCCAGGCCCTGCCATTTTGTAGCTGTTACCACTCTTACACCTCCTTTCCTTGGGGAAGGATTAATTTCCCTATTTTTGAGTGTCCTGCACCTGACCCACAACACCTGAAGATGTGACAATGCTTTCCAGTCAGCTTGCTACCTCCATATAGAAACGGATGTAAGTTCAGGGGCTGAAGCTTATGTGATATATGAGGCACTGCTTTAAAAAATTATAAATACAAAATTGCCGCATCCTTTCCTAGGACCTTGGGGGTTTCTGTGCAAGGGAGGAGTCCTGAAATGCATGCTTCATTAGTTTTATGGTCACTCCACCCTGTGTGCATAGCATTATTGTTGTTGTTGTGTTAGTAGCTCAGTCGTGTCCAACTCTTTGCGACCCCATGGACTGTAACCCACCAGGAGCCTCTGTCCATGGGTTTCTCCAGGCAACAATACTGGAGTGGGTTGCCATTTCCTTCTCCAGCATACCCTCTGTCTACTCATGGGTTCGCTTTAAGAATCTAAAAGTTTCTTCAGAGTTACAAAACTCTTTTGCTTACCCTGAAACCCACAAATCACAAGCTAAGTAGTCATATGTTTTTGACAGGGCAAAGAGTAAACTTTTGTTAATGCCCTCATGACTGCAGTATTTTTCTTCCACTCTGCTTTTCTGAAACACAGGGGTCATTTGTGGCCTCTGTGTGAGGCCTCTTGTGCTGAACTATTCCTAGACTCTTTTCTTTATGAAAACTCTTGTCAATTAAATGATGCTGGGCTGATGAGTTCTGTTTATGATTTCATTCTACAAAGAAAAAAAAAAACAAACTCTCCCTTTAACTGTTGCAGTCTCTCCTTAATTAGTTTGATCCCTATCTGAGAAGCTACATGGTTGTACACAAATTGAAAATACAAATAAATGTAATAATTGCTTTAAAAATAAAAATATTAAAAATTATATGGAAATGTAACAATATATATACCCATATATATAAAATTACTGAAATGAGAACGTCCTTTATCTTTATAAAATTCTGTTGGAGATTCATTCCCTCCTCAACACCAGTTGTTTGTTCCTATCAACTTTTCCTAGAAAGGTAAAATATAGTAAAAATTGCAGCTTCTATCTTGGGGTAACTCAAGGGAGAACAAAATTTTGCTGCATTATGGGAAAATGTTGTTTAAAGTCTGATTATCCATATTAGTCATCTAACCTGACAAAATTCACCAGATAATTGCCTTTCATTTCACGCTATATGGCACAGGTTGTAGCCAAAGTCTATAATGAAATGGCTGAACATAGATGTTGGAGATTAGTTTGTTGGTTCTATCAATGACAGAATTTTTTGGCAAACAATTTCACCTCCTATTTGGAAATACAATTTATTAGGTTAGTTAAGGGGAAAAAACCTTAACCTCAGGTTGGTTGAAATTGATCTTACCTGTGAAGTTCCTTTGTTCAGGAAGTGGTCTCAATGAGTTAAAGAGTTTTGTGCTGCCTTTTGTTATAGTAACCAGCAAGCCCTTATCTCAGAAGCTTGATCACAACAAGTGTTTTATATCTTCCTCACTCTACCTGCAGAATCCCGTCAGCAAGAGGGTCTGTGCATCATGGTGACTCAGGGATGAAATCTCAACATGTGTTTCTGTGATCACTACAATAGGAGAGAAGAGAAACATGAATAATGCACTGGCTCTCAAAGGACTTCCCTGGAAGTGAGAAATATCATTTTTACCCACAATTCATTGGCCAATCTAAATTACCTATCTGTATCTAATGCCAAAGGACATGGAAGTACAATCCTATCATATCTCTGGAAGATGAACCAGAATGTTTAGAACAACCCTAATGGCTAATCCCCTTTTGGTCACCAATTATTTAATTCTCTCTATTTATGACATGAAAAATATACTCACCCACTCCCTAAGGAAGAAAACCTCAAAATCCCATACAATTATGGCATGAAGTACATAATCTGAAACCTTTGAGTAAGATGTGGTAGTTTCAAATCATGATGCTGCTTCTACCTGTACCTGTGAAATGTAATATATATATTTATAATGGTAGCATAGGAAAATAAGATAATTGTAATAAATACTCTCCTTGGGAGAAATGGCAAATACACAGCAAATAGGGTTCTGCAGGAATTCTGAAATCCTGCTGGGGAGAATTTTTGAGGGCCACCTTCCTTAACGAATGTTATCTAATTACACCTTGATTTTGAGACACTTCTTCTGCTCACTGTTCTTTGTGGCCCCTGGCTACACCTTTTGGAAGAGTCTTTCTTTTTCATTTTCCTCTTTGGCTGAATTTGAAACAGATGTTGAAGAATATGCCTCTTTCAGGACTAAGCAATTTTCTCACCCCAGTTTCTGATGGTGGACAATGAGAAGCCCACAGGTTGTTTTAAATCTCAAAAAAATTAGTCTCTTTTGGTCTAGGTAGGTGGCTCAAACACAGCTCTCCTAAAAATTTAGTAGAGTTTTTAACCTGTTTGACTCTTGTCTGCTCTACTTGCCAATGACCATGGTATAATTCTTTTTGAGATATGGTTCTACCATGCTCTCTATGCTTCCTTATTGCCATCTCTCTCTCTCTCTCAATTGTAAACATGTGTACTTTGAGCTTACTAAACTTTGTTGAGAGAATCACACTTCATCTCTTTTCCCTGAGCCATTTTGACCAATTGAAAAGATTTTCTGGGTGCCTGTCAGCAAATCGAACAGCAAAATCAATACCCTAGGAACTGTTAGAAATGCAAATGATCAGGCCCTACCCTTGACCGGCTGACAAAAACAGAAACTCTGGTTTTATATACAAAACCAGTTAGGTCCTGTACCCATCATGTGGCAACTAACTGGTATATAGACCCCTTGCAAGCGACTTTGGGGTAAACATAATGGAGTGGTAATTACACTAGAAAATGTCCTTGAATATGTGGTCTTAGGCTCGTCACTTGGCATCTCTGAGTTTTCTTTCCTGAAATTCTATTTCAGACAAAATCTTGCGTACTGTATAAATGTTTGCTAAGTGCCTTCACATTGTTTTCCTTCCTTTAATCCACAGATACCTTGGTGAGGACGTTGTTAGTATTCCTGTTTTAAATGAGGAAACCAGAGCTCAAAGAGACTAAATGACTTGCCTAACATTTCCTAGCAAATGACCGAGTGAGTCAAGGTTCTCAGTTTTATTTTCCTGTATGTGTTCTGCCCCCACCATGACTGTTCCCAGTCTCAGGGTTAAAACTTTAAAGTTCCATTGAACACATATAATGTATTACTATATTTGCATCATTTTTAATCATAAACCAAATTGTCACAGAGTGATGATAATCCATGACCAGAATTTTGCCATCTGATTTACATAATTCTTCACATTTAAAGGACTAACAGACCTTGAAATAAGGCTATATTCTCCTTAAATTATTGCAGTAACAGGCAGCATGAAACAATTCAGAGAGTATAGAATTTTTACAAGTGCTATTTCTGTCATTCCAACCAAGTATAGTCAAATAAACTTACTTTAAAAAGAATTTCTCCTGTCCTCAAGAGAAATATGAGCAAAAGCTAGTTTTGAGCTGTTAAATGTTTAGGGCAAATCAATAACGTTTTGAATTAGAATTCCTTGATGCAGAATATGACAGCCAAATTAGGAAGAAAAATTTCCCACACTTGACATTCATGTTACAACTAAGGTTGTCCCTTCCTCATTAAGTGAAAATAATTGAAAATATTTTTTAATTAAATGCTTATGTCTTCTATCTGAAGTTTTACTGTTTTCAGAGGAAATGCAATGAGAATTATTTGGTCTGTGACCTAAATCAGTGCATAGGAAACATTTTTCTCAAGGGAGAGTCTCAAAGAAGGGGGTGGGCTATTTTGTTCTTAAGTTTCTAGTTTTCTAGATAGTGAGTATGCAGACAAATTACATTTTCTCTGTTGTGTTTATGTCTTGGGTTTCACTAATAGACATTAGTACTTTTTTGCACTTTTTAAAAATGTCAGTTACTTAAAATAAATTGAAAACATTTGTTAAAGCTAAGACTAGGATGCCTCTGAGATGCTATTGGCAAGAACAATTTCATGAAATCAGAAAGAAATTTTTAAACATTATGTTGGCATGGATACACATAGTTGGAAATTTGCTCACTAAGATCAACTTTTGTTGTTTTTATTTTAGTTACTCATCTCTTGAATATTTTCTCTTCCTGATTCATTTTCCAAATTGTAGTAGAGTCTGCCAGATGTGCATCTAAATACTGCCCTGCCCCCTTCTCCCACCATAACAAAAGACACATGGCTGGTCAGCTATTTTGCATGCCCTTGCTTTTCTTGCTATTTAGATGTGTGATAAATTTACTCAAATAGAATATTAGTAGTCTTGACCTGTGAATACCTTCCACAACGCTTCTCCAAGATGGTAGCCCATCTCCAAGGTAGTTCTCAATGATTCTTGATTCCTGGTATTTATGTCCCTGTGTAATCCTTTCCTCCACTGAATATAAGTGAAAGTCGTTCTGCTGCTACTGCTAAGTTGCTTCAGTTGCGTCCGATTCTGTGCGACCCCATAGATGGCAGCCACCAGGCTCCACCGTCCCTGGGATTCTCCAGGCAAGAACACTGGAGTGGGTTGCCATTTCCTTCTCCAATGCATGAAAGTGAAAAGTGAAAGTGAAGTTGCTCAGTCGTGTCCAACTGTTCACGACCCCATGGACTGCAGCCTACCAGGCTCCTCTGTCCATGGGATTTTCCAGGCAAGAGTACTGGAGTGGGTTGCTCAGTCATGTCTAACTCTTTGCAACCCCTTGGACTATATAGTCCGTGGAATTCTCCATGCCAGAATACCTGAGTGGGTAGCTTTTCCCTTCTCCAGGGGATCTTCCCAACCCAGGGATTGAACCCAGGTATCCACATTGCAGGTGGATTCTTTGCCACCTAAGCCACAAGGGAAGTCCCAGGATACTGGAGTGGGTAGACTATCCCTTCTTTAGCAGATCTTCCTGACCAGTAATTGAACCGGGATCTCCTGCATTGCAGGCAGATTCTTTACCAGCTGAGCTACAAGGGAATCCCATCACTGAATATAGCTGACCTATATATTGCAAAAGAGATAGAATATGATTTCCAAGTCTAGGTCATAAAAGATGTTGTGACTTTCTTCTTGCCCTTTTAGATTACTTTCTCTGAGGGAAGCCAGCTGCCACACCATGAGGATATTTAAACAGTCCTAGAGAGAGGCTTGTGTGGCAAGAAGCTGAGGCCACCTGCCCACAACCATCATTAACTGAGCCACAATGAAAGCCCTAGTTGACTGTAGTTACAACAGATATCTGACTGTTAAGTCATGAAAGATCTTGAGAAAGAACCATTCACCTAAGCCACTCCCAAATTTCTGACCTGCAAAAATTATGAAATAGTCAATCTTACAGTTTTGATTTAAGCTTCTGAGTTTGTTATGCAGCAGTCTATAACTGATATAGCAAATCCACTGGATGGCAATGCCCATGACAGTCTTAGAAGCCACATGTTGAAGGGTTTAGAGTGGTAATCTGCTCAAGTTCCTGGGTGCCCTTGTAGGGAAGAGCCTTCTCTGCTAGTTTCTCAGCTTCCTACCTCAACCTGGATTATTGAGAGAGAAAGAAATTTCTTTAGAGCCATTACATTTTGTGGTCTAAATTTTATAATGGTTCAGTCTTTCCTAACTAATATATCAACTTTATATTCTAGTCTTTCTTACTTTAAGCCTTATGTATATATGAGGTTATTATTCCTCTGAGTAAGGATTACTATTGGAATAATAGTAATTCTTCAAGTAGTTCTTTAAACACTATCAAAAACATTTTATTGTTTAAAAGGCATGTGATTAAATATTCAGTGCATATTCTCCACCTAAAAATTCTGTTTTATTTGACTAGTGCTGTATGTTGACTAGCACAGTTGCAGATCTCCTTTACTTGCTAGAAGCACCTAACCCCAGCTCCTGTGGGAGGTGGCTCTTAGTGGTTTACAGCTAGCCTTCTTCTCCAGAAAATTTCCATCAACCAGTGGGAACCAACTCACTCAGGAAATTATGGTCTTTCCATATATGACCCACAACCAGTGGTCAAATAAGATGATGTATCAAAATCCAGCCCTATTGCTAAAAAGGATTACAGGTCTGTGTGCTGTTTATATCCAGAGCCCTCCTCTGTGTAAATTTGGCCAAGGCTACACATTATCTAATACCAAATCCTTGCTTGGCAGCTCTTTTGCTTCCCTGCTATTCTCCTTTCCCTCCTTTACAAATTTTTCCCAAAAAATGTTCCCTCAATAATCCACATGCACCCAAATCCCTATCTTAGATTCTACTTCTAGGGAATTTGATCTAAGACTACCTATTTCCATGAAATTGAACAGGAGAGGTGAGGTCTTCTTAGTTATTTACATCACTGATATATTGGCTTTATGAGTGAAGAAAATGTATTCTCAATCTGTAAAAAAGTTAGTAAATGGAAACCTTAATTAAACAGAGTCAGCAAATCAGAATGGAGAGTTCTCATGCCCTAGGACAATAGTAGAGCCCAACAGGAAGAAGAAGGACTCTTCTTATTTCCTGGCAAAGACTCAGCCAGTGAAAGCCCTTTGTTTACTATAACCCTCCCAGCTTCTTTTCCCCTCTATAAAGGAGTTCTCCTCTTGTCATGCAGAACTCGCACATAACTTACTATTGTTGCAGACCCTGAACTAGATCTTTGCTGGAGAAATATCTTGGCATTCTGTTTGTCTTAGGTCACAAGACAAGTTCAAAACCTTGGAAAAGACATGAAAACATAAAAACGAGAGAGAAAAATTAAGAAAGCCAAAAGCTGATAATCTTCAGATATCAACAAAATTCATAAATTCTAAAACTGATAAAGAAAAATATGTAACATA
>SJYQ01002353.1:81308-128766 GCA_006410935.1 Redunca redunca | reverse complement strand
GAAATGTCTATTTAGGTCTTTGGCCCATTTTTTGATTGGGTCATTTATTTTTCTGGAATTGAGCTGCATAAGTTGCTTGTATATTTTTGAGATTAGTTGTTTGTCAGTTGCTTCATTTGCTATTATTTTCTCCCATTCAGAAGGCTGTCTTTTCACTTTGCTTATATTTTCCTTTGTTGTGCAGAAGCTTTTAATTTTGATTAGATCCCATTTATTTATTTTTGCTTTAATTTCCAGAATTCTGGGGGGTGGATCATAGAGGATCCTGCTGTGATTTATGTCAGAGAGTGTTTTGCCTATGTTCTCCTCGAGGAGTTTTATAGTTTCTGGTCTTACATTTAGATCTTTAATCCATTTTGAGTTTACTTTTGTGTGTGGTGTTAGAAAGTGATCTAGTTTCATTCTTTTACAAGTGGTTGCCCAATTTTCCCAGCACCCATAGTGGATTTTTAAGATAGCTGTGAGACATCCCAGTGGAGATATCAAATGGTGAGATATAACGATCTGGAAATCCAAAGAATATAGCAGCAGCAGCCTCGGGCAATATTCATTGTCAGGCAGGTGAAATCACCTTAGTTCCAGGGAGATCCAGCCAGTTAGTTGCTATGTGGGGCTACTGTTAGTACTTCTTTAGAGATGTGGGTAGAAGCACATTTATGAAGTGTCCGGTATTTTCCTATGAACTCCTCTCAGGGTAGGATACCTTCATAGCTTGTGAATGAGGAAACTAAGGCCAAGAGGAGTTACATGGTCTGTCCAAAGCCATTCAGCTCATCAGTGGTGCAAGCGGGCATATCACTCTGGTTCTCAACCAGAAACAGCTGGCAAAGTTGAAGGAAGACAATTCAGGAAGGGGTTGTTTGTTTTACAAGGGATTACCAAATAAGGGTGCAAAGTGGGGGACCACGACAAATAGTTCAGGAAACTGGGGCTAGTAGTAGCTGAGCTGTACCACCCCTAGAATCAAAGTATCCAGAGACAGTAGCTCCCAGACCCTGCACCCTGCAAGGAGATAGCTGTGGCTGTGGAAGCTGTCTTGAAAGGAATAGTGATCCTCAGTGTGAGGACACAGCTGAAACCAACTCATTCAACTCTTTCTCCCATTAGTCTCCAATCAGGGCTCCCATTGGCCAAACTAATGCAACAGGAAGCCAGAAGGCAGAGAGCTGGGTGGTAAGGGGTGGAGGGCATGATCAACCAGAAGCAAGGAGAAAATAGTAGGACTTGGGATTTCCATCCGGTGTCCTGACTCCAAAACCTAGAGTGCCATTAAGAAGGGGTTGCTTAGCCTAAGGCCCTGACGTGATGAAGTACACATCAAGACCTGAGCAGAAGCCCAGCTGAGCTCCCAAGTTGTGGGCACCAGGTAAGAGAGGAAAACTTGTTAGCTCGCTGAGGAGTCCTGCCCAGGCCCTCAGATACCTGCAAGAAGACTGCCTCTAATCCCAGCCAGGATGCTCCTCTCATGACACCCCTCTGAAGTGAGCAGATAGAGAGCATTCATTGTCAGTTTATAAATTGGCAAGTGACTATAAGACGTGGAATTGAGTGCCAGCTCTATTTATGCAGTCATGCCAATTCTCGACTCTTGTATTTGACTTATAAAAAAGCAGGGATCATCAATGTAGATTCTCCCTTACATATATTGAAGACTGTTAAAGAACTGTTTGCTTCGGGGCTTTCTGTTCAGATGTCCCCACTGTTACTTGAAATGTCAGGTGAGAGATTATTTTTCTATTGACATTTCAGGCTCTGGGTTAATGAGTCTCATTAGGAATGGCAGCATGCTCAGAGAAGTGTTATCTATTTCTGACTGGTGGAATGAAGGTTAAAAATGTATAAGGTAAATGAGATATCCCATTCTTGGCATTCATCTCAATGGGTTGTGTTAATATTTACTTCTTGTCTTGATTATTTTATGTCCTCCATATTGTTTACTACCATCTCTAGCAAGAATTCTCAAAGAACAGTACATTATGTACTTTAAGAGGTCTCAGGAATGTTGATTATGTTCAAGAGCTCAGCTTTTATTTTTTCAGAAATCACCTCATCTTAGGGTCAATGGGAAGAGATACACTGAAATTATGGTGTTCTTTCTATGTAGGAAAAAAACAATTAAGGAAGGTAAGTGAAAATTTGGTATAACCTGGGATAAGCCATGGTAGCCAGTCATTTTGGTTAAAATCCTACAGGCTACAAAGCCAGCATGGGAAACTTCCTTGAAAATGGACTAAAGAAATGTGGATAGCTTATCTCAATTCCATTCAGCATTTTTTAACTAGGTTTTTTTATTTTTAAGTAATGTTACAAATAGAATAAGATTCAGAAAACAAACAAAAAGAGATAAATTACTCTCCACCCCCACAGGCAACCACTATGAATAATTTCTTGGGTATCCAGATGTATTCTGTGCATATATAAGTAGAGACAGATTATTTTATGCAAATATTAGTATAAAATAGATGATGCTTCATATCTTATTCTTTTCATTTAGAAATATTTCTTGAGGGTCATTTCATATTAGCACATAGAAATCTATCTTTCAAGGCTGATTTCTAATTGAACTGTATTATGTCCTATATCGGAGAAGGCAATGGCACCCCACTCCAGTACTCTTGCCTGGAAAATCCCATGGACGGAGGAGCCTGGTAGGCTGCAGTCCATGGGGTCACTAAGAGTCGGACACGACTGAACGACTTCACTTTCACTTTTCACTTTCATGCCTTGGAGAAGGAGATGGCAACCCACTCCAGTGTTCTT
This sequence comes from Redunca redunca, assembly GCA_006410935.1. Lineage (NCBI taxonomy): Eukaryota > Metazoa > Chordata > Mammalia > Artiodactyla > Bovidae > Redunca > Redunca redunca. Next base: position 126,006 of record SJYQ01002353.1, on the reverse strand, counting down.
GCCTGGAGAATCCCAGGGACGGGGGAGCCTGGTGGCCTGCTGTCTATGGGGTCGCAAAGAGTCAGACACGACTGAAGCGACTTAGCAACAGCAGCAGCAGCAGCATGTCCTATGTAATATCAATTCTTTAGCATTCAGTCCTCTGTGACCTAGTATAAATATTTCACTGCAAATACACTTAGAAAGAATGTATACCCTTTATCTCTTAGGAGCAGGTTCTCTCTGTCTACACACACACACACACACTCATCTGTTGAGTCAGGCTTGTTAACTGTATTGTGACGTGTTCTACATCTGACTAAGTTGTAGTTACTTGGTCTATCTGATAAAGTGATATTAAAATTTCTCACTATGATTATTGTGATTATTCTCCATTTCCCCTGTGATTTATAGATGCTCATAAAGAAAGACCCACTAGTATTAAATGATAAATTCCTCTGAGAAGCCTATTCTTAGCTCTCTACTTTATTCTTTTGCCTTTGGTTTCCAGTTAGGTTTGTTCGGTGACAAGCTATTTGACAAGATAGCCTTGAAATTAATAAAGGTCAGTAGATTTAGCCCACCTCCTTGCCCCATCAGCATCTGCCATCCCCCAGGGCAAGAACCCATTCCGGTCAGCCTCTGCTCCACAGCTGTTTCTGCTTGTGTGTCCATGCTCAGTCACTCAGTCATGTCTGACTCTTTGTGACCCCGTGGATGATAGCCTACCAGGCTCCTCTCTCCATGGAATTTTCCAGGCAAGAATACTGGAGGAGGTTTCGATTTCCTCTTCCAGGAGATCTTCTCGACCCAGGGATTGAACCCATGTCTCCTGTGTCTCCTGCATTGGCAGGTGGGCTCTTTACCACTGAGCCACCTGGGATATGCCACCCCTCCCTGTCTCTGTTTGGACTCCAGTCATTGTGTTCCCTCCCATTGTTCTTTTAGACCTGGAGGAGTAATGGCTTTCCCCTCTTGTCAGTCGTCTGGTGCCTCACCATCGTCTTTTATCCTTTCAGTCCTGTATGCACCTATATAAATAGTCATTTCATTCAGTTCTTTTCGATTAAACTCTCCTGAACATGATATATGCTTCCTGTCAAGACTGACTAGATTTTCTGTTCTTTTTATAATTCAGTTTTTGCTTTATTATTTCAAGGCTGTCTTGTCAAATAGCTTGTCACTTAAGCTTTTATAAAGTTCTTTATTTATTTTTGGCTGTACTGGGTCTTCACTGTTGAGTGAGCTTTCTCCAGTTGGGGGCTGTGGGGGCTACTCTCTAGCTGTGGTGTGCAGGCTTCTTATTGCAGTGCCTTCTTTTATTGCAGAGCACAGGCTCTAGGGTGTGAGGAGCTCAGTAGTTGCTGCACGAGGGCTCAGAGTGGTGGAGAATGGGCTTAGTTGCTCCACAGCATGTAGGATCTTCCCAGATCAGAGATTGAACCCATGTCTCCTGCTCTGTCAGGTGGATTCTTTACCACAGAGCCACCAGGGAAGCCCCACATAAGTCTTTGGTAGATGCTTCCTTTTTATATTTTAATGGGCTTTGTGTCAGTATTATTTTGTCTGATGGTAACCGATAAACCAGTCTGCTTTTAGTTTTGTATTTATCTGTGATAATATTTTTTCTTTCCATCTTTTGCTTTTCAACCTTTCTGTGCTTGTTTGAAGTGAACATCTTTAAGAAAGCTTATAGTTTGATTTGAAAACATCTATTTCTGCTTATTGACTATGCCAACACCTATAACTGTGTTCAGTTCAGTTCAGTCACTCAGTCGTGTCAGGCTCTTTGCGACCCCATGAATCACAGCACGCCAGGCCTCCCTGTCCATAACCAACTCCTGGAGTTCACTCACACTTATGTCCATCGTGTCCATGATGCCATCCAGCCATCTCATCCTCTGTCATCCCCTTCTCCTCCTGCCCCCAATCCCTCCCAGTATCAGAGTCTTTTCCAGTGAGTCAACTCTTCCCATGAGGTGGCCAAAGTACTGGAGTTTCAGCTTCAGCATCATTCCTTCCAAAGAAATCCCAGGATTGATCTCCTTCAGAATGGACTGGTTGGATCTCCTCGCAGTCCAAGGGACTCTCAAGAGTCTTCTCCAACACCACAGTTCAAATGCATCAATTCTTCGGTGCTCAGCCTTCTTCACAGTCCAACTCTCACATCCATACATGACCACAGGAAAAACCATAGCCTTGACTAGATGGGCCTTAGTCCGCAAAGTAATGCCTCTGCTTTTGAATATACTATCTAGGTTGGTCATAACTTTTCTTCTAAGGAGTAAGCGTCTTTTAATTTCATGGCTGCAATCACCATCTGCAGTGATTTTGGAGCCCAAAAAAATAAAGTCTGAAACTGTTTCTACCGTTTCCCCATCTATTTCCCATGAAGTGATGGGACCGGATGCCATGATCTTTGTTTTCTGAATGTTGAGCTTTAAGCCAACTTTTTCGCTCTCCTCTTTCACTTTCATCAAGATGTGGAAAATTCTGAAAGCGATGGGAATACCAGAATGCCTGACCTGCCTCTTGAGAAACCTATATGCAGGTCAGGAAGCAACAATTAGAACTGGACATGGAACAACAGACTGGTTCCAAATAGGAAAAGGAGGATGTTAAGGCTGTATATTGTCACCCTGCTTATTTAACTTCTATGCAGAGTACATCATGAGAAACACTGGGCTGGAAGTAGCACAAGCTGGAATCAAGACTGCTGGGAGAAATATCAATCACCTCAGATATGCAGATGACACCACCCTTATGGCAGAACGTGAAGAGGAACTAAAAAGCCTCTTGATGAAAGTGAAGGAGGAGAGTGAAAAAGTCGGCTTAAAGCTCAACATTCAGAAAACTAAGATCATGGCATCTGGTCCTATCACTTCATGGGAAATAGATGGAGAAACAGTGGAAACAGTGTCTGACTTTCTTTTGGGCTCCAAAATCACTGCAGATGGTGATTGCAGCCATGAAATTAAAAGACACTTACTCCTTGGAAGGAAAGTTATGACCAACCTAGATAGCATATTGAAAAGCAGAGACATTACTTTGCCAACAAAGGTCCATCTAGTCAAGACTATAGTTTTTCCAGTGGTCATGTATGGATGCGAGAGTTGGACTGTGAAGAAAGCTGAATGCCGAAGAATTGATGCTTTTGAACTGTGATGTTGGAGAAGACTCTTGAGAGTCCCTTGGACTGCAAGGAGATCCAGCCAGTCCATTCTAAAGGAGATCAATCCTGGGATTTCTTTGGAAGGAATGATGCTAAAGCTGAAAGTCCAGTACTTTGGCCACCTCATGCGAAGAGTTGATTCATTGGAAAAGACTCTGATGCTGGGAGGGATTGGGAGCAGGAGGAGAAGGGGACGACAGAGGATGAGATGGCTGGATGGCCTCATGGACTCTATGGACGTAAGTCTGAGTGAACTCCGGGAGTTGGTGATGGACACGGAGGCCTGGCGTGCTGCGATTCATGGGGTCGCAAAGAGTTGGACATGACTGAGCGACTGAACTGAACTGAACTGATTTAATTGAACTTATTTTTGCCATATACTTTCAATTTTCTGTTCACTCCCTCTCCTACTTTAACATTAATTGTATTCTTACTCTTTAAGTTGTGTGTGTGTTAGTAGCTCAGTCATGTCCAACTCTTTGTGACTCCATGGACTGTAGCACTCCAGGCTCCTCTGTCCATGGGATTTTCCAGGCAAGGATACTGGAATGGGTTGCCATTTCCTTCTCCGGAGTATCTTCCTGACCCAGGGATCAAACCCTGGTCTCCTGCATTGCAGGTGGATGCTTTACTGTCTGAGCTACTAGGTAGCTTCACAGGTGGGAAAGCCTCTTTGTTGCCTGTTCTTGCATTCAGTCCTGAGCTGCTCTGCCCCTTTGGACATGGAATGACCACTTCTGAAATATAGAAATGTTTATCATATTTTGATGATAACTGTATTATCAAAGTGTTCTCCTTTTATATTGTGTTATTATGTATCATTCAAATGTGCCTCAAGGTGTAAATTTATGATGCTATCTGGGTTGGAAGATGAATGCCAAAGTTTATTTTAAATGTCTACTGTGCTCCTTGCCATAAATGGGAGATAACACCCATGAACATGTCTTTCTCTTTAAGAAACTTGTAATTTCCTAAGTGGAATTAGAAATATTCCACTTAAGAAATATACATACATGAAACCATTTTAAAAATGCAAGACAGAATAGTATTCAGGTGTCAAAATATGTGATATTTCCCCCAGATACAAAAAGAAAAGTGAATGCCACAACTGTTGGGAGTGGCTGGAGATGACTATTTTGTTGCTTTTAGTTTATTTGGAGGGAAAAGGGGCACAAGAAGATGATTATACCTGTGTTAAATAACACCTAAGCTGGTTCATACATCCACACATATGAAGGAACTTTTTATTAAGTATTATATGTTATAACCAGTCCTGCTTCTTGGGAGCTCAAGAGGATATCTAAATAGGCACCTTTAAAAAACACTTTTAGCTTTCTCTAATAGATTGAATTAATTGCTAGACCCTTCTCACCTGCTGGGACTATTATGAGTAGGAGATGTCACATTGTTTATATAATTTAATTATTCAGATAACTAAAAAACAAGATGACTTCAGTTATAAACAGTTAATTCAGACTGATCATTTTCTCTTTTCAGGTGTTTAGCATATAGTCCTAATGCAATTAGAGCAAAACCAGTTGTGTTTGTTTCTATCAAAAATATAACAGGCTCTTTGGAAAAGTTTTCAGAAGTCCTTCTGATACAAGGAATGGCAGTGAAGACCCTACCTCCAGTCCCTTTCCTGGCCTAACCTACATTCTACCAGTTGTTGACTCTATAAAAGTGAGTCACTTTCCCTTTTAGTTTGGGAGTAATGGGCAATGATCTGAGTGAACTGTTCTAATTCAAGAGCTTGTAGGTTCAGGTGTGGGGAAGAAGACCCATTGAATCTAGACCTCAACCAGCTGTAAGTAATCAGTTTTCCCTGAACTCATAATCTATCTCAACTTCTCTGGTGGTATTTTATTTCTTTTTTAAAAATTTGTTTTATTCAAGTATAGTTGATTTACACAGTTTCTAATTTACAAAATCGTGTTAATTTCTTCTTTACAGCAAAGTGATTCAGTTATATATATATACATATATATATGTACATATATAGGCCATTTGTAGCAATATGGCTGGAACTGGAGATTATCATACTAAGTGAAGTAAGTTAAAAAGAGAAAGACATATCATTTATATGTGTTACTTAGTAGTATAATCTAAAATATGACACAAATGAACCTACAAACATGTATATATACATGTACACATATATACTGTTCATACTGTTCATGGGGTTCTCAAGGCAAGAATACTGAAGTGGTTTGCCATTCCCTTCTCCAGTGGACTACATTCTGTCAGACCTCTCCACCATGACCCGCCTGTCTTGGGTTGCCCCGTGGGCATGGCTTAGTTTCATTGAGTTAGACAAGGCTGTGGTCCTAGTGTGATTAAATTGACTAGTTGTCTGAGTATGGTTTTCAGTGTGTCTGCCCTCTGATGCCCTCTTGCAACACCTACCATCTTACTTGGGTTTCTCTTACCTTGGGCGATTCATGGGGTCACAAAGAGTCAGACACGACTGAGCGACTGAACTGAACTGATACATATATATATATAACTGAATATATATGATATATATGTATATATATACATTCTTTTTCATATTCTTTTCTGTTATGGTGTATCCTGAATACACCTGTGATACATGGTAGGACCTTGTTGTTTGTCCATTCTGTATGTAATACTTTGCATCTGCTACTGCCAAACTCTCAAATCTATTCTTCTCCCACACCCGCCTTGGGAGCCACAAGTCTGTTCTCTGTGTCTGTTTCTGTTTGTAGATAGGCTCATTTGTGTCATATTTTAGATTACTTGCAAGTAACACATATAAATGATATGTCGTTCTCTTTTTAACTTACTTCACTTAGTATGATAATCTTTAGTTCCAGCCATATTGCTACAAATGGCATTATTTCATTCTTTTTTATGGCTGAATAGTGTCCCATTATATGTATATGTAACCACATCTTTTTTTTCCATTCATCTGTTGGTGGACATTTAGGTTGTTTCCATGTCTTGGCTATTATCAATAGTGTTGCTATGAACTTAGGATTGCATGTATCTTTTTGAATTACTTTTCTCTGGACCATATGTGTTAACTCTTTATTTTCTGAGGTTCATCCATATTGTTTTCCATAGTGGCTACACCAGTTTATATTTCTATCTGGTGGCATTTTCTTAAGATGAATAATACTCTGAACTTTAACTCTTGCCCCATCTAGCCTGTAAATTCCTCAAGAGAAGAAGCCATGCCTGATTCATTTTGAATCCCTAAAATACTTTAATGGAATATTAAAATTGTTTAGTGAGATCATTTAATAAATACATGTAACTGTGTAAAGGCCAGGTAATTGGGTGTCTTTCTAGAGTTGATATATCTTACAATTTTATAGTCTTACAGACATCCTGGAATGTGAAGTCAAGTGGGTCTTAGGAAGCATCACTATGAACACAGCTAGTGGAGGTGATGGAGTTCCAGTTGAGCTGTTTTAAATCCTAAAAGATGATGCTGTGAAAGTGCTGCACTCAATATGCCAACAAATTTGAAAAACTCAGCAGTGGCCACAGGACTGGAAAAGGTCAGTTTTCATTCCAATCCCAAAGAAAGGCAATGCCAAAGAATGCTCAAGTACCGCAGAATTGCACTCATCTCAACACTAGTAAAGTAATGCTCAAAATTCTCCAAGGCAGGCTTCAGCAATACGTGAACTTCCAGATGTTCAAGCTGGTTTTAGAAAAGGCAGAGGAACCAGAGGTCAAATTGCCAGCATCCACAGGATCATCGAAAAAGCAAGAGTTTCAGAAAAACATCTATTTCTGCTTTATTGACTATGCCAAAGCCTTTGACTGTGTGGATCACAATAAACTGTGGAAAATTCTGAGAGAGATGGGAATACCAGACCACCTGACCTGCCTCTTGAGAAACCTATATGCAGGTCAGGAAGAATTGGACATGGAACAGACTGGTTTCAAATAGGAAAAGGAGTACGTCAAGGCTGTATATTGTCACCCTGCTTATTTAACTTATATGCAGAGTACATCATGAGAAATGCTGGGCTGGAGGAAGTACAAGCTGGAATCAAGATTGCCAGGAGAAATATCAGTAACCTCAGATATACAGATGACACGACCCTTATGGCAGAAAGTGAAGAAGAACTAAAAAGCTTCTTGATGAAAGTGAAGGAGGAGAGTGAAAAAGTCGGCCTAAGGCTCAACATTCAGAAAAGTAAGATCATGGCATCTGGTCCCATCACTTCATGGCAAAAAGATGGGGAAACAGTGGCTGACTTTATTTTTGGGAGCTCAAAAATCACTACAGAAGGTGACTGCAGTCATGAAATTAAAAGACGCTTACTCCTTGGAAGGAAAGTTATGACCAACCTAAACAGCATATTAAAAAGCAGAGACATTACTTTGTCAACAAAGGTCTGTCTAATCAAGGCTATGGTTTTTCCAGTAGGCATGTTTGGATGCGAGAGTTGGACTGTGAAGAAAGCTGAGCACCGAAGAATTGATGCTATTGAACTGTGGTATTGAAGACTCTTTAGAGTCCCTTGGACTGCAAGGAGATCCAACCAGTCCATTCTGAAGGAGACCAGTCCTGGGTGTTCTTTGGAAGGACTGATGCTGAAGCTGGAGCTCCAGTACTTTGGCCACCTCATGCAAAGAGCTGACTCATTTGAAAAGACCCTGATGCTGGGAAAGATTGAAGACAGGAGGAAAGGGGACAACAGAGGATGAGATGGTTTGAGGATATCACCAACTCAATGGAGATGAGTTTGAGTAAACTCTGGGAGTTGGTGAGGGACAGGGAGGCCTGGCGTGCTATGGTTCATGAAGTCGTGAAGAGTTGGACACTCTGAGTGGCTGAACTGAACTGAACAGCATGTGTGATAAACTTCTCAGTGAAAATATTGACTAGGCAGTTTCAGTTAAAACATAGTGAAAATGAAAGCCACTCAGTCATGTCTGACTCTTTACGACCTCATGGACTGTACAGTCTGTGTTATTCTCCAGGCCAGAATACTGGAGTGGGTAGCCTTTCCCCTCTCCAGGTGATCTTCCCAACCCAGGGATCAAACCCAGGCCTCCCGCATTGCAGGTAGATTCTTTACCAGCTGAGCCACAAGAGAAGCCATAAGAATACTGGAGTGGGTAGCCTATCCCTTCTCCAGGGGATCTGCACCAGCCAGGAAACAAACTGGGCTCTCCTGCATTGCAGGTGGATTCTTTACGAACTGAGCTATTAGGGAATTATACTATCTTATAGTGACCTATGGAGAAGGAAATGGCAGCCCACTCCAGTACTATTGCCTGGAAAACCCCATGGGCAGAGGATAATCTGAAAAAATATGTATTTGTTACATAAAACTGAATCACTTTCCTGTATGCCTGAAACTATCACAATAATGTAAATGAACTATGAAAGTGAAAGTGTTAGTCACTCAATTGTTGACTTTTTCTACTAATTGTCACAATTTCTACTAAAATATAGTAGAAATGCTTATCCCGGTATCTCTAAGTATACATTTAATTCTACAGAAAACTTACCAGTGTAACACTGTGTCAACATTTGCAAATTGACTGTAAATTATCTTAATCTTAGTGCAGTATGCAGCATGAAGGCTCAGTATAGTAATGCCAGGTAAGTGCTTTTTCACCTGAGACTTCTTTCTCAGCTTCTCCCATAAATAGATTCTAATATGTATTTTCATTTGAAATCGAAAATGTAACTTTCACTGAAAATGTCATGTGATGTTTGCATTATGTATAAAGAAAACTTTATCCTTCAACTCCATCAGTTATTCATCTTGTGCACAGGGAAAATGCACTAAAATGACCTTAAAAACTATCAATGAAAAAACCTTGTCAGACCCTTACCTTTCATAGAAACCCTATGCCTTTCTCTTCAGCCTAGTCTCTTTCTATTCATGTAATATATTTGTTTTCTGCTTCTCATTCTAATAATAACTATTTTTTATGCTAGTTCTGTCAATGTAAGCATTGCTTTCTTCTTTTTTAAAATTATTTTTTATTGAAGGATAATTGCTTTACACAATTTTGCTGTTTTCTGTCAAACCTCAACATGAATCAGCCATAGGTATACATATATCCCCTCCCTTTTGAACTTCCCTCCCATCTCCCTCCCCATCCCACCCTTCTAGGTTGATAAAGAGCCCCTGTTTGAGTTTCCTGAGCCATACAGCAAATTCCCACTGGCTATCTATTTTACATATGGTAATGTAAGTTTTTATGTTACTCTTTCCATGCATTTCACCCTCTCCTCCCCTCTCCCCATGTCCATTAAGTCTATTCTCTATGTCTGTTTCTCCATTGTTGCCCTGCAAGCAAATTCTTCAGTACAATTTTTCTAGATTCCATATATATGTGTTAGAATACAGTATTTATCTTTCTTTTTTTGTCTCACTTCACTGTGTATAATAGGTTCTAGGTTCATCCATCTCATTAGAACTGACTCAAATGCATTCCTTTGTATGGCTGAGTAATATTCCATTGTGTGTATATACCACAACTTCTTTATCTCTTCATCTGTCGATGGACATCTAGGTTGCTTCCATGTTCTAGCTATTGTAAATAGTGCTGCAGTGAACAATGGGATACATGTATCTCTTTCAATTTTGGTTTCCTCAGGGTATACGCCTAAGAGTGGGATTGCTGGGTCATATGGTGGTTTTATTCCTAGTTTTTTAAGGAATCTCCATACCATCTCCCATAGTGGCTGTATCAATTTACATTCCCACCAACAGTGCAAGAGTGTTCCCTTTTCTCCACACCTTCTCCAGCATTTATTGTTTGTAGACTTTTTTGTGAGGGCCATTCTGACCAGTGTAAGGTGATGTCTCATTGTGGTTTTGATTTGCATTTCTCTAATAATGTGTTTGTTAACCATCTGTATGTCTTCTTTGCAGAAATGTCTGTTTAGATCTTTTTCCCACTTTTTGATTGGGTTGTTTGTTTTTCTGGCATTGAGTTATATGAGCTGCTAGTATATTTTGGAAATTAATTCTTTGTCAGTTGTTTCATTTGCTATTATTTTCTCCCATTCTGAGGGTTGTCTTTTCACCTTGCTTATAGTTTCCTTTGCTGTGCAAAAGCTTTTAAGTTTAATCAGGTCCCACTTGTTTACTTTTGTTTTTATTTCCTTTATTCTAAGAGGTGGGTCATAGAGGATCTTGCTTTGATTTATGTCATCGAGTATTCTGCCTATGTTTTCCTCCAAGAGTTTAATAGGTTTTGGTCTTACGTATAGATCTTTAATCCATTTTGAGTTTATCTTCGTGTATGGTGTTAGGAAGTGTTCTAATTTCATTCTTTTACACGTAGCTGTCCAGTTTTCCCAGCACCATTTATTGAAGAGGCTGTCTTTGTCCCATTGTATATTCTTGCCTTCTTTGTCAAAATTAAGGTACCCATAGGTGGATGGGTTTATTTCTGGGCTTTCTATCTTGTTCCATTGGTCTATATTTCTGTTTTTGTGCCAGTACTCTACTGCCTTGATGAGCGTAGCTTTGTGCTATAACCTGATGTCAGGAAGCTTGATTCCTCCAGCTCCATTCTTCTTTCTCAAGACTGCTTTGGCTTTTCATGGTCTTTTGTGTCTCCATATGAATTGTGAATTTTTTTTCTAGTTCTGTAAAAAAAATGCCATTGGTAATTTGATAGGGATTGCTTTAAATCTGTAGATTGCATTTGGTAGTATGATCATTTTCACAATATTGATTCTTCCTACCCAAGAACATGGAATATCTCTCCATCTGTTTATGTCATCTTTGATTTCTTTCATCAGTGTCTTTTAATTTTCTGTGTACAGTTCTTTTGTCTCCTTAGGTAAGTTTATTTCTTGGTATTTAATTCTTTTTGTTGCAATGGTGAATGGGATTGATCCCTTAATTGCTCTTTCTGATTTTTCGTTGTTAGTTTACAGAAATGCAAGTGATTTCTGTGTATTGATTTTGTATCCTGAAACTCCTAAATTCACCAATTAGCTCTAGTAATTTTCTGATACTGTCTTTAGGGTTTTCTATGTACAGTATCATGGCATCTGCAAACAATGAGAGCTTTAGTTATTTTCCAATCTGGATTCCTTTTATTTCTTTTTCTTCTCTGATTGCTATAGCTAGGACTTCCAGAACTATATGGAATAATAGTGGCAAAAATGGATACCCTTGTCTTGTTCCTGATCTTAGGGGGAATGTTTTCGGTTTTTCACCATTGAGAATAATGTTTGCTGTAGGCTTATCATATATGGCATTTACTATGTTGAGGTAGGTTCCGTCTATGCCCATTTTTTGAAGAGTTGAGTTTGAGTGAACTCTGGGAGTTGGTGATGGACAGGGAGGCCTGACGTGCTGCAATTCATGGGGTCGCAAATAGTCAGACATGACTGAGCAACTGAACTGAACTGAATCATAAATAGGTGCTGAATTTTCTCAAAGGCTTTTTCTGCATCTATTGAGATGATTATATGGTTTTTGTCTTTCAATTTGTTAATATGGCATATCACATTGATTGATTTCCATATATTGAAATCCTTGCATCCCTGGAATAAACCCAACTTGATCATGGTGTAAGAGCTTTTGGTTGTGTTGCTGAATTCTGTTTGCTAAAACTTTGTTGAGGATTTTTGCCTCTATGTTCATCAGTGATACTGACTTATAGTTTTCTTTTTTTATGTTGTCTTTGTCTGGTTTTGGTATCAGGGTGATGATGGCCTCGTAGAATGGGTTTGGAAGTGTTCCTTCCTCTGCAATTTTTTGAAAAGAGTTTTAAAAGGATAGGCATTAGCTCTTCTGTAAATGTTTTATTGAATTCTTCTGTGAAGCCATCTGATCCTGGGCTTTTGTTTTCTGGGAGATTTTTGATCACAGCTTCAATTTCAGTGCTTATAATCAGGTTTTTCATAATTTCTGCTTTTTTCCTGGTTCAGTCTTGGAAGATTGAGCTTTTCTATGAATCTGTCCATTTCTTCTAGGCTATCTGTTTTATTGCCATATAGTTGTTCATAATAGTCTCTTATAATTCTTTGTATTTCTGCATTGTCTGTTTAACCACTCCTTTTTCATTTCTAATTTTGTTGATTTGATTCTTCTCTCTCTTTTTCTTTATGAGTCTGGCTAAGGGTTTGTCAGTTTTGTTTGTCTTCTCAAAGGACCAGCTTTTAGTTTTTATTAATCTTTACTATTGTTTCTTTCACTTTTTTTTCATTTATTTCTGCTTGGATCTTTATGTCTTTTCCTTCTACTAACTTTGGGGTTTTTTTCTTTTTCCTTTTCCAGTTGCTTTAGGTGTGAAGTTAGGTTGTCTATTCAATATTTTTCTTGCTTCTTGAGGTAGGATTGTATTGCTATAAACTTCACTCTTTTGCTTTTGCTGCATCCCATAGGTTTTGAGTTGTCATGTTTTCATTGCCATGTGTTTCTAGACTTTTTTTATTTACCTTTTGATTTCTTTTTGTTTTAGATTCTTTTCCATTACAATTTATTTATTTTCTTCCTTTTTTATGTTTATTTTTAAAATATAAATTTATTTATTTTAATTGGAGGCTAATTACTTTACAATATTGTANTATAATCGGCTCCAGTTTCATCCACCTCATTAGAACTGATTCAAATGTATTCTTTTTAATGGCTGAGTAATACTCCATTGTGTATATGTACCACAGCTTTCTTATCCATTCATCTGCTGATGGACATCTAGGTTGCTTCCATGTCCTGGCTATTGTAAACAGTGCTGCAATGAACACTGGGGTACACGTGTCTCTTTCAATTCTGGTTTCCTCGGTATGTATGCCCAGCAGTGGAATTGCTGAGTCATAAGGCAGTTCTATTTCCAGTTTTTTAAGGAATCTCCACACTGTTCTCCATAGTGGCTGAACTAGTTTGCATTCCTACCAACAGTGTAAGAGGGTTCCCTTTTCTCCACACCCTCTCCAGCATTTATTGCTTGTAGACTTTTGGATAGCAGCCATTCTGACTAGCGTGAAATGATACCTCATTGTGGATTTGATTTGCATTTCTCTGATAATGAGTGATGTTGAGCATCTTTTCATGTGTTTGTTAGCCATCCGTATGTCTTCTTTGGAGAAATGTCTATTTAGTTCTTTGGCCCATTTTTTGATTGGGTCATTTATTTTTCTGGAATTGAGCTGCAGGGGTTGCTTGTATATTTTTGAGATTAGTTGTTTGTCAGTTGCTTCATTTGCTATTATTTTCTCCCATTCAGAAGGCTGTCTTTTCACCTTGCTTATAGTTTCCTTTGTTGTGCAGAAGCTTTTAATTTTAATTAGGTCCCATTTGTTTATTTTTGCTTTTATTTCCAATATTCTGGGGGGTGGGTCATAGAGGATCCTGCTGTGATTTATGTGGGAGAGTGTTTTACCTATGTTCTCCTCTAGGAGTTTTATAGTTTCTAGTCTTACCTTTAGATCTTTAATCCATTTTGAGTTCCAGTAACCTGTTCGTTATTTAGAAATGTGTTGTTTAATCTCCATGTGTTTGTGTTTCTTACAGTTTTTTTTCTTGTAATTGATATCTAGGCTCATAGCATTGTAGTCGGAGAAGATGCTTGATACAATTTCAATTTTCTTAAATTTATCAAGGTTTGATGTATGACCCAAGATGTGGTCTATCCTAGAGAATGTTCCATGTGCACTTGAGAAGAGGTGTATTCTTCTTCATTTGGATAGAATGTCCTGAGGATATCAAAGAGATCCATCTCATCTAATGTATCATTTAAGACTTGTGTTTCGTTTCTAATAATAACTGTATTTTTATAAGTGGCACTGCTACTGCTGCTAAGTCACTTCAGTCATGTCTGACTCTGTGAGACCCCATAGACGGCAGCCCACTAGGCTCCTCGGTCCCTGGGATTCTCCAGGCAAGAATACTGGATGGGTTGCCATTTCCTTCTCCATTATAAGTGGCACAGAGAGGTTAACTAATTCACCTGAGAATGCACAGCTACTGAGACAGAACCAGGATTGGAATCTAAGCAGTTTTACCCTAGATTTCATGCTCTTAATGACCACATCACTTTTGGTATAATATCATACACATGGAGAATTCAGTAAACACCTGTCTTCTTACTGTTAGTCTTCAGCCTTCCATCCTTTTGTGAGAGGAACTCCAGCAGCAGGTCTATTGCTAAATTACTCTAGAACAAGGTTTGTTCCTATTCTGCTTTCTGGTGATCAAACAAGCAACTCTTTAGAGAGAATGGGCATGCCCCATCACCATGATGGAGAAGTAGTCATAGGGTCAGTCACAAAACCATTTAGCTAAAACTGGAATTGAGCATATAAAGGAATCCCCATCAGAAAGTGTGAAAAACAATTGTTTTATTTCTATTATTGTCAGTTGCTTTTAAGAAAAAAAGAAGTGACTTATTTTCCTGGGTAAGGTTTTGTGTGGATATATATGAAAATATATATCCACACACAATATATATATAAATCTTATGAAAATACCAGACCATGTTCCTAACTTCATCTCTAACCCAAATACTTTCAGCAGAGAGAGTTATTGGTGTTAACACAAAGGAGACGTGGCAATAATATAAAATGACAAATGACCCAGATAACTTTTTTTTTTTTACTCTTGAATGCAATTGGAGACTCTACTCACTTGTTACCAACAGTCTCAGCCTGACTGATGAGAGTTTATGGCTTTGTTGAATAGCAGAATGGAACAGGCCAAAAGAGAATCCAGTCGATAACTAAGAATTGCAATTATATTTCTATTATTGAAACATATATGCTTCATTTTAATAATACTAATACTTTTAATCTATGATTCTTACATAAAGTATGTTTGGGTATACACTAAATATTTTGGGGCTTTCCTGGTGGCTCAGATGGTAAAGAATCCACCTGCAATGCAGGAGATGCGGGTTTGATCTCTGGGTCAGGACGGTCCCCTGGAGAAGGAAATGACAATCCACTCTAGTTTTCTTGCCTGGAGAATTCCATGGACAGGGGAGCCTGGTGGGCTATAGTCTGTGGAGTTACAAAGAATCAGGCACAACTGAATAACTTACACTTTCACTTAGATATTTTTACTTTCTTCAAATGGTGCTTTAAGCTTGAGTGCCTCCTATGTGCCAGACACTATTCTTGGTGCTTAAGATCCACAGTGAAGCAAAGCAAAAGGACAAAGCAAAGTTCCCACCCTGCAGGGACTTTATATCTAGCTTTTGAGTAACTAAACAGTGATTTAAAAAAAAAAAATTGGAGCTCACATTCTATATTTATCGGTTGAAGACTGTGTGTTTGATACACAAGAGTAAGGCATAAATTTTTATTACAGTTCCAAATTACTAAGCATTTTTTGTTCTTTTGAGTTCACTTAAATAATATATGCAACAATGAAGAAACAGAATAGTATATAAAAAGATAGTATGGAGTGACTCTGTCTTGGGACAATTTAAACCCAGTCTTAGGAGATCCCGTCATCACCCCAGAGATAGTAAAAAAGAAAAAGGTAAACAAGTTAGAACTATGGCTGTAAATTTTTTTACTGTTAGGTTGGTGCAAAAGCAGTTGTGGTTTTGCATTGTTGAACTTTGCAATTTGATATTGGAATACATTCTTAAAATAATGTAGTTATGTTATACATCATGTTAATGCACATTTCTTGTGTTTGTTTTTTTTTGCTAATGACTTACTACTTACTGTTTATATTTATTTTAGACTATAAAGAACACATAAAGAGTATATTAGACAAAAAGCAAATTTGAGTGATTTTTTAAAACTCAAGTTCAATATGGGTCACAAAGCAGCAGAGACAACTTTCAGCATAAACAGTGCATTTGGTACAAGAACTGCTAACAAGCATATAGTGCAGTGGTGGTTCAAGAATTGCTGCAAAGGAGATGAGAGCCTTGAAGATAAGGAGCATAGTGCCCAGCCATCGAAAGCTGACGATGACTGATTGAGAGCAATCATCAAAGCTGATCCTCTTAAAACTACACGAGGAGTTGCCGAAGAACTCAATGTTGACCAATGTTGACATTCTACAGTTGTTTGGCATTTGAAACAAACTGGAAAAGTGGGTGCCTCCTGAGCTAACCACAAATCAAAAACGTTGTTTTGAAGTGTTGTCTTCTCTTATTCTGTGCAACAACAACAATCCATTTTGCAATCGATTGTGATGTGTGACAAAAAGTGGACTGTATATGACAACCAGCAATGACCAGCTCAGTGGTTGGACCAAGAAGAAGCATCAAAGCACTTACCAAAGCCAAACTTAAAGGTTATGGTCACGGTTTGGTGGTCTGCTGCCTGTCTGATCCACTGCAACTTTCTAAATCCCAGCGAAATCATTACATCAGAGACATATGCTCAGCAAACTGATGAGATACACTGAAAACTGCAACATTTGCAGCCAGCATTGGTCAACAGAAAGGGCCCAGTTCTTCTCCATGACAGTGTCCTACTAGAGGTCCGACAACCAATGCTTCAAAAGTTGAAGGAGGGCCTTCTCCAGTGGTCCAGTGGTTAAGAATCTGGCTTGCAATGCAAAGAATGCAGGTTCAATCCCTGGTCAGGGAACTAAGATCCCACATGTTGTGGGGCAACTAAATCCACATGCTACAACTAAGATTCACACACAGCCAAATAACTAAATAAATACTTTTAAAAAAGTTGAATGAATTGGGCTACAAATTTTCACTTCATCCGCCATATTCTACCGACCTCTCACTAACTGACTACCACTTGTTCAAGCATCTTGCAGGGAAAACTCTTCCACGACCAATAGGAGGGAGAAAATGCTAAGAGTTTGTTGAATTCCAGAGCATGAATATTTATGCTGAGGGATAAACAAACTTGTTTCTCTTTGGCAAAAATGTATTTATTGTATTGGCTCATTTTTTGATTAATAAAAATGTTTGAGCCTAATTATAATGATTTAAAATTTGTAGTCCAAAACAGCAATTACTTTTTCATCAACCAAATTCCGAAAACTCTTTTTTACTTTTGTACCCCATTTTTGAAAAATTCAATGCTTTAAACAAATCCCATTTATTAAGTAATAATAGATTTATTTTCCTCTGTATATGCTGTTTCTGCCACTTTTGCAGAAAAACCCAGAAACAGATTGAGCTCCAGCATATTCATACTCAGTCCTCAGATAGTAATGCCCAATTGGCCACCCTAGGAGCCCTTGTTTTAGGCTGTTGAGTATGTGTGCATTGTGCACTTGCAGAGGTAGATGGTGGTATTAGAAGTCAGTTCAGTTCAGTCACTCAGTCATGTCTGACTCTTTGCGACCCCATGAACTGCAGCACACCAGGCCTCCCTGTCCAACACCAACTCCCAGAGTCCACCCAAACCCATGTCCATCGAGTCAGTGATGCCATCCAACCATCTCATCCTCTGTCATCCCCTTCTCCTCCTGCCCTCAATCTTTCCCAGCATCAGGGTCTTTTCAAATGAGTCAGCTCTTCGCATCAGGTGGCCAAAATATTGGAGTTTCAGCTTCAACATCAGTCCTTTCAATGAATATTCAAGGTTGATTTCCTTTAGGATGGACTGGTTGGGTCTCCTTGCTGTTCAAGGGACTCTCAAGAGTCTTCTCCAACACCACAGTTCAAAAGCATCAATTCTTCAGCACTCAGCCTTCTTTATAGTCCAATTGTCACATCCATACGTGACTACTGGAAAAACCATAGCTTTGACTAGATGGACCTTTGTTGGCAAAGTAATGTCTCTGCTTTTTAATATGCTATCTAGCTTAGTCATAGCTTTTCTTCCAAGGAGCAAGCATCTTTTAATTTCATGGCTGCAGTCACCATCTGCAGTGATTTTGCAGCCCAGAAAAAAAGTCTGACACTGTTTCCACTGTTTCCCCATCTATTTCCCATGAAGTGTTGGGACCAGATGCCATGATCTTTGTTTTCTGAATGTTGATCTTTAAGCCAACTTCTTCACTCTCCTCTTTCACTTTCATCAAGAGGCTTTTTAGTTCTTCTTCACTTTCTGCCATAACGGTGGTGTCATCTGTATATCTGAGGTTATTGATATTTTTCCTGGCAATCTTGATTCCAGCTTGTGCTTCCTCCAGCCCAGCATTTCTCATTATGTACTCTGCATATAAGTTAAATAAGCAGGGTGACAATAAACAGCCTTGATGTATTCCTTTCCTGATTTGGAACCAGTCTGTTGTTCCATGTCCAGTTCTAACTGTTGCTTCTTGACCTGAATACAGATTTCTCAGGAGACAGGTCAGGTAGTCTGGTATTGCCATTTTTTAAAAAAATTTCCACAGTTTGTTGTAATCCACTCAGTCAAAGGCTGTGAAATAATCAATAATGCAGAAGTAGATGTTTCTCTGGAGCACTCTTGCTTTTTTTTTTTTCAAATGGTAGAATATGTCACTTTAATTTTTTTAATTTTTTTTAATTTTTTTTTTTTTTACTTGATAGTATACATGTTTCAATGCCATTCTCCCATCTCATCCCACCCTCTCCCTCTCTCTCTCCCCCAGAGTCCAAAAGTTCTCTATAGGCGCACTCTTGCTTTTTTGATGATCCAACAGATGTTGGCAATTTGATCTCTGGTTCCTCTGCCTTTTCTAAATCCTTCTTGGGCATCTGGAAGTTCATGGTTCACGTACTGTCAAAGCCTGGCTTGGAGAATTTTGAACATCATTTTGCTAGCATGTGAGATGAGTGTAATTGTACGGTAGTTTGTGCATTCTTTGGCATTGCCTTTCTTTGGATTGGAATGAAAACAGTCCTGTGGTCACTGGTGAGTTTTCCAAATGTACTGGCATATTAAGTGCAGCACTTTCACAGCATCATCTTTCAGGATTTGAAATAGCTCAACTGGAATTCCATCACCCCCACTAACTTTGTTCGTAGTGATGCTTTCTAAGGCCCACTTGACTTCACATTCCAGGATATCTGGCTCTAGGTGAGTGATCAGACCATCATGATTATCTGGGTCATGAAGATCTTTTTTGTATAGTTCTTTTGTGTATTCTTGCCACCTCTTCTTAATATCTTCTGCTTCTGTTAAATCCATACCATTTCTGTTCTTTATTGCCTGCCATCAGAACAAGACCCAGTTTCCCCCTCAGTTAGTCTCTCCCATTGGGAAGCTTCCATGAGCTTCTTATCCTTATCCATCAGAGAGCAGGCAGAATAAAAACCACAGTCTCAGAAAACTAAACAAATTGATCGCATGGACCACGGCCTTGTCTAACTCAATGAAACTATGAACCATGCCTTTGCTGCTGCTGCTGCTAAGTTGCTTCAGTCGTGTCCGACTCTGTGCGACTCCATAGACAGCAGCCCATCAGGCTCCCCCGTCTCTGGGATTCTCCAGGCAAGAACACTGGAGTGGGTTGCCACCTCCTTCTCCAATGCATGAAAGCAAAAAGTGAAGTTGCTCAGTCGTGTCTGACTCCTAGCAACCCCATGGACTGCTGCCCCCCAGGCTCCTCCATCCATGGGATTTTCCAGGCAAGAATACTGGAGTGGGTTGTCATTGCCTTCTCCGATGAGCCATGCCTTTAGGGCCACCCAAAATGGATGGGTTATGGTGAAGAGTTCTGAAAAAACATCCACTGGAGGAGGGAGTGACAAACCACTTCCTGCCTTGAGAACCCCATGAACAGCCTGAAAAGGTCACTGTCTGAGCCCCCAGTAATTGAATATTGCCACTGGACTTAAGCTCTGCCCTTCGCTCTGACATCTGGTTCCTCATCTTGGTTTGACCTCTAGGATCACTCTTGGTATCCTCTTGTTTGAATGACTTCTAATGACTGTGAAGCCCATCCAGATTGCCACCCTCTGTGCTCAGCATGGCTTGTTCCCTCAATGCCCAGTCTTGGTACTGTTATGACTCACCCTTAGTGTTTCAGTAGGTGATGTCCTTGTTGCATAAGGATATGACCCAGTGACCTCCCAAGGGTCCTCCAAATGGCTTGTGTGAAACTGGAAACTACTGCCTACCAAGAACTATGCTTATAAACATTTATAACCCCAGTATCAACATGGAGCTATATTCCTCCATGGTGACAGAAAACAAGTGTGTGCCAGAGCCTCTGTATTCCATGGCTGCCTTTTGTCTAGAAGTTCCTTTTCACTTAGAAAGACTGGTTATGAGTGTTTATAATATTCTATTTTTAAAAATGGTATTTCAGATATGCTTTGAGGTAAACCCATCTTATTTCTTGTCCAAATTCTCCATTTCATTTTTCATAATTTATCTTCTACCCTTTTGATGAGTATGTTTTTTCTTTCTCCCTTCAAAATGAGCCAATTACAATTTTTCATTTGAAAATAAATTTCATCATGCTTTGTTTCCTGTTTTCTAAATGACTCAGGTCTAGCTGAGAATTTTGTTAGCAGCTCCAAAGTATGATGCACTGTAATTCTCCTGGAAGGTGAAAAGTGAAAAGTATAGGAGCAAGTCTAGCCTTTGACCTGAGGCTCTAACACTAGAATCTTACAACCGAGTGTATCATGTGATTTTGACTGATCTACAGGCTGACATTTTCCCCCACCAAAGAGGTATTCAGAGACTTCAGACTTGGTAAATCACCACCATAACCTCTGTGCCATACAGACCCATGAATGTAATAAATGCGAGTGTCGTGAGAATTACTTGTTATTCAAATGTTTAAGTTTATGGTCTTGCTTGCATTATTGTTTTATGAAGCAACAATAGGTCTTTATAACATATTTCATGCTTAAAGAAGTGTGGAGATGTCAATTTGATCTAAATATCAAATTACTACCAGAATGAGATTACAGGATATTTTTTGCAGAGTGTTTATGTGGAACATCATCACAATATATTTGTTATGTTAACTGGGCTTACATGTTTGGGCAGCCTACCTAGTTTAGTGGACTGAGTAGTAGATTGGCAGTAAAGTTCTCCTGGATTCTAACTTCAGTTCTACCACTCATTGGCTCTGGGTCTGTTGTTTCTTTGCCTTTGGCCTTGTAAAACGTAAAAGTAGGAAAAGAATAAGGCGTGGCCAGTTGAGTTCTTAATATTTAATTTGAGGAATTGTTACTTGCAGGGCCAGTTATTATTTTCTTTTTTTTTTTTAATTTTACTTTACAATACTGTACTAGGGCAGTGCATCAATGGCTCCTCCTTTTTGTTCCCTGGCCTCCCCTTGGCCCTTTACCACATGCTCCATCTTCTCCCTAACAAAGGCATTTTTGTGGTCCATAGAACAGTAACCACTATCCTAGGAACCAAATAAGTGAACAACTCAAATACATTCTGGGTTTGTTTGCCTATTTATTCAGATGGCACTTACGCTTCTTTTCTAAAGTTAGGCTGCCCAATCATAAAGGTGATTTTGGACTACAATAAAAAGGTTCAGAATAATGATAAGAATGCCACAGATGATCAAGTTAAGAACTAGTATTATTTTACCCAAAGAATGCAAAACTTATCTGAGTTGGGGATGAGCTTATTGCAATCCGCTTCAACTGTTTGAAAGATTATAGTTTGAATAATGTCTTTGTTCCTTATCCCCACTAAGATTAGGACAAGAAAATAATCATGAAGGAATTATGTTACATACAGGTAGAGAGGTCTATTAAGACATCAAACAGGTAGATGCCTTCTCTAAAGAGAAAAAAGATTCTGATCTGTGACAGCTTTCCTAGAATCAGAGAAGTGAACTGTCACTTCAGAACTCATCATGTCCATCAATTTCTCAGAGTTTAAATACCTCCTAAAGAAATGTGGTAGCCCTCCTTGGTGCCTTATTTCAGGCTCTTTTAATCCTTGCAGTGAGAACACATTAATGCTGAATAGAAGTCTATCTGTATATTTAGACTCATTTCCTCTTTCCTTTGAAAGAGAGGATAGATAATCACCATTCCATGTGATTCTATCCCTTAAATACTAAATCCCTATATCATTGTCTTCTTCCTCCACCCCCTGCCCCGAGTCCTCACTGGTCTGTTTCCTAAAGACTTAATTACCATTGCTGCCCCTCTGATTTTATGGTGAATGGCAATTCTGACACCTCTGACCCTGAGAAGCAGAGAATTCTTGGCTTTATCTTTGCACTAAGAATTTAAATGCAGTGGAATGTACAAGTAGAAATAGGTCATTTTTCTTCTGCACATCACCAATTGCAAGATTTTTTTCATAAAAAGCAGAGTATCAGTTTTCAATTGAAAACATATTTTTATAAAGCATGAAAAAAATGGAATCTCAAGTGCCATTGCTGTCAGAAAGATGAATGCCTCTTCTGTTTTGAAGTAGCTGCCAGCAAATATGAGGACTAGGTATCATTTCTCTCCTTGGTGAACTGTCAGGCTCCTCTTTATGAATCTGGCACATTACAGGTGGCTGAAGTAGATTCTCATTGTTAGTAACTGGTCCAAACACTTGTTTCACTACCTTTGACTTATAGTCCTATTGCCTGGGATCGAAGGATATTCTGAGTTGTACACCACATAATGCAGATAACTGAATTTTTATTAAGGTGAAATCTCATAACATAAAATTAGCCATTTTATAGTGAAGAATTTAGTGGCATTTAGTACATTCACAATATTGTATAACTAGCATCTATGCCAAGTTCTACTATAATATTTTCATTGCCCCATTAAGAAATCCCATACTGGACTTCCTTAGTGGCATAGTGGATAGGAATCTGCCTTTCAATACAGGGAACAAATTAGTCTGGGAAGATCATATGGTGATGCTGAGCAACTCAGCCCATGAGTCACAACTACTGAAGCCCACGCTCCTAGAGCCTGTGCTCCACAACAAGAGTATGTGTGTGCTAAGTCACTTCAGTCATGTCCGACTCTTTGCAATCCTATGGACCATAACCTGCAGGATTCCTCTGTTCATGGGATTCTCCAGGCAAGAAAACTGGAGTGGGTTGCCATTTCCTACTCCAGGGAATTTTTCCAACCCAAGTATTGAACCCATGCCTCTTACGTCTCCTGCACTGGCAGGCAGGTTCTTAACCACCAGTGCCAAAGAGAAGCCACTGCAATGGGAAGCCCACGCCCTGCCACAAAGAGTGGCCCCTGCTTGCTGCAACTAGAGAAAGTCTGTGGAGAGCAACAAAGACCTGGCACAAGTCAAAAAAAAAAAGGCAATCCCATACCTCCCTCCCTCCAGATTTTGGTAGCCATCAATCTGTTTTTTGTCTTACAAATTTACCTATTCTGTAAATCATATCAGTTCAGTTCAGTTGCTCAGTCGTGTCCGACTCTTTGCAACCCCATGAATCGCAGCATGCCAGGCCTCCCTGTCCATCACCAACCCCCGAAGCTNCTGGCAGGCAGGTTCTTAACCACCAGTGCCAAAGAGAAGCCACTGCAATGGGAAGCCCACGCCCTGCCACAAAGAGTGGCCCCTGCTTGCTGCAACTAGAGAAAGTCTGTGGAGAGCAACAAAGACCTGGCACAAGTCAAAAAAAAAAAGGCAATCCCATACCTCCCTCCCTCCAGATTTTGGTAGCCATCAATATGTTTTTTGTCTTACAAATTTACCTATTCTGTAAATCATATCAGTTCAGTTCAGTTGCTCAGTCGTGTCCGACTCTTTGCAACCCCATGAATCGCAGCATGCCAGGCCTCCTTGTCCATCACCAACCCCCGAAGCTCACTCAAACTCAGGTCCATCGAGTTGGTGATGCCATCCAGCCATCTCATCCTCTGTCATCCCCTTCTCCTCCTGCCCCCAATCCCTCCCAGCATCAGAGTCTTTTCCAATGAGTCAGCCCTTCGCATGAGGTGGCCAAAGTACTGGAGTTTCAGCTTCAGCATCATTCCTTCCAAAGAACACCCAGGACTGATCTCCTTTAGAATGGACTGGTTGGAACTCCTTGCAGTCCAAGGGACTCTCAAGAGTCTTCTCCAACACCACAGTTCAAAAGCATCAATTCTTTGGTGCTCAGCTTTCTTCACAGTCCAACTTTCACATCCATACATGACTAATGGAAAAATCATAGCCTATAGAATGTTGCTTTTGTATCTGACTTCCTTCACTGGACACAGTGTTTTCAAGGTTCATCCACACTGTACCATTATTAGCACCTCATTCCTTTTTTATGACTGAATAATATTCTGTTATATGTGCCTGTGTACATACTAAGTTGCTTTAGTTATGTCCAACTCTTTGTAACCCCATGGACTGTAGCCCATCAGACTCCTCTGTCCATGAGGATGGAGTGGGTTGCCATGCCCTCCTCCATCTGTTATATGTGTATACCATCATTTGTTTATCCATTCATCTATTGATGGGTTGTTTCCCCCTGTTGGTTATTGTGAATAATGCTGCTATGAAATTCATATACAAGTATTTGATGGAGTACCTGTTTCAGTTCTTTTGGTTATATACCTGTGATGGAACTACTGGGTCATAAAATAAATTCTGTTTAACTTTTTAAGAAATTGATAAACTGTTTTCCTAAATTTACTTCTGAAAGGGAAAACCCATGGCATTAATGCAATGAACATTATCTTAGCAGGAGAAGCACATCCCTGTGAGCCTCTAAGGAGAATTTTCTGAAAAATCAAAGGGCATAAAGTTATTGACAGCAAAGGTGTTTTAGCCAACTGACCTCTGCTCCTGGACAGACAGAACTAAAGCAACAATCCACGTAAGCTTCTGCCATGTGAGTTCCTTGAAATACTTCCATCAGTGCAGATCTATTGTCCTTTGGCCGAATTTGTACTATAATTAACTGCAAAGTCAATTAAGAGAATTGCTTTAAGGGAAGAAGCCAATTCTGATGAGGTCTGTTCTGAGGGAAAAAAAAACAATCTGAAAAACAGTTGAAAGTTGCCAGAAGTCAGGTTTGTGCCCTTTCAGTATAAGGACCCATACTTTGAATGTTTGACTAAAATTAATTACCATTTAGTTTTCATATAAGAAGACATCTGCCTATTTTCCTAAAAGCTGTTGCTCTGCTGTGGGCAAATTGGTATGAAGACTAATCTGACTTGTCTGTTTTAGAAATAGACTGGACTCTTGAAAGCCCATGCCTGTGTTCAGTTTTCTGACTGTCCCCATAGACATTTCCTTTTGTGACATTGGTATTAAAGATATAGTAGATACTGAATGGTAGACAGCCAACACCTATCCTGCAGTGCCAATAAAAAGGCAATGTTAGGATGTCTGACCTCTTGATATAGGAAACATTTTGCCATCCCTGTAACCACTTTAACAGAGTTAACATGAACTAAATTAGAAACAAAAACCATCCTCTTCCTTGCAGGTTTTATTCAAGTTAATATAGTTGACATAATGTGCCCAAATAGTATGCCCAGAAAATGAGCTCATCCATCAGAGATCTTGCCATGTTGTAATTCAGAATTACTCCTCAGAATTACAAAACCATTACAGTCTGAGTGACATGGTTGCCAGAAAATGAAACCTCAGAACACTGCATAGCCTGAGTCAGAGGAACTGCTCCTTGGCTGCTAATCCACTGTGTCTATAATATTTCAGCCCTGACCCCTGATCCTGTGCTGCTTGAGTCACATGCTCTTGGAGATAACTTCAAGTGTAAACAGAAAGGTCGAAAGAGTACAGGGAGGCAAGGCAGCCGTGCAGATGCACTCTTCCATCAGATGTCACAGGAACAGATTAGGTACATCAGACTACGTCGGGTCTCCCTCCCTCACATGGCAAAAAAACCCTTGAGGAGGGCTCGCAAGTTCCTGGGAAGAGAGGGATGTTTATGCCTGTGGAGAAACAAAATGTCCCTGAGGTAGAATATTTGAACCCAGTCATATATAATTGGTGGTAGTGGACAGGAGAAAGCCTGACATTTCAGACTCTAACCATATTCAGGAGGATCTGGTTCATAGGAAAGCTTATGTTAAAACCTTATGTCTCAATTTCTCTTTATCCCAGGTTATCATCTTGAGATGCTAAGCTAGCTGGACCCCTCAAGTTCGATTAATGTTTTCCAAGGACAGGAGAAATTATTTTTCCTATGCAAGTTGATATTTATTCTCAGTAATTTCTCTTCTTGAACTTTTACAGAACTCTTAATATATGAAGCTACTCTTCATACATTTAAAAAATCTTGAGAAATGTATCTGATCCAAGCTAATAATTCATAACAATATTTTTAGATATTTTTATTAACAATATTTTTATTATACCCAGGTATAATTTTAGTATACCTGGTATACTGCTCACGTAAACTGAGTCCAGGCTTCATGTTATATTAGAGTTTGTCAGGTGATGTGCTTGTAGCTGGCACATAGTGCCCTTACTTCTTGCCAGAGCAGAGGGCAAGTTCTTAGTAAACGTGCAAGGTTCATATGACTAATGAGAGTTGGTTTGGCCACTAATGAGATTCTAAGTTCCTTTAAACCAAAATAGGAATCAGGCATCACATCAGCCCTGTGAAAGCTTCAAGAACTATTCCTGTCTCTAGTGCAGGGAAAAATGAATTGCAGAACCTCAGTGAAAACAAAATCCATGAATATTGCCATACCCATCTAATCTTGCATTCTGACTGAAGCAGAAGTTCAAAGGGAGTTTTATGGAAGGGAACTTTGGTTTCTTCAGTATCAGTCCTCAGGAATATATTTCACTTTGCATAAGTAAACTGCTATCAGTCCACTAGAGATAGGGTTTACCTGACCCTTTGGAAGCTATTTCTGTAACCAATGTATTCCCAACTTTGCAGTCTATGACTTACAATGAAAAGTATTCTTTCATTTTATACTAAAATTATGACAGCATTCTCTTCTACTGGCCTGTGTGCTAGAAATTCACTTCTCTCAAAGTGCCCTCAACAATATCTGAAATTTTGTTTGTACTACCTTTGTTGGCTCTCTGAAATAGAGCTTTCCGTATGTCCCTTCTGGCCTTCTCCTTGCTGCTTTGACCTTCAAGAATGTTCTTCTGTCATGGACTTAGTTCTCCCCACCAATGCCCACTGTTGCCCCCACTTTATCTTTGGGAAAAAGAAACTCTTCCCTTTGGCCCAAAGAGAACATCCTGATAATACTCCCCACTTTTCAGTGTGGATAAGAAGTAGATACGAGGCTTTTCCAGGCTAGGGGTGCCTTACCCCAAGACCTCAAGTGCAAATTATTTTCTTCTCTGAGCTGCTGTTGTCTATATTGCCATTCCTGACAAAGCCAGAAGCTTAATGATGCTACTGCCCTGAAAATAGCTGACCACCTGCACAAACCTGCCATTCATATTTCAAGGTCTAGGGACAAATGGATCCTTAATCCAGAGACACATGGAAGCGCCTCCTTCCACAGTATGTAGTATCACTTTTTTCCTTACATGGGGATTAACCATGTCTCAAGATTATTGATGGTGGAAATATCCATTCTCTGAAAGCAAAAGCCTGTATTCACTCAACCACCAAGCCCAACTGGTATCCCCTGGTTCCAATAATACAATCTCAAAATGATACACAGTGGCCAAAGTCAGGGTCATCTCTTTTAACCATGGTCACATTTTTACGTTTGTGGTTTCTACTATTACTATTTCTTGGGTGCAGGGATCTCTAGATGCAATAATGTGTCAGTCAGGGTCCAGCATGTGTCTGGACATGGATTGCATACTCCATGCAGGCAATTGAAAGAAGTTAGTAAATGCACTGTTTACAAGGTATGGGCAAAGTTTATAGACATCAGCAAGGGATAAAGCAGTATGTGGGGAGCACAGTGGGGAGTTGTTACTGCCCACATGTCTTAAGTGGGCAAGGGAGGGCATATTTCCCAGAACCCTGAAAGACTATGAAGAGAGCCCTCTGACAAGAATGGCAGCTTGCAGTAGATAGACTCAGCCAACCCTGCACACCATGGTAGAGAAGGAGCCGGGGAACAAATATCCCAACCTCACTCCACTCCATCTCCCAGTCTCCTGCCTCCGCGCTTCTCATCACCACCTCACTGGCCAAACCCAACCCTGGCCAGAGGGAAAGAGAGTTTGTTGATACCGTGCATATTAGTCAACCTCCCAGGGCCAGAGCAGGGCAGAGAAGGATAACGATTAGACATGAAGAGGCAAAAGAAGGTGTCTGGGAAAACTAATTCTTGTGAAATTCAACAGCTTTAATTTTTCTATTTCGTAGAAGTTTCATAAAATTTTCTAATAGTAGTATAAGTATTCTACCAGTAAACTCACCTCTTCTTTGCCTCTTGATTTCAAAACCCTTAACCATATGCCCCAAAGTCATTTCTTTACCAAATTTAATATCCCTAATGATTATTGTTGGTCCCTACACAGCAGCAGCCCTTGCTCCTCAAGCATTTTATTGTATTTCTGTGCTCCTGAATCTCTCTCATGGTTTCCTTAAGGTGCAGCAATTAAAACTGTACACTTTATTCTAGAAACATGCATCCTGGGATAAGAATAAGACATTCTAAATCAATCAGAGTTTTAAGAGCAGTAAAGCTAAAAAATAATTAGGAAAACAAAATTAGAGCAGTATTAAAAATTATAACAATTAAGAGGTAGTTAGGAATTAGCACAACATGGACCATAAACTGAAATTCATAGCAGGCCTTGGAGTAGAAGTCTCCATAAGTTTTAATATATTTTGACGGCTTGAAAGTGATCCTGTTTGGGGGGAGTGTTTTGCATTTGTTGTTCAGTCACTCAGTAATGTCCGACTCTTTGCGACCCCATGAACTGCAGCATGCCAGGCTTCCCTGTCCTTCACCATCTCCTGGAGCTTGCTCAAAGTCATGTGCATTGAGTCAGTGATACCATCCAACCATCTCTTCCTCTGTCATCCTTTTCTCTTCTTTCCTTCAGTCTTTCCAACATCAGGTCTTTTCTAACGAGACAGCTCTTCACATCAGATGGCCAAAGTATTGGAACTTCAGCATCAGTCCTTCCAATTAATATTCAGGATTGATTTCCTTTAGGATTGACTGGTTTGATCTCCTTGCTGTCCAAGAGGCTCTCAAAAGTCTTCTCCAAACCCACAGTTCAAAAGCATCAATTCTCCAGCGCTCAGCTTTCTTTACGGTCATGCATGACTGGATGCATGACTACTGGAAAAACCAAAGCTTTGACTAGACGGACCTTTGTTGGCAAAGTAATATCTCTGCTTTTTAATATGCTGTCTAGGTTGGTCATAGCTTTTCTTCCAAGGAACAAATGTCTTTTAATTTCGTGGCTGCAGTCACCATCTGCCGGAGAAGGCAATGACACCCCACTCCAGTATTCTTGCTTGGAAAATCCCATGGATGGAAGAGTCTGGTAGGCTGCGATCCATGGGGTTGCTAAGAGTCGGACATGACTGAGTGACTTCACTTTCGCTTTTCACTTTCATGTGTTGGAGAAGGAAATGGCAACCCATTCCATATTCTTGCCTGGAGAATCCCAGGGGCAGGGGAGCCTGGTGGGCTGACGTCTATGGGGTCACACAGAGTCAGACACGACTGAAGTAACTTAGCAGCAGCAGCAGTCACCATCTGCAGTGATTTTGGAGCCCAAGAAAATAAATCTCTCACTGTTTCCATTGTTTCCTCATCTGTTTGCCATGAAGTGATGTGACTGGATGCCATGATATTCGTTTTTTTGAGTGCTGAGTTTTAAGCCAGATTTTTCACTCTCCTTGTTCACTTTCATCAAGAGGCTCTTTAGTTCTTCACTTTCTGCTATGTATCTGAGATTATTGATATTTCTCCCAGCTATCTTGATTCCAGCTAGTGCTTCATTCAGCTCGGCATTTCTCATGATGTACTCTGCATATAAGTTAAATAAGTAGAGTGACAATAAACAGCACTGATGTACTCCTTTCCTGATTTGGAACCAGTCTGTGCTTTGATGTCCAGTTCTAACTGTTGCTTCTTGACCTCCATACAGGTTTTGCAGAAGGTAGGTAAGATGGTCTGGTTCCCATCTCTTGAAGAATTTTCCACAGTTCATTGAGATCCACACAGTCAAAGGTTTTAGCATAGTCAGTGAAGCAAAAGTAGATGTTTTTCTGGAATTCTCTTGCTTTTTCAATGATCCAGTGGATGGTGGCAATTTGATCTCTGCTTCCTCTGCCTTTTCAAAATCCAGTTTGAACATTTGAAAGTTCATGGCTTATATGCTGTTGAAGCCTAGACTGAAGAATTTTGAGCATTACTTTGCTAGTGTGAGATGAGAGCAATTGTGCAGTAGTTTGGACATCCTTTGGCATTGCCTTTTTTTGGGATTGGAATGAAAACTGACCTTTTCCAGTCCTGTGGCCATTGCTGCATTTTCCAAATTTGCCAACATATTGAATGCAGCACTTTCACAGCATCATCTTTTCAGGATTTGTAGCTCAACTGGAATTCCATCACCTCCACTAGCTTTTTTCATAGTGATGCTTCCTAAGGCCCACTTGACTTCACATTCCAGGATGTCTGGCACTAGGTGAGTGATCACACCATCGTGGTTATCTGGGTCGTGAAGATCTTTTTTTGTACAGTTCTTCTGTGTATTCTTGCCACCTCTTCTTAATATCTTCTGCTTCTGTTAGGTCCATACCATTTCTGTCCTTTATTGAGCCCATCTTTGTGTGAATTGTTCCTTTGGTATCTATAATTTTCTTGAAGCGATCTCTAGTCTTTCCCATTCTATTGTTTTCTTCTATTTCTTTTCACCAATCTCTTAGGAAGGCTTTCTTATCTCTCCTTGCTATTCTTTGGAACTCTGCATTCAGATGGGTATATCTTTCCTTTTCTCCTTTGCCTTTTATAGCATAATTAATTAACACTTATGACTAGATTTGAAATGTGCCTAAATCTAGCACCCAATAAAATTCTAAATGTAATAATATCAGTGATGTCTGAAAGGGGTAGGGATGAGGATGTGGATGGACGAGTAAAGAAAAATCAATTAAATATTTCATTCTGTTTGAGAAGAAGTGGCTATTAATTTTTTGTGTCTGCATAAAAATGTAGGGTTAAATATGTAAGGGCCACCATTATCACTATAAAAATAGGAATAAAATTTTTTTAAACAGTAAATAGATAAGAAAAGGAATTACAAAAGTTACTATCTAGACAAAATCATGAAAGGAAAAAACATGTAAGAAGAAAACATAAGTTGGAAACATAAAATATGACAGTGATAGCACATTCTTCCTCATTACCCATCTAGAATTCATCTTTGACTCCTCTCTCATTCGGCATGTCTATGTGGTTGACTCACTTGGGTTTTTCTTGAAAATATCTCTTATGTCTGACCTTTCTGTTCCTATTGCCACCCATCTAGCTCCTTTGGCCCTGAACTAATGTAGTGGCTTTAGCACAACATAGCTCACCTTGGCCTCCTTGCAGAAACTAGAGCTATCTTCATAAAGTATAATATCACAACCCTGCTCAAAAGCCTTCTAGGTTCCCCTTTCCTTACCATTTGCCCTTCCTATCTGATTTTTAAGACCTTCTATAATATGACCCTTACTAACTGTGTTTCATCTATTCTAAGACACCTTTTTTTTTTTTTGGTTAGTGATGTGATTTTTTTTAGATTTGTGTATATTTTTAAGCAGTTTTCAATAACCTCAGATATGCAGATGACACCACCCTTATGGCAGAAAGTGAAGAGGAGCTAAAAAGCCTCTTGATGAAGGTGAAAGAGGAGAGTGAAAAAGTTGGCTTAAAGCTCAACATTCAGAAAACAAAGATCATGGCATCCGGTCCCATCACTTCATGGGAAATAGATGGGGAAACGTAGAAACAGTGTCAGACCTTATTTTTTTGGGCTCCAAAATCACTGCAGATGGTGACTGCAGCCATGAAATTAAAAGACGCTTACTCCTTAGAAGAAAAATTATGACCAACCTAGATAGTATATTCAAAAGCAGAGACATTACCTTGCTGACTAAGGTCCGTCTAGTCAAGGCTATGGTTTTTCCTGTGGTTATGTATGGATGTGAGAGTTGGACTGTGAAGAAGGCTGAGCGCCGAAGAATTGATGCTTTTGAACTGTGGTGTGGGAGAAGACTCTTGAGAGTCCCTTGGACTGCGAGGAGATCCAACCAGTCCATTCTGAAGGAGATCAGTCCTGGGATTTCTTTGGAAGGAATGATGCTGAAGCTGAAACTCCAGTATTTTGGCCACCTCATGCGAAGAGTTGATTCATTGGAAAAGACTCTGATGCTGGGAGGGACTGGGGGCAGGAGGAGAAGGGGACGACCCAGGATGAGATGGCTGGATGGCATCATGGACACGATGGACGTGAGTCTGAGTGAACTCCGGGAGATGGTGATGGACAGGGAGGCCTGGCATGCTGCGATTCATGGCGTCACAAAGAGTTGGACACGACTGAGCGACTGAACTGAACTGAACTTAAGCAGTTTTAGGTTTATAGAATGATTGAGTAGAAAGTACAAAGAGTTCCTTTACGACCTCTCATTGCCCTCCCCACTGTTTCTCCTCTTATAAACATTATGCTATAATATACTATGTTTACTTCAATTGATTAACCAATATTGATACATTAATTATAACAGAAGTCCATAGGTTGCATCTGGATAATTACATGAATCCACAATTACAGTATCATACAGAATCATTTCACTGCCTTAAAAAATCCCATGTGTTCTACCTAGTCATCCATTCCACCCCCTCTCACTAACCACCTGAACTTCCTAGCAACTACTGATCTTTTTCCTGTGCATTTTCTAGAATGTTAAAGAGTTGGAATGATACACTTATAGTTTGTCAGACTGGCTTCTTTGACTTAGCAGTATGCTTTAAAGTTCTGCCATATCCTGTGCTCTTGAGCATGCATTTCTTTTATTGATGAGTAATGTGTCACCCCATGAATATACCACCGTTTATCCATCTATTTCTTTTATTGGAATATAGTTGCTTTACACTGCTGTGTCAGTTTCTGCTGCGTAGCAAAGTAGATCAGCCATATATGTACATATATCACCTCTTTTGGATTTCCTTCCCCTTCCATCACCACAGAGCAAAGCAGAGTTCCCTGCGCTACACAGCAGTTTCTCATCAGTTACCTACTTTACATACAGTAGTGGTGTATATCACCCCCAGTCTCCCAATTCATCCCACCCCTCACCTCCCTTGGTATCCATGTTTGTTCTCTATGTTCATGTGTCTATTTCTGCTTTCCAAATTAGATAATCTTTAGCATGTTTCCAGAGTCCACATATATGTGTTAATATACAATATTTGTTGTTTTCTTTCTGGCTTACTTCACTCTGTATGACAATCTTTAGGCCCGTATACGTCTCTACAAATGATACAGCTTCATTCCTTTTTATGGCTGAGCAATATTCTGTTGTATATATCTACCACATTTTCTTTATCTAGTCTTCTGTTGATGGACATTTACGTTGCCTCCATGTCCTGGCTATTGTAAATACTGCTGAAGTGAACATTGGGGTGTATGTGTCCTTTCAAATTCTGGTTTTCTCTGGATGTATGCCCAAGAGTGGAATTCCTGGGTTAAATGAAAGGTCTGTTTTTAGTTTTTTAAAGAACCTGCACACTGTTCTCCATAGTGGTTGTAGCAATTTACATTCTAACCCACATTGCAGGGGGGTTCCTTTTTCTGTACACCCTCTCCAGCATTTATTGTTAGTAGACTTTTTGATGATGGCCCTTCTGACTGGTGTGAAATGATACCTCATTGTAGTTTTGATTTGCATTTCTCTAATAATTAGTGATGCTGAGCGTCTTTTCATGTTTTGGTTGGCCATCTGTATTTCTTCTTTGGAGAAATGTAAAACACATTTTTTAAATGATGAAAACATCTCTGAAATCAGAGTGTATCTTGCAATTGATAAACTTGTGCCATCTTAGATTTGATAAATATTGTTCTCTTCTCAGTTCTTGGCTTGGATATAGGACACCTCTATCTTAGAAAAAACAACTTCTCATTTTGCTGTGTTATGACTCTTTCATAGCTCCAAAATCTTGTTCAAACATTTCTCACTGTCTAGGTATTCCTGTTCTGCTGTATCTTTTCTTATTTAGGTCCATCTGTAAGGCCCAGCTCAAAGGCCATCTCCTCAATGAATGCCTTGTTCACTATCTCAGCTGAAAAAAACCTTCCCTTTGAAACCTCTCAGTTCTTTCTTTGTAAGACTAGCAACTCTTATCAAATAGTTCCATTTAGTTTAAATACTTGTATACATTTTTGGTCTGGACAGGAGTCCCAGAGTTCTAGAAATGACTTGAGAAGGCAATGAAAATTGTGACATTCTGTGAAAGAGTGTAGGCTTGTTTGATTAATGTACTCCAGGACATTTGAACAGTTTCTTTAAAATCTGCAGTGACATCATTCCAGAACTCAGTTAAAGCCCTGCTTTGAGCTGCCCTCTAGAGGTGATACATCATCATTGAGCCAGTCAGGTCTGACTCTGCAACCCCTGTGGACTGCAGCATGTCAGGCTTCCCTGTCCTTCACCAACTCTCAGAGCTTTCTAAGACTCATGTCCATTGAGTTGATGATGCCATCCATCTCATCCTCTGTCGTCCTCTTCTCCTCCTGCTCTCAATCCCTCCCAGCATCAGGGTCTTTTCTAAGAAGTCAGTTCTTCACAGCAGGTGACCAAAGTACTAGAGTTTCAGCTTCAGCATCAGTCCTTCCAATGAATATTCAGGACTGATCTCCTTTAGGATGGACTGATTGGATCTCCTTGCAGTCCAAGGGACTCTCAAGAGTCTTCTCCAACACCACAGTTCAAAAGCATCAAATCTTTAGCCCTCAGCTTTCTTTTAGTTCAACTCTCACATGCATGCATGACTACTGGGAAAACTATAGCTTTGACTAGACAGACCTTTGTCTAGTAAAATAATGTCTGCTTTTTAATATGCTGTCTAGTTTGATCATAGCTTTTCTTCCAAGGAGTAAGTGTCTTTTAATTTCAGGGCTGCAGTCACCATCTGCAGTGATTTTGGAGCCCCCCAAAATAAAGTCTGTCACCGTTTCCATTGTTTCCCTGTCTATTTGCCTTGACGTGATGGGACCTGATCTTAGCTTTCTGAATGTTAAGTTTTAAGACGACTTTTTCACTCTGCTCTTTCACTTTCATCAAGAGGCTCTTTAGTTCTTCTTCACTTTCTGCTATAAGGGTGGTGTTACCTGCATATCTGCTGCTGCTGCTGCTGCTAGGTCGCTTCAGTCGTGTCCGAGTCTGTGCGACCCCATATATGGCAGCCTGCCAGGCTCCCCTGTCCCTGGGATTCTCCAGGCAAGAACACTGGAGTGGGTTGCCATTTCTTTCTCCAATGCATGAAAGTGACAAGTGAAAGTGAAGTCGCTTAGTCATGTCCAACTCTTCATGACCCCATGGACTGCCGCCTACCGGGCTCCTCCGTCCATGGGATTTTCCAGGCAAGAGTACTGGAATGGGGTGCCATCCGTCTGCATATCTGAGGTTACTGATATTTTTCCCGGCAATCTTGATTCCAGCTAGTGCTTCATCCAGGCCAGCATTTCCCATGATGTACTCTGGATATAAGTTAAATAAGCAGGGTGACACTATACAGCCTTAACATACTCCTTTCCCGATTTGGAAACAGTCTGTTGTTCCATGTCTGGTTCTAACTATTGCTTCTTGATCTGCATACAGATTTCTCAGGAGGCAGGTAAGGTGGTCTAGTATTGCCATCTCTTTAAGAATTTTCCACAGTTTGTTGTGATCCACACAGCCAGGGAGCTCAAGACCTGGAATCAGCAAGAGATACTGGAAGGCATGCAGCTGGGAGGGGAGCTGTTAGGACATGCTGGTCTATCAGCAGGACTCACTAATTGGCCCTGTTCCTGGGAGTGGCTGTTGAAAAGGCCAAGCTTTGAAAAACCATGTTGCTTAGAGATTGTCAGCTCTCTCTACCATCCTCCCATGAGTCACTATGATGTCTTGGAAGGGTGGGGCTGGTTGGGAGACTTGGATTTTCAATTTACCCTTTCCTCAGGGAATCTAGATTAAAGTAGAAGTTCAAGAATGCTGGGTTACCTCCACTGGCACCTTTGGGGAGAATGTCTGTAACCCAGCCCTGTCAGAGGGTGTAGCCTGGGAAAAGAAGGCTACGTGTCCATTTCATCATCTGTGGTAGATTCTTCTCAGTTATAGCCAATTTTGAACTCTCCCAAATTATATGCATGAATCTTTGCTACAATACACTTATAGAGCTTACTCACAGCAAACTTTCATGGCCACAGGAAGATAAAAAATCTTCTCAAATGCCCTCTTGCTATTGCCATGACTTTTTGTGACTAAATTTTAAATGACTTGTGAAATTTCCCACTGAGTTCTGTTTCTTGAGGATAATGCCATTTTTCTATAAGGGCCTCCTAGTTAAACATCTTCCTATGGGTAATGTCTCAAGCCTCAGTTTCTACCAAATGAGGGCATAGATTCAAGAAGTTTGAGGTCCCTGCCAGCTTCAGCTTTCTAACATCTGCTTGCTGCTATGCAGAGCTCACCTCCCATGCACTGGATTTACGCATTAATAAGTTTGAAGCTCACTTTTCTCTGACGCAGGATGGTTGGCATGATGTGATCTGGGCATGTCGTTGAACATTTTCTGTAGAATATGACTGAGCTCTCCTTCCTTTCATATCAGGAGGCCTGGCATAAAGGTCACAATTGTTGAGTTGATTTCATGAAGAGATGGTTTTGTTTAAACAATTTTTTCCTCATTAAAATAGTCAATAAGTGTGTATTACAGAAAATGTAGACAATTCAGAATATTATAAAGAGGAAATTAAGAAGCATTTAAACTCTGATCTCTCATTGTTAACACTATGGCATATATCATTACAGTAATTTTTTCTGTAATAAAATAATATAGTCATGATCTTTTAAAATGTTTGGTATAGAATTAGAATCACACTTTCCAACCTTTTTTTTTTTTTTTTTTTAACCTGGCTTTTCTCCCTTACTGATAAATGATTAACAGTTTCCTTTGTCATCATCCAGTTAGCAGTGTGGACTCTGCAGCTAGCCTGTCTGGATTTGAATACCAACTTTGTTACTTACTTGCTGTGTGACCCTTAGGCATGTCCTTTAATTGATAAAGGTACTGCAGTTTCCTCATATGAAAAATGGGAATATTAATTGTTCCTAATTCACATAGTTGTTGTGAATATTTAAGTGAGTCAACATTTGCCAAGTAGTTAGACTCGTACCTGGCAAGTAGTAGTACAGGCTTTGTATCAATAGGACTAGCTTTGGCTACTATGACTGTAGTAGTATTTTCTTCTACAATGTCATTTTAAAGACTGGATAAGATTTCATTGTGTGGAATATAGCATAATGCATTTAATGAAGGTCCCATTGTTAAATAGTGTTCTACTTTCTTGATATTATGAACAACAGTGCAAATAGACTTCCTTTAAAAAAAATATCAATATATAAAGGAAATCACTCACCTGGAGCCAGACATCCTGGAATGTGAAGTCAAGTGGGCATTAGAAAGCATCACTACGAACAAAGCTAGTGGAGGTGATGGAATTCCAGTTGAGCTATTTCAAATCCTGAAAGATGATGCTGTGAAAGTGCTGCACTCAATATGCCAACAAATTTGGAAAACTCAGTAGTGGCCAGAGGACTGGAAAAGGTCAGTTTTTATTCCAATCCCAAAGAAAGGCAATGCCAAAGAATGCTCAAACTACTGCACAATTGCACTCATCCCACACGCTAGTAAAGTAATGCTCAAAATTCTCCAAGCCAGGCTTCAGCAATACTGAACCAGATGTTCAAGCTGGTTTTAGAAAAGCCAGAGGAACCAGAGATCAAATTGCCAACATCCACTGGATCATGGAAAAAGCAAGAGAGTTCCAGAAAAACATCTATTTCTGCTTTATTGGCTATGCCAAAGCCTTTGACTGTGTGGATCACAATAAACTGTGGACAATTCTGAAAGAGATGGGAATACCAGACCACCTGACCTGACTCTTGAGAAACCTATATGCAGGTCAGGAAGCAACAGTTAGAACTGGACATGGAACAACAGACTGGTTCCAAATAGGAAAAGGAGGACATTAAGGCTGTATGTTGTCACCTTGCTTATTTAACTTATATGCAGAGTACATCATTGGAAACACTGGGCTGGAAGAAGCACAAGCTGGAATCAAGATTGCCGGGAGAAATATCAATAACCTCAGATGGCACCACCCTTATGGCAGAAAGTGNAGAATTGATGCTTTTGAACTGTGGTGTTGGAGAAGACTCTTGAGAGTCCCTTGGACTGCAAGGAGATCCAACCAGTCCATTCTGAAGGAGATCAGTCCTGGGATTTCTTTGGAAGGAATGATGCTAAAGCTGAAACTCCAGTACTTTGGCCACCTCATGTGAAGAGTTGACTCACTGGAAAAGACTCTGATGCTGGGAGGAATTGGAGGCAGGAGAAGAAGGAGACTATGGAGGATAAGATGGCTGGATGGCATCACGTACTCGATGGACGTGAGTTTGAACAAACTGCAGGAGATAATGGAGGACAAGGAAGCCTATCGTGCTGCAGGCCATGGGGTCACAAAGAGTCGGACACAACTTAGTGACTAAATAACAAAATAGTTGATTTACAATGTTGTGTGTAATTTTTGCTGTACAGCAGTCACCCAGTTATTCATGTATATTCTTTTTCTTACTCTTTTCCATTATGGTTTATTACAGGATATTGAATATAGTTCCCTGTGTTGTACAATAGGTCCTTGTTGGTTGCCCATCCTATATATAATTGTCTGCATCTGCTAATCCCAAGTTCATAGTCCTTGCCTCCACTTCCTCCACATTGGCAAACACAAGTCTGTTCTCTATATCTGTGTATCTGTTTTTGTTGCATAGATATGTTCATTTATGTTGTATTTTAAATTATACATGTAAGTGATACCATATCAGACTTCCTTCTTTCATTGTATTTGTAACAGGACAGTCTATATACCAGGTAAGGAAGGAATACAGTGATAGGAAGTGGAAGTACCATGTTTTACTTTCTTGATTTTGAACTTGGTTGGAGAGGTAGAGAGAATGTCATTGCCTCCCATTTGCCTGGAATGCTACTGCTCAGAAACTATTCAGACTTTTTGGCACTACCCAGGCTAATATCTGAATGTCCTTCTGAGACTGACTCACCAGTAATCCCGTTCTCAGATCCAATTGGAGGAGGATCCTTGGCCAGCCATATCGTATACTTCTAGTTCTTCATGCAAGAGCTATCATAAAATGACTCAGCTCTATGGGCTCAGCTACAAGGAAGACTTGGGAATATTTAGTAAACTCAGTATGTTGCTGGAGCCTCCATCTTTTCCAGGCTGGTTCATGTAAAGGTCCTGTCAGAGATGATCCCATTCTGTCTTAAGGCTCCATCCCTGCAGTTATCTTTCCCAGCACTACTGGAGAGAATGGGAAGGGACTTTCTTCTCTGTTCTAATCCTCTGTCCTAAGTTATATGAATGATTCCGATGCATTCTGATAGCATGAGACCAGTATCCTCTCTATAGGTTGAAGGAGTTACAGACTCAGAGGTATCAGGTGGCCTCATGGAACAACTTTATGTAAAAAAGCTGTGCCAGTGAAGATGAACACTACTAATGGGCATTATTTGTTGGGGGGTAAGATCTCCTGCAAACTCTACATGGGAAAGTCTGTTGAATGGTTAGTTCTTACTATCTCTCTGTTAAGTGTACCACCAATGAAATCACTCCTAGTCCAAAGTACATAACCTACTATAATATATCCTAGAAGATTCACTTCTGAATTTCTGCCTTTGTTATCTACTGGATCCTCTGGAAAGTATTACTTCCTAGGTTCCCTGGAAGGTTCTGCCCACCTTCTGTCCTGTAAGGTACTGGATAAATACACTTCCTAGAGAATTCACTTAATACATGGAGGCAGGAGCGCTCTTCCCTAACCTCAACTGTATTCAATCAACGGGACATTTAACATGGTGCCATGGGTCTATGTTTCTGCCAAGTAAGTGGAAACCTTAGAATATAAGGATGAGGCCACCAAACTTAAATAGAAGGAGTGGTGAAATGGGCAAATCTAGAAGATTTACTGTTAGAAGTCCAGGTAGTAATTATTCTTATTGGAGGGAAAGGAGCACAGAGGAGGCTTCTAGGGGGCTAACAGTCTGGATTTTGACCTGGGTCCTGGCTACATGGGTGTCTTCATTTGTGAATGTTCAGTGACCTGTATACTCATGATAAGTGTTCTTTTTGTACATGTGTTTTACTTCAATTAATATAATTTTTTAAGAAGAGGATAAACAAAGGGCGATCTACCTCTATTAAGACTAGTGGCTTTTTCCTAGGGCTACCAGATTTAGCAAATAAAAGTACAGGATACTCAGTTCAAATAAACAGCAAATGATTTTTTATTGTATGTATGTCCCATGTAATATTTGGGACATATTTACACTATAAAAGTATTTATTATCTGAAATTTAAATATAGGAGATAGAAATGAGAGAATAAGTGCTATAGTATTTTACTTTCTCCATTCTTCATTCATACCCCTCTCCTGTTGTTTTGGGTTTCTCATTACCACATTCATATCAAAGAAAGAGGGAAAAAAAGATAAGCAAAAGAAATAAAGTAGTGCCCAAATCGTTTATGCTTTCATTATTTGAATCTGCAATTCTGTTGGTTGATGTTTCTGAAAATTCAGTCCTGATTTGTCTATGTTATTTTTTTCTTCGTCTTTTTTTTTTTTTTGGCCCTTCTTTCTATTTCACCCTTCCTCAGAACTTTGTAACCTTTGCTTAGATGGAAGTTGAATCCTTCTCAGTATAATCAGTGTTTTTCCTGCCTTTTCCTAGGCCAACTTTGAAAAATCTATTTGTTATTGATCTCTGAAAGGTCACCCTTCCTTTTTCTATCTCCAACAATAATTAATATGCACCTGGGACATTTCAACTATGCTTCTTACACAGATTTGAACCAAGTTTTCAGAATTCTACCTTCCTTTTCTATAATTCCACTCCTAAAGGTAAAGAAATTCAGGTCCAAATTATTAATTATAACAAGTCCTAGTTATCAGAGACGACTAGGTTCTGTCAGCAAAGGTTTTGTGCTTTGGCATATTTTCATTTCATAGAGATGGGCATAATAAAGTGGAATTATTTCCTGCTTCCCTGAAGGCATCCAAATTGTGATTTTTGTAATGCCGAGACAACTACTCACTTAATTTAGATTAAAATTCTCAAGTCAAAAATGATTTTGATATCCTTTTATTTAAACAATAAGTACATCTCCTGAAATGCTTGAGGAGAATATGAAACGTGGGGAAAAGTAAGTTACACCCACATCAAAGAAAGATCATAATGTATCTCAATAACTGATATTTGGAACCTTTGCTCTTAAGACTGTAGCTGCCTGATCTTTTCAAAAGTTAGTGAATTTTCTGTAATGTTATCACTGATGTATATTTCTGATTGAATCACTTCAGTAATAATTGACCAAATCATTTCTAAATGATTCTGGGCAATACTTTTCCACATTATTTTTCACACAATTGATTGAACTGACTTGTTTAAAATCATGTGTGTATATATATATCCATTACTCCTGTGTTAATAAGTTTTACTGTGACCAATTTCCTTTGCTGAGAGAGAGAGAGAGAGCAGGAAGGAGAGAGGGGATGAGGGTGTAATGATAGAGACTCAGTGTGTGCAGAGGAGAATTTAAAAGTATGCAAAGACAAATTAGTATAAAAGCATCATAAATAAGGCAAAAAAGGTTTTAATTTTTATGAAACAGTATTAGTATATATACATAACTCAAGTAGCTCTGGTTTTTCAGAACACTTTATAAATATTACTAAAAGGTTTATTAATCAGTAAATGATGTAGACAACTGCAGAATCTTTAACACACTGAAGTAGTATTTTCTCTTTTTTGGAATAATACTTTCAACTCTGAGAGTTCCATTGCAAATGCAGTAGTAACCTTTAGCAGCTAAATAACCTCCCAGGAACCTGCTGGGTTGTTACCAATTACTTACCAACTACTTGCTTTTATAGTCCCTGACATTCCTTTGACAGAGGTCTCTATAAAGTCTATCCCCAACCTACTTTTCCACCTTTATCTCCCACAACCCCAGTTGCCTTGGGTCATTTCTGATCTGGTCTCTTTTTTGGTTCTGTGCCCCTGGGGCTGCTAGAATACCATCTCCTTCCTGCCCACCCAAATCCTCCCCCAGCTGTCCAGGACTGGCTCAGACCCACCACCTTCATTAAATTATGTCTGCCTACATAAAAATTACATTAAATTATGTCTACAGCCATCCTTTCTTTGCCTGCCTATGTTGCTAGATCATTGTATCACTATTGTGGCATTTTATTACATACTAGCCTGCACCAACATCTGCAATGTTTTCTTAAAGAGGTATTTAACATTCATGGATGTTTGAACATACTTGTTGTAAATGATAAAGTTTCATACTAATGCACATGTTATTATCATTATTAACTAGTTTATAACACTCCCCAAGATATGGGGATTATGCATAGATTTTTGTATGACATCAAGGAGAGCAGTGCATACTCCATGGCCCCTCTGAAAATACTTTCTGATGAATGAATGCATGGGGGATCAGTAGACTTGGAGCTAAACCACCGTAGTTTGCATTTGACACATTACCTGTCTGAATTGAAAGTAATTATTTAATCTCCACTTCAGTTTCCTTATTTATAAAATGGGATAATAATGGCACCTACTTCATAGAATTGCTTTGAGAATTAAATGAAATCATACATGTAAAGTGACTTACAGAGCATGCTTAGCACACAAGTATTCCATAAGTATTAGTTATTTGAATGAATGGACAAAACAAAATGGACTACTATATTTTAAAATCTAGAAAAAATAATGACTATTTTTATTATCCCTAGAATGTTGAGTGTAAAATAATATAGTACATAAGAATGTTAAGGGAACTGAGTATTCTCTTTAAGATATGTCATGCATGCATGCTAAGTTGTATCTGACTTTTTGTGACGCTATGGACCACAGCCCACCAGGCTTCTCTGTCCTTGGGATTCTCCAGGCAAGAATACTGGAGTGGATTTCCATTCTCTCCTCCAGGGGATCTTCCTGATCCAGGGATCGAACCTGCTTTGGCAGGTGGGTTCTTTACCACTAGCGCCACCTAGGAAGCCCTTAGGATGTGTCATGATGTGTATATTTATTCCTGAAGAGTTTTCAGGGTAAAGTTTATATTCAATATTGTTTTGTATTTTTCAAATAAAAATTCAAGTAAGGTTTATATAGAAGAGATTTTGGTACACTTATTTTTCTAGACATCACATTAATTTTTGGATCTGAATAAATAATATTGCTGCATATTCCTTTGTTTTACGTTATTTAGAAGATACTACTTAAAAGCAGCAATTAATTCCAGATGATTTTCTGTTTATATCTGTGTTGAGCTGCTGCTGCTAAGTCTCTTGTAAAAAAGTTAATTTTGAAGTAAAAAATGATGATAGCAATTTCATGAGGAACTTCTTGAAAAATATTTGTTTCTAAAAGTTTCTCAAAACATTTAACTTTCCTAGGTTAATTTAGCAAATTAAATGTCTTCTGTCAAATTTGTTATGATTAAAACATAAAGGTTTCCATCACTAATGATTTACACATGTATCAACCTTAAATCAAGTGAGTTTTATTGCTCTGTGGAGCCATCTGCTGGTCAGTGGTGTTATAGGTATATAAAATTTTTTGAATGAATGAATTTGAGACTCTAGCAAAACCTGCAGAAAATATCCTTCTAGATATAAAAAATGAGCAATTTGGCTCTAAGATAATGGAGACAATCACATTTAGAAAACAAATAGAGTACATATTGGGGCAAATTGTTTCATTCATTCAGCAAGTTTTTGTAAACTTCTCACTACTAATTGAATAGAGTAAAACATACGAAACTGAAACTGTTCGTCGCTCTGTCATGTCCAACTCTTCCATGGAATTCTCCAGGGTGGAAT
Organism: Redunca redunca; assembly: GCA_006410935.1. Taxonomy (NCBI): domain Eukaryota; kingdom Metazoa; phylum Chordata; class Mammalia; order Artiodactyla; family Bovidae; genus Redunca; species Redunca redunca. Next base: position 82,023 of record SJYQ01002353.1, on the reverse strand, counting down.
ACTGCAGTGGGTAGCCATTCCCTTCTTCAGGATCTCTTCCCAATCCAGGGATCAAACCCAGGTCTCCCACATTGCAGGCGGATTGCTTACCATCTGAGCCACCAGGGTATACACACACACACATATATACTTTATAGTATGTAGTTTTTAAAAACCGTATAGATCAATATTATTAGAGATGAAAGTTATGGTACTAAGGGTGCCCACAGGAGATTAGGTTGTGAGCAAAAATGCTATTGTTGATATTACTGTTGCTTATAACAGAACTAAGTTAATAAGTGTATTTTAAGAGCATGCATGTGCATTGATTTTACCCCCCAACTTGATTTACAGTATTATGTTCCTATACTTTTTTTGTAATGTGTGCAAGTGAAAGTTGCTCAGTTGTGTCCAACTCTTTGTGACCCCATGGACTATACAGTCCATGAAATTCTCCAGGCCAGAATACTGGAATGGGTAGCCTTTCCCTTATCCAGGGGGATCGTCCCAACCCACGGATCGAACCCAGGTCTCCCAGTGGCAGGCAGATTCTTTACCAGCTGAGCCACAAGGGAAGCCCAAGAAGGCAGGAGTGGGTAGCCTATCCCTTCTCCAGTGTATCTTCCTGACCCAGGAATTGAACAGGCGGCTCCTGCATTGCAGGTGGATTCTTTACCAACTGAACTATCAGGGAATCCTCTTATAATGTGTTCATGTATTTTAATTCTTACACCAT
>SJYQ01002353.1:59661-81112 GCA_006410935.1 Redunca redunca | reverse complement strand
CATCAATTCTTCAGCGCTCAGCCTTCTTCACAGTCCAACTCTCACATCCATACATGACCACAGGAAAAAACATAGCCTTGACTAGATGGACATTAGTCGGCAAAGTAATGTCTCTGATTTTGAATATGCTATCTAGGTTGGTCATAACTTTTCTTCCAAGGAGTAAGCATCTTTTAATTTCATGGCTGCAATCACCATCTGCAGTGATTTTGGAGCCCCCCAAAATAANTGTTTCCCCATCTATTTCCCATGAAGTGATGGGACCGGATGCCATGATCTTCGTTTTCTGAATGTTGAGCTTTAGGCCAACTTTTTCACTCTCCTCTTTCACTTTCATCAAGAGGCTTTTTAGTTCCTCTTCACTTTCTGCCATAAGGGTGGTGCCATCTAATATCTGAGGTTATGGATATTTCTCCTGGCAATCTTGATTCCAGCTTGTGTTTCTTCCAGTCCAGCGTTTCTCATGATGTACTCTACATATAAGTTAAATAAGCAGGGTGACAATATATAGCCTTGACATACTCCTTTTCCTATTTGGAACCAGTCTGTTGTTCCATGTCCAGTTCTAACTGTTGCTTCCTGACCTGAATGCAGATTTCTCAAGAGTCAGGTTAGGTGGTCTGGTATTCCCAACTCTTTCAGAATTTTCGACAGTTTATTGTGATCCACACAGTCAAAGGCTTAGGCGTAGTCAATAAAGCAGAAATAGATGTTTTTCTGGAACTCTCTTGCTTTTTCCATGATCCAACGGATGTTTACAATTTGATCTCTGGTTTCTCTGCCTTTTCTAAAACCAGCTTGAACATCAGGGTTCACGTATTGCTGAAGCCTGGCTTGGAGAATTTTGAGCATTACTTTACTAGCATGTGCTGTTGCTGCTGCTGCTGCTAAGTCGCTTCAGTTGTGTCCGACTCTGTGTGACCCCATAGACAGCAGCCCACCAGGCTCCTCCGTCCCTGGGGTTCTCCAGGAAAAAACACTGGAATGGGTTGCCGTTTCCTTCTCCCATGCATGAAAGTGAAAAGTGAAAGTGAGGTCGCTCAGTCGTGTGAGATGAGTGCAACTATGCGGTAGTTTGAGCATTCTTTGGCATTGCCTTTCTTTGGGATTGGAATGAACACTGACCTTTTCCAGTCCTGTGGCCACTGCTGAGTTTTCCAAATGTGCTGGCATATTGAGTGCAGCACTTTCACAGCATCGTATTTTAGGATTTGAAATGCTCAACTGAAATTCCATCACCTCCACTAACTTTGTTCGTAGTGATGTTTTCTAAGGCCCACTTGACTTCACATTCCAGGATGTCTGGCTCTAGGTGAGTGATCACACCATTATGATTATCTGGGTTATGAAGATCTTTTTTGTATAGTTCTTCTGTGTATTCTTGCCATCTCTTCTTAATATCTTCTGCTTCTGTTAAGTCCCTACCATTTCTGTCCTTTATTGAGCCCAGGTTTGCATGAAATGTTTCCTTGATATCTCTAATTTTCTTGAAGAGATCTCTAGTCTTCCCATTGTATTGTTTTCCTCTATGTCTTTTCACTGATCTCTTAGGAAGGCTTTCTTATCTCTCCTTGCTATTCTTTGGAACTCTGCATTCAAATGGATATATCTTTCCTTTTCTCCTTTGCTTTTCGCTTCCCTTCTTTTCACAGCTATTTGTAAGGCCTCCTCAGAGAGCCATTTTGCTTTTTTGCATTTCTTTTTCTTGGGGATGGTCTTGATTCCTGTCTCCTGTACAATGTCATGAACCTCCAGCCATCGTTCATCAGGCACTCTATCAGATCTAGGCCCTTAAATCTATTTCTCACTTCCACTGTATAGTCATAAGGGATTTGATTTAGGTCATACCTGAATGGTCTAGTGATTTTACCCCACTTTCTTCAATTTAAGTCTGAATTTAGCAATAAGGAGTTCATGATCTGAGCCACAGTCAGCTCCTGGTCTTGTTTTTGCTAACTGTATAGAGCTTCTCCATCTTTGGTGCAAAGAATATAATCAATCTGATTTCAGTGTCGACCATCTGGTGATGTCCATGTGTACTCTTCTCTTGTGTTGTTGGAATAGGGTGTTTGCTATATATATTATTTATATGTTTTTTATTTATATGTACTTATATATTAATATAATATGCTTTATTGTATAGTATATATATTTTTAGCTCTGATCTTTTGCCTTCAACAGCTGTTCAGTGGTATCCTAGATAAACTTTACATATATCTTTGAGTATTACCTTTAGGACAATCTTCTTGGCATTTTTTGATGTGTATTATCAAAATGTAGAAGGCTAAGGTTGTTTCTGGTAGGGATTTATTGGGATGGTGCACAGAGCCAGGAGTTAAAATAGTTGTCTCAGTTTCCTCATTTGTAAAATTATGATAATTAACCTTTACAGCTGAATTTAACAGTTTTACATGTACTTTTATAATAATTTCCTCTCCATCCTACTCCACAGAAAACTGTTTTTCAGGTTAATTAAAATAACTGATTGTAAAATCACTGTAGATGGTGACTGCAGCCATGAAATTAAAAGATGCTTACTCCTTGGAAGAAAAGTTATGATCAACCTAGATAGCATATTCAAAAGCAGAGACATTACTTTGCCGACTGTGGTCCATCTAGTCAAGGCTATGATTTTTCCTGTGGTCATGTATGGATGTGAGCGTTGAACTGTGAAGAAGGCTGAGCGCCGAAGAATTGATGCTTTTGAACTGTGGTGTTGGAGAAGACTCTTGAGAGTCCCTTGGACTGCAAGGAGATCCAACCAGTCCATTCTGAAGGAGATCAGCCCTGGGATTTCTTTGGAAGGAATGATGCTAAAGCTGAAGCTCCAGTACTTTGGACACCTCATGCGAAGAGTTGACTCATTGGAAAAGACTCTGATGCTGGGAGAGATTGGGGGCAGGAGGAGAAGGGGACTTCAGAGAATGAGATGGCTGGATGGCATCACTGACTCGATGGGCATGAGTCTGAGTGAACGTTGGGAGTTGGGGATGCACAGGGAGGACTGGCGTGCTGCGATTCATGGGGTTGCAAACAGTCAGACACGACTGAGCAACTGAACTGAAGTACTTTGAACAGAGTAGAACAGGCTTTTCAAAGGGACAGATGGTCTAACTCTTGACCACCTTTTGTTAATGGTTCCACCCAGTCTGCCTGACTCGTACTCATGCCCTACTCTTGACCTCTTTAAACACTCATTGCAGTTTCCACCCACCATCTGAAGGCAAAGGTGAAGGGTATATACAAGTAATAAGATACTGCTCACGTCTCTCCCAGGTCTTTAAAATTCTTGCTATTTGCGTTATAATGATGTTTTATGACTTTTATTCTTGTTTCTGTGTAATATTGTATGCTAATAATAGATCAAGTTGACCTCTTGGTAGGGAAGTTTGAATAGAACCTGGCAATTTCTGGAGTCTTCATTTTGTATGGCAGTCAAGAGGTAATAGAGAATAATGGGAAAATACTGGGTCAGGACTTACTTAATTTTAAAATTTCATCTATTTGCTTGCAAGCACAATAAAATTGTGATAAAGCATTGAAAGAATCCAAGAAACAAAAGAGATGCCTTTGATTTGAAAGTCACTGTTACGTGGACTCACTAGCAGGATCTCTGTAGTTTTTTGTTATTTCCTGCATCAGCAACTCTTGTGGGTGTTCTGATATCCTGCTTAGGTAAAGCCTTTCCCTAATGATGGCCTCTAGTGAGTGTCTATCATGTGTTTAACTCCTGTTCTTAATGTTGTGGTCTCACATTTAGAATCCATTATTCTCTAAGTCAGAGTTTTTCTTGACTGATTATTGCTTATTAGGTATTCTCACCTGGAGCTTGTCTGTGATAAATTTTACATCATATTGGTCTTCTTGCCTCATAGCTGAAATTTTTTGTTGTTGTTCTTTGTGTTCTCTGAAGGTTTGAATCTCTATCTTATTGCACCTCTACTATTTCACAAGCATTTCCTCTACAGTTCAGGATCTCATACATTACTGAACCGTGTTTACATATTTTTTAAAAAAAAAACTTTTAACCCCTTAAGCAAATACTGAAAAAAGTGTGTAAAAGTCACCAAATAAGTAAATAATATTCAGAAACAAATGTATTTCTTATAAACACTCTTATGAGCTGTATTAAGTTGAAAACAGGTGTTGTAGAATTTTCTAAACTTAATTTAAAAACGTGAAATAAACCAGTGCTTTCAGATATATGTAAGTCCTTTAAAAAAATCACTACACATTTGTCATAAATTTGTAAATTAACAGTCAGTGGAGTGAACCCATGAAATGTTATCTGAGTCTCAGGATTTTTTCCATTTACAAAATTGGAAAAAATATATTAATAATATAAGAAAATTAATTGTACTTGCCTCATAAGCTTTAGTAAGCATTATAAATAAGATAATATATATAAAACCAATTATTTTGCTCAGTCAATAGATGGGGAAACAGTAGAAACAGTGACAGACTTTTATTTGGGGGGACTCCAAAATCACTGCAGATGGTGACTCCAGCCATGAAATTAAAAGACACTTGCTTCTTGGAAGAAAAGTTACAACCAACCTAGACAGCATATTCAAAAGCAGAGACATTACTTTGCCAACAAAGTCCATCTAGTCCAAGCTATGGCTTTTCCAGTGGTCATGTATGGATGTGAGAGTTGGACTCTAAAGAAAGCTGAGCACCAAAGAACTGATGCTTTTGAACTGTCATGTTGGAGAAGACTCTTGAGAGTCCCTTGGACTGCAAGGAGATCCAACCAGTCCGTCCTAAAGGAAATCAGTCCTGAATATTCATTGGAAGGACTGATGTTGAAGCTGAAACTCCAGTACTTTGTCCACCTGATGCGGAGAACTGACTCAATGGAAAAGACCCTGATGCTGGGAAAGATTGAAGGTGGGAGGAATAAGGGAACAACAGAGGATGAGATGGTTGTATGGCACCACCGACTCAATGGACATGAGTTTGAGTAAACTCCAGGAGTTGGTGATTAACAGGGAAGCCTGGCGTACTGCAGTCCATGGGGTTGCAAAGAGTCAGACACAACTGAGTGGCTGAACTGAACTAATAATGGTACTCAGTCAGTTATTATGGTGTAATATATTTTTACTCCCAGTTGGAATGAAAACTGGAGAGAGAAAAAAAATCAGCTGCTAACTAACACAAACTCTTTTGTAACTGCCTCTGGAAAGGGCTGACCGTATGACAGACATGCTGGTGATGCTAAAGGAAACAGAAGAACACATAGCCTTTCCAGAGCCATGGACATCAAAACGGCATTCATCTGCTGACATCCTATGTGCCCATCTTGCTGTTGAGCTGATTCTCTTCTCCCCATGCCTTCCACAATCAAAAACATGGTTGAAGAAATAGAGAACAACAGCACTGACATTCTTGTCTTTTTCGATAATAGCCATTCTAACAGGACTTCTCTGGTGGCTCAGATTGTAAAGAATCTGCCTGTAATGAGGGAGACCTGGGTTCGATCCCTGGGTTGGGAAGATCCCCTGGAGGAGGGCATGGCAACCCACTCCAGTATTTTTGCCTGAAGAATCCCCATAGATAGAGGAGCCTGGCGGCCTACAGTCCCTGGCATCCCAAAGAGCTGGACACAACTGAGCAACTAAGCACAGCACAGCACATTCTAACAGATGTGAGGCAATATCTCATTGTGCATTTGATTTGCATTTCCCTGGTGATTAGTGATCTTGAATGCATTTTCACGTACTTTTTGACTGTTTGTATATGCTCTTTGGAAAAATGTCTATTCAGGTCCTTAGCTCAGTTTTTAATTTGATTATTTGTTTTTTTTTTTTTTTTTCNTTTGTTTTTTTTTTTTTTTTGCTATTGAGTTGTATGAGTTCCATATGTGTTTTGGATATTAACTCCTTATCATATATATGACTTGCAAATTTTTTTTCCCATTCCGTAAGTTACCTTTTCATTGTGTTGATTTCTTCTGTTTGCCTTGAAGAAGCTTTTTATTTTGATGTAATCCCAGGTGGCCCCAGTGGTAAAGAACCTGCTTGCCAATTCAGGAGCTGTAAGAGATGAAGATTCGATTCCTGAGTTGGGAAGATCCTATGGAGGAGGGCATGACAGTCCACTCCAGTATTTTTGCCTGGAGAATCTCATGGACAGAGGAGCCTGGTGGGCTTAAGTCCATAGGGTCAGAAAGAGTCAGACACGGCTAAAGTGACTTACCATGTTCACGCACAGTATCACATATTGATTCTTGTTTTTGTTGCTTATGCTTGTGATGTTATATCCAAAAAATCATTGCCAAGACCAATGTCAAGGAGCTTTCCCATATATTTTCTTCTAGTAATTTTATGGTTTAAGGTCTTATAATTAAGTCTTCAATCCATTTTGAGTTAATTTTTGTTAGTGGTATAAGATAAGGATCCACTTTCATTCTTTTGCATGTGGACATATAGTTTCCCCAGAGAAGGTGATGGCACCCCACTCCAGTACTCTTGCCTGGAAAATCCCATGGATGGAGGAGCCTGGTAGGCTGCAGTCCATGGGGTCATGAAGAGTCGGACACGACTGAGTGAATTCACTTTCACTTTTCACTTTCATGCGTCGGAGAAGGAAATGGCAACCCACTCCAGTGTGCTTGCCTGGAGAATCCTAGGGACGGCAGAGCCTGGCGGGCTGCTGTCTATGGGGTTGCACAGAGTCAGACACGACTGAAGTGACTTAGCAGTTTCACCAACGTTATCTATTGAAAAGACAATCTTATTCCCATTAAGCATTCTTGGATCCTTTGTCAAATGTTAGTTTACCATGTATACATGAGTTTATTTCTAGGCTCTCAATTGTGTTCTATTGATCTATGTGTCTGTTTTTATGCCAGTACCATACTGACTTTATTTCTATAGCTTTGCAATATAATTTAAAATCAGGATATGTGATGCCTCAGGCTTTATTCTTTCTCATAACTGCTGTGGCTGTTCAGGATTTTTTGTGGTTCCATATGAATTTTAGGATTGTTTTCTCTAGTTCTATGAAAAATGTCATTGAAATTTTGATAGGAATTACATTTATAGATGGCTTTGGGTAGTATGGACAATTTAAGAATATTAACTTTCAGTCCATGAACACAGTATATCTTTCCATTTATTTGTGTCTCAATTTCTTTTATCAGCATCTTATAATTCTCAATGTAGAGATCCTTGGTTAAAGTTATTTCTAAGTATTTTATTGTTCTTGGTGTTATCATGAATGGGATTGTTTTCATTGTTTCTTTTTGTATATTTATTCCTATATAGGAATAAACTGATTTTGTATGTTGTTTTTTGTGTCCTGAAACTTTACTGAATTCATTTATTGATTCTAACAGTTTTTGGGTGCAGTCTTTAGGATTTTCATATTATCAGCAAACAGACATAATTTTGCTGCTTCTTTTCCAGTATGGATGCCTTTTATTTTCTTTTTCTTGCCTAACTGCTCTGGCTAGGACTTCCAGTACTATATTTACAAGAAGTGGTAAGAGTGCTCACCTTTATCTTGATCTTAGGGGAAGGCTTTCAGTCTTTCACCACTGACAATGATATTAGCTATGGATTTGTCATATGTGGCCTTTATTATGTTGGAGTATGTTCCTTCTAAACCCATTTTAAGATTCTTATTATTATGAAAGAATATTGAATTTTGTTAAATGCTTTCTCTTCATCTTTTGAGATGATCATTTTGTTTTTGTGTTTCATTCATTTAATGTGGTTTATCACATTTATTTGTTTGCATATGTTGAATCATTCTTGCATCCCAAGAATAAATCCCATTTAATCATGCTGTACAATCCTTTTAGTGTGCAATTAAACTTGGTTTCCTAGTATTTTCTTAAATATTTTTGTATCTAAATTCATCAGGAATAATTGGCTTCTGCTTTCTTTTCTTGTAGTATCCTTATCTGGCTTTGGTATCAGGGTAAGGCTAGCCTCATAAAGTCAATTTGTGAGTGTTCTCTCTTTGAGTTTTTTTTTTGGAAAAGTTTGAAAAGATTTCATACTAAATTCTTCAAATGTTTGGCAGATTTCATCTGTGAAGCCATCTGGTACTGGACTTTTCTGAATTGGGGTTTTCAATATTATGATTTTTTTTATTACTCCTTTGATCCCCTTATTTATATTGGCCTGTTAAGGCTTCCTACTCTTAATTCAACCTTGTTAAGTTGTATGTTTCTAGGAATTTATTCACTTTATCTAGATTGTACTACTTTTGGTATGTAATTGTTCACATTATTCTCTTATGATCCTTTGTATTTCTGTGGTAACAGTTGTACTGTCTTGTTTCATTTCTAATTATATTTATTTGAGTTCTGTCTCTTTTCTCTTGGTAATCTAACTAAAACATTGTCAATTTTGATCATCTTTAAAAAACAAAGCCCAACTCTTAATTTTGTTGATCTTTTCTATTGTTTTTCTACTCTCCATTTTATTTATACTCTGATCTTTGTTAACCCCTTCCTTCTGCTAACTTTGAATTTTGTTTGCTCTTTTTCCCCTAGTTCCTTGAAGTGTGAAGTTAGATTGTTTATTTTAGATCTTCCTTGCTTCTGAATATAGGGGTTTATTACTCTGATTATCCCTCTTGGAACTGCTTTGTCTGCATCACTTAAGTTTTGTATCTTGTATTTCCATTTTCATTCATCCCAAGATATTTTTGATTTCTATTTTGATGAGTATTCTTTGACCTATTGGTTGTTCAGTAGCATGTTGTTTAATGCCCACATGTTTGTGAATTTTCCAGTTTTCTTCTTGTAATTGATTTCTAGTTTCATACCCATGTGGTCAAAAAAGATGCTTGAGATGATTTCAGTCTTCTTAAATTTACTAAGACTTGTTTTGTGGCCTTCCACTTGAGAAGAATATATATTATATTGATTTTGGATGGATGTTCTATATGTTTCTATGAAGACCAGCTAATCTAACACATTATTTAAGTTCAATGTCTTCAAAGTCAATGATTCTTTCTTCTTCTGCTTGATCACATCTGCTATTGAGGCTCTCAACAAATTCTTCAGTTCAGTTTAGTCACTGTATTCTTCAGCTCTAAAATTTGTTTGGTTCTTTCTTTCCTCTTTGTGCAACTTCTTGTTTTATTCTTATGTTGTTTTCCTAATGTTTGTAAGTTGTATATCTGTGTCCTTTTTTAGCTTTCTGAGCATTTTTAGAACAATTATTTTGAATTCTTTGTCAGGTAATTCGTGTATCTCTGTTTCTTTGGGATCAGTTACTGAATGTTTACTATGTTCCTTTGGTAGTGCTATGATTTCTTGATTCTTTGTGATTCCTATAGTCTTGTGTAGGTATGTGGCTATTTGAAGAAGCAGTCACATTTTCCATGCTTTGTGGACTGACTTCAGTTAGGAAAGACCTTCACTTGTGAATGGGGACACACTAGAGTACACTATGATTTTGAGTCTAGTGGCACAGGGCAACAAGTGTGGGAATTTGTGGTGACTCCAGATCCAAAGAGGCATCATGGCTCTTTGACTCAGGCTGTTGGGGTACACAGCATTAACAACTATGTGGTTCTTGGCTAGCACCATGGAGAATCTCTAGTGGCTGCAAATGCTGTTGGGGTCCTCACTAGCACCTCCAGGTCCAACTGTTAGGTAACAGGAAATGCAAGAGTAGTGGCTGGTGCTACACTTGGCTGCAGCAACCAGCTATAGATTCTTATACAGTGACAGGGGCCTACTGCAGACACACACAGAGTGGTGGGGGCCACAGCAAACAGAAAGGACCTGCCCAGCTGTGGTACATTTACAGGTATTAGGCCCCACCTGTTAGTACACACTGCTAGGTCTTACCACAGGAGCAATGGAGACTAGTGCTGGAAGTCAGGCTGGGGTTTTCAGGTACACAGCTGGAGGGCCTAGCTTCTGATGAGCCCCATGGTGCAGGCCAGTGACAGGAAACAGGATCAGTGTGCACGTGTGGCTGTGGATCTTGCCACAGGTACACACACATCAGTGGGGACTGATGACAGATGACAGGCTGGCAGCATGCAGGGGGACAGCTGAAGGACTAGCCCTGAGTGTGTACACATTGATAGGGCACAGCTGTGAGAGTGGTGTCTTGCATTCATGTAGCTGCAGAGGTCTGGACCAGCTACCAGTCCAGGCACTAAGCTCCTAAGCAAAGGTGGGGAGATGAGAGGAAGATGGGAAAGACTCAGCTGGCTGGTGTCTGTGCACATGAATACCTGTGGGGCAAAAAATGGTGAAATCTGGAGGGATTCTGTGGGAGCTGTGGTGGCTGTTGGGTTCTTCATAGGTAAAAGCTGCTGAGGTCCTCAGCCAAGCAGGTCACTGGAAACTGATTGCTCCTACTGCATGGCTGACACTGGTAGCCCCTGCTTTTCTCCTTGTTTGTAGCCACCTCTATTGATCTCAGATTTGTAGTTCTCTGGGTGAAGTAAAACCAAACAGGGTCCTTCATGTGGTGCACCAAAAGCCTGGGGACCAGATTGCTCACTCTGCTCTCCCAGCAATGGGAACTCTTTCCAGTCGGAATTTTCTCCTGACGTTGAGCAGTGCCAGCCTAGAGGGTGGGATGCTGTGGGCAAAATGGACCTATTTTCTTTCCTTTATTGCACATGGGTTGCCCTGTTTTTGTGTTGCTGAAGTTCCTTAAGTAGACTGTATATCTCTCCCCAGAGCTGAATTTGTTCATAAATTTCTGATTGTTGATCTTTGTGGAATGACTGAAACTGGGGTCTCTTACATCATCATTTCAGTTGAAGAAAACTATATAGAGGAGAGTAAACCAGTTGCTCAGAATACCATGGAGAGTTTAGAAACAAGAACAATTTGATCTGTTCAATTATGCTCCTCCTAATACTGCCCCCAATACATACCCTATTCAGAATGATTGCCACTTTCTACAAAGTGTTAACAAGAGAGATGAACTTGACCTAGGAGGAGCCAGTCTAGAAAACAATGATTCATGAAGTTAAGAGTTGAAGGGACGAATACAGCAAATAAGCCTGCAGGTTAAAAAAAAATAATCTTTGGACTCAAGATTGTATCAAAGCAAGCCTTTGACTATGGTGATTTACATATGGGATTGAAAAGAAGCCTCCTAAAGTTGGCTTAAAGCTCAACATTTAGAAAATGAAGATCATGGCATCCGGTCCCATCACTCTATGGGAAATAGATGGAGAAACAGTGTAAACAGTGTCAGACTTTATTTTTGGGGACTCCAAAATCACTGCAGATGGTGACTGCAGCCATGAAATTAAAAGATGCTTACTCCTTGGAAGAAAAGTTATGACCAACCTAGATAACATATTGAAAAGCAGAGACATTACTTTGCCGACTAAGGTCCATCTAGTCAAGGCTATGGTTTTTCCAGTAGTCATGTATGGATGTGAGAGTTGGACTGTGAAGAAGGCTGAGCGCCGAAGAATTGATGCTTTTGAACTGTGGTGTTGGAGAAGACTCTTGAGAGTCCCTTGGACTGCAAGGAGATCCAACCAGTCCATTCTGAAGGAGACCAACCCTGGGATTTCTTGGGAGGGAATGATGCTAAAGCTGAAACTCCAATACTTTGGCCACCTTATGAGAAGAGTTGACTCATTGGAAAAGACTTTGATGCTGGGAGGGATTGGGGGCAGGAGAAGAAGGAGACGACCGAGGATGAGATGGCTGGATGGCATCGCTGACTCAATGGACGCCAGTCTGAGTGAACTCCGGGAGATGGTGATGGACAGGGAGGCCTGGCGTCCTGCGATTCATGGGGTCACAAAGAGTTGGACGTGACTGAGCAACTGAACTGAACTGAACTGAATTGAAAGCGGTTCATGGAAGCTTCAAAGAAATGCAAGGCCTGGCTGGCCAATAACCAGTTATGGAAAATTTAGACCCCAAAGCAATCCTTGGAACCCTGAATCCATGTCAGTAAGAAGTGGGCTATAACATCTGTACAGGAGTGGGATACTCTCCAATGACCAAATAAAATGTGACCATGAAGGATAAATGGGAGATTCTCCAAAGGGCAGAGGTGGGAATAAGAGTCAGATGGTTCAGCCATGGAGCTGACTTCCCTATCAGAGCCCTCCCCATTTCTCTCCAGCAGGATTCCATGTGTGTCATGGACCACTGATGGCTCCAGGTTTTCTGTTCATACTGTAGTCATCCTGCTTTCTCTCCTCACATTTTAGACTGGGGGTGTTGAAGGCAGATTAACTACATGGCTTCGTCATGGGGAACCAGTATGAAATCGACAGAGAGGGATAAGAATGACTCAAACTGAATGCAACAACTGAATGATATCTTGGGGATGGAATGATCCCTTCAAGTTAAGTATATATTTGATGAAAAGATAAGTATAGGTGGGTTTCCCTCATAGCTCAGATGGTAAAGAATTCATCTGCAATGTGGGAGACTTGGGTTCAATCCCTAGGTTGGGAAGATCTCCTGGAGATGGGAACATTTACCCACTCCAGTATTCTTGCCTGGAGAATTCCACGGACAGAGGAGCCTGGCAGGCTATAGTCCATGGGGTCACAAAGAGTCAGACATGACTGAGCAACTTGCACACTTAAGTATAGGTATTGGGAACCTAAAAAGGTATTGGTTCAGTCATTCAGTCATGTCCGCGACTCTTTGCAATCCCATGGATTATAACACACCAGGTTCATCTGTCCATGGAATTTTCCAGGCAAGAATACTGGAGTGGGTTGTCATTTTCTACTCTAGGGGCTCTTCCTGACTCAGGGACCAAACCCAAGTCTCTTGTCTGTCTCCTTCATTTGAAAGGCAGGTTCTTTACCACCAGCACTAATTATATGGGTCAAGATCAACTATGGAAAACAGACACTGTTTGAAACAAAGATGTTTATTACGTGTAATTAGAAACTTAAAGGATTTTAGGTAGTGATGTAGAGTTAAAGGCAATGTTACCCCACTCCAGTACTCTTGCCTGGAAAATCCCATGGACAGAGAAGCCTGGTAGGCTGCAGTCCATGGGGTCGCTAAGAGTTGGACACGACTGAGCGACTTCACTTTCACTTTTCAGTTTCATGCATTGGAGAAGGAAATGGCAACCCACTCCAGTATTCTTGCCTGGAGAATCTCAGGGATGGGGGAGCCTGGTGGGCTACCGTCTATGGGGTCACACAGAGTTGGACACTACTGAAGTGACTTGGCAGAAAGTGAAAGTGAAGTCGCTCAGTCGTGTCTGACTCTTTGCGACCCCTTGGACTGTAGCTCATCAGGCTCCTCCATTCATGGGATTCTCCAGGCAAGAACACTGGAGTGGGTTGCCATTTCCTTCTCCAGGGCATCTTCCCAACCCAGGGATTGAACCTGGGTCTCCCACCTTGTAGGCAGATGCTTTACCGTCTGAGCCACCAGGGAGCAGCAGAATTAAGTTCTAGGCGATACTTTCAAAAATAACTGTCAGAAGAGTTTTGCATAACTAACCATTGATGGAAATGTGACTTCTGCTACTAGCAGGAGACCATCACTGGGACTGCTGGCTTCTGGAGCACATACCTAGAATCAGGTAGCTGCTGCCATCACCACCACACTGCTTGTTTCAGATCTGTGCTGAATCTCTGAGATGGATATCCTCTAAAACAGGCCCATTCTTACCCATGAAGTTAGCTACTAAAATGCTGTTGCAGGAGAAGCCAGTGCTTTATGCCTGCTAGCAGAAAGGGTCAAAGAAACAGCAGAATGGCTTTCACCTCATTCACTTCCACCTCCCAAGTCTTAAGAGCATCTAATTAGCAAAAGCTAAATCATATAGAATCCTAATTGGGAAAAGTTGTTTTCAGCTTTCCAGCCTCTGCAATACAGAAAGGTACACTAAAAGGAAGGTGGAGTGAATATTTAGACAGCCAGTTGACCTTATCCACCATGCAAGTACTGTAGGTTGACTTCCCATTATTTCCCAGCCCCCTTTCCTTTGCCTTCCTCTGCAATAGAGACTGAAAAGATAAAGATTCTGTCAATTCCCAGTCTCTCCTGCAACTGGAAGTGCCCTTGTGATACAGTTCTGGCCAATAAGGTGTAAGCAGAAGTTTGCTAAGTGGACTTGGGAAAGCACTGCTTTCCCCCTGTGTTCATGAGTGCATCCTAAGTTGTGTCCGACTCTGCGACACTGTGGACTATAGCCCATGAAGCTCCTCTGTCCATGAGATTCTCCAGGCAAGAACAAAGTGGGTGATGAATCCTTTTGATCTTTCCTTTCTTCCTTCCAAAAATGGAAATGTGCTGCCTGGAGGTACAACCATCTGTTGACCATAAGGCTGAAAGCTAGCAAATTAAGAATAATGGAGCAGAATGAGAAAATGACTGAGTCCTTGATTACACTGAGCAGCTGCAAGTGCCATGGATTGCCTGCCTTATATTTCTTATTATATGAGAAAAATAAACTTTCCCTGTTTGTTTAAGCTATTATTCACTTTTCAAATACTTGCAGGCAAACATTCCTAAATGATATACAGACTTTCCTGTCGTTATTGTTCAGTTGCAAAGTCATGTCTGACTCTTTGCTACACCATGGACTACAGCATGTGAGGCTTCCCTAAGCTTCACTATCTCCCGAAGCTTGCTCAAATTCATATCCATTGAGTGAGTGATGCCATCCAACCATCTCAACCCCTGTTACCCTTATCTCCTGCTCTCAATCTTTCCCAACATCAGGGTCTTTTTCAGTGAGTCAGTTCTTCACATCAGGTGACCAAAGTATTGGAGCTTCAGCTTCAGCATCAGCCCTTCCAATGAATATTCAGGACTGATTTCCTTTAGGATTGACTGGTTTGCTCTCCTTGAAGTCCAAGGCATTCTCAAGAGTCTTCTCCAACACCACAGTTCAAAAGCATTAATTCTTCAGCGGTCAGCCTTCTTTATGGTCCAACTCTCATATTCATACATGACTCCTGGAAAAACCATAGCTTTAAATATTCAGACCTTTGATGGCAAAGTGATGTCTTTGCTCCACATCACTGCAGATAGTGACTGCAGCCATGAAATTAAAAGACGCTTGCTCCTTGGAAGGAAATCTATGACAAACCTAGACATCATTTTGCCGACAAGGGTCTGTCATAGCTTCTCTTCTGAGGAAGCATCTCCTAATTTTATGGCTGCAGCCACTATCTGCAGTGATCTTGAAGCCCAAGAAAACAATACCTACCACTGTTTCTACTTTTTCTCCATCTATTAACCATAAAGTGATGGGACCAGATGCTATGATCTTAGGTTTTTGAATGCTGAGTTTTAAGCCAGTTTTTTCACTCTTCTCTTTCACCCTCATCAAGAGGCTCTTTAGTTCCTCTTCACTTTCTGCCACAAAATGGTTATGAAAATGAAATTATATACCTTATTTAAGAGTACTTTTTAAAGTATTAAATGATATGTGAATAAATCTTGTGAAGCATCTACCAAGGTGTGTAATCAACAAAATATATACTATCAATATACATGCAGATTTACCCACATGTTACCCTATTGTTTTTCAATCCATGCAGACCTATATATCTATCTGGGATTATTTTCCTTCTATTGAAGAGTACCCTTTCTTATTTCCTTTAATTATAGATTCTCTCAATTTATGTTACTCTGAAAATGACCTTATTATATTTCATTTTTGAAATTTTCACTGGGTATATAATTCTAGGTNCTGGGTATATAATTCTAGGTTGGTACTAATTTTCTTTTAGTATTTTGAAAATATTACTGCCTTTACTCTGACTTTCATTTTTCTGTTAAAAATCACACTATTTGATCTTATTGCTGTTCCTTTATGCCTTTTATTCTCTGGCTGCTTAATTTTAAGACATTTTTGTCTTTGATTTTAGTACTTCTGCTATGATGTGCATAGGTGTGGTTTGCTTTGTATTTTTACTTCTTAAGAATTTTTTCTTTGTGTTTTTCTGTTTGTGGAGCTTTAAGAATGCTTTTATTTGTTTTTCAGCTTTGTTGAGGCATAACTGACAAAACTGTAGTATATTTAATTAATAATGATTAATAGTTAATCATAATGATTATTTTGTATACATTTGCATTATTAAAGGATTCCCATAATCTAGTTAAATAACACATCTATTGCTTCACATATTTACCATTTTTCAGTGAGAATGCTTAGCAAATTTCTGTTATACAATATCATTATCTGTAATCATCATGATACACATTAGAGCCTCAGACTTTATTAATCTTATAACTGAAAGTTTGTACTCTTTTATCAACTTTCTCTCATTTCTCCCTCTTCTGCAGCCCATGGGAGCCATTATTCTACTTTTTGTTTCTATGAGTTTGATTTTTTCTTTTTTTAGATTCTACATGTTAGTAATACCATGCAGTACTTGTCTCTCTCTGGTTTATTTCACTTATCATAATGCTTTCCACAGATTCACCTATGTTGTCATAAATGGCAAGTTTCCTCTCTTTTTTTAAGGCTGAATAATATTCCATTGTGTGTATGTTTCTCACATTTTCTTGGTCCATTTATCCATCAGTGCACATTAAGTATAGTTATTTATAAATCATTGGCTGATAATTTCAGTATCCTGATCTTCTGTGGATGTTTCTATTATCTGTTTAGATCAAATTTTGTCCTCTTGGTGGGCATTCAGTTTGTAAAATTATAGAGATAATTTTTGACCCTGAATGTGTTATTTTCTTCCATAGAGGATTTATTTGTGCTCTGGAAGAAACTAGACTAGTGGCAGATAACCTTAACCAAGTACTGAAATTATTCAAAGTGTCCTAACAATACCAGTAAAGCAGTAGTTCTCAACCCTAGATGCACATTAGAATCACAGTGAAAGATTTAAAAATACGTAGGTAACTAGACTCCACACCAGAGATCTGGTTCAATTTTTTTGGAGTGAGGCATTGTTTTTTGCAGTTTTTTAAAATTTTATTTGAAATATTTATAGATTCATATGATGTTAAAAAGAAATGTAAATTGTATGGGGTATTCCCATTTACTCTCCCACATCTCTCCCTGGAGAAGGGAATTGCAACCTACTCCAGTATTCTCGCCTGGAAAATCCTATAGACAGAGGAGTCTGGTGGGCTACAGTCCATGGGGTCGCAAAGAGTCAGACACAACTGAAGCAACTTAGCCTGCATGCATGTACGCTACAGTCCATGGGGTCGCAAAGAGTCGGACACAACTGAAGCAACTTAGCCTGCATGCATGTACATCTCTCACACCAAATGCCAACATCACAGAACTGCAATATCAAAACCAGGAAATGGACATTGGCACAATTCATACAGCATATTCAACAGTTATACAGGCACTTGTGTGTGTGTGGAGGGGGAGGAGTTCAGTGTAATTTTTCACATCTATAGCCTTCTATATTCCAAAGCCTTTGACTGTGTGGATCACAATAAACTGTGGAAGATTATGAAAGTGATGGGAATACCAGACCACCTGACCTGACTCTTGAGAAACCAGTATGCAGGTCAGGAAACAACAGTTAGAACTAGACATGGAACAACAGACTGGTTCCAAATATGAAAAGGAAGACGTCAAGGCTGTATATTGTCACCCTGCTTATTTAACTTCTATGCAGAGTACATCATGAGAAACGCTGGGCTGGAAGAAGCACAAGCTGGAATCAAGATTGCCAGGAGAAATATCAAAACCTCAGATATGCAGATGACACCACCCTTATGGACGAAAGTGAAGAGGAAATAAAAAGCCACTTGATGAAAGCAAAAGAGAAGAGTGAAAAAGGTGGCTTAAAGCTCAACATCCAGAAAACTAAGATCGGGGCATTGGCCCCATCACTTCATGGGAAATAGATAGAAAAACAGTGGAAACAGTGTCAGACTTAATTTTGGGGAGCTCCAAAATTACTGCAGATCAGATGGTGATTGCAGCCATGAAATTAAAAGATGCTTACTCCTTCGAAGGAAAGTTATGACCAACCTAGATAGCATATTCAAAAGCAGAGACATTACTTTGTGAACAAAGATCCATCTAGTGAAGGCTATGGTTTTTCCAATGGTCATGTATGGATGTGAGAGTTGGACTGTGAAGGCTGAGTGCCAAAGAATAGATGCTTTTGAACTATGGTGTTGGAGAAGACTCTTGAGAGTCCCTTGTACTGCAAGGAGGTCCAATCAGTCCATCCTAAAGGAGATCAGTCCAGGGTGTCAATTGGAAGGACTAATGTTGAAGCTGAAACTCCAATACTTTGGCCACCTCATGCGAAGAGTTGACTCACTGGAAAAGACTCTGATGCTGGGAGGGATTGGTGGCAGAAGGAGAAGGGGAAAACTGAGGGTGAGATGGCCGGATGGCTTCACCGACTTGATGGACATGAGTTTGAGTTAACTCTAGGAGTTGGTGATGGACAGGGAGGCCTGGCTTGCTGTGGTTCATGGGGTCGCAAAGAGTTGGACACGACTGATTGAATGAACTGAACTGAACTGAAGCCTTCCATAACCACTATCACAATAGGATGCTCAACTGTACAGTCCCTCCCTGTGATACCCATTATAGCCACACCCATCATCTCCCCTCCATCCCTAACACCTGGCAATCACTAATCTGCTGTCCATCCCAGTTAGTGTTATTTCATAATTGTTCATATAGACGAATCATGCATATCATCATGAGATTGGCTCTTCTCACTCAGCGTGATTACACAGATATTTTTTAAATTGTTCAGTTAAGTCGCGTCCGACTCTGCAACCCCATGAATTGCAGCACACCAGGCCTCCCTGTCCATTACCAACTCCCGGAGTTCACTCAAACTCACGTCCATTGAGTNAGATATTTTTTAAATTGTTCAGTTAAGTCGCGTCCGACTCTGCAACCCCATGAATTGCAGCACACCAGGCCTCCCTGTCCATTACCAACTCCCGGAGTTCACTCAAACTCACGTCCATCGAGTCAGTGATGCCATCCAGCCATCTCATTCTCTGAAGTCCCCTTCTCCTCCTGCCCCCAATCCCTCCCAACATCAGAGTCTTTTCCAATGAGTCAACTCTTCGCATGAGGTGGCCAAGTACTGGAGTTTCAGCTTTAGCATCATTCCTTCCAATGAAATCTCAGGACTGATCTCCTTCAGAATGGACTGGTTGGATCCCCTTGCAGTCCAAGGGACTCTCAAGAGTCTTCTCCAACACCACAGTTCAAAAGCATCAATTCTTCGGCACTCAGCTTTCTTCCCAGTCCGACTGTCACATCCATACAGATATTTTTTAAATTGTAGGGTATTAATAGCTTTTTCAGTCTCCTTGGGTAATTCTGATGTGCGTTCATGATTGAAAACCATGTTGTGAGGGCTGGACTGTTTCCTGTCCACTGTTACTCGTTGGTGTAGCCTTTCAATTTCCCAAACAAAAGGCCGGGATGTTTCCCAGGTCCACTCCTCCTTGATAGATGTTTTCCAGCCCAAGAAGTTTGCTGAGCCTCTCATGCCCTCACTTTCATAATCAGCAACTCTCTCTATGGAAAAGAGGATCAAATGCTGAGTTCCCCCTCTAGACTTCTTTCTTGGCCCTGTTGGGGATCTTGGCCCTATTAACTGTTTCAACAGTTTTCTGGAGCCTTAAACAAATGTTTACTTTCTACTTCTCCATCCTAGGCAGTTGTTATCAGTGCCAGGATTAATTCCAAATAACCTACTCAGGCATTATCAGAGGTAGAACTCTATTTAATAATATTTAAATAAAACTAAAACATTGAGCCTAGAGAAAATATGTGGACTAATGGGGATTATTATAATTATAAGCTATGGGGGGAAAATTGGTCATAGAGTATCTTATAAGATTTTCATGTTTTCTACAATTGAACCATAAATTTATATTACATTGGCCAATATTTTGTTATTAAACTATATTTTACATTCATTTTTATCACCACACTTAAACAAGTCATATCAGTTTACATATCTGAACTTCAAGGGGAAAACGTCTAGCTACTAAGACAAAAAATGTCAGTTGAATTTTGGAGGAATTCTTAAGCATTATTGTTCAGAAACAATAGGCTGAAACCTTTATATTTGTAAGACTTAGTTTTTGTTAAGAGAGAAAAAATGTTGTTGTAATTGTACACTAGATTTAAATAGAAAGTGCCAACTCTGAGGGTTAAAAATAGTTTATTGTAAAAAATAGAGTAGAGAAGAGTGCATGACAGTATATAATAGCCATTTTTCTGTGTCCTCTCCCCATGGGAAAGAAGGAAGCAAGACATTTGAACAGCAGTCAGGGAGAAGAGGTTTTGAAGGGGGGTAATAAAATATAGACTTTTTACTTTAGAACCATCCCCCTAACTTGCTTCACTGCTATACATGCCACCTACCTACAGTCAAAGCCCAGATGGAAAAAGTGTAATAGAAGCAGCCAGAAAGCTTTGAGGAAATCCCAACCGAAAAGACTCTAGCACTCGAGTAGCCCTGAGTTTAGTGAGTTTGGCCAGGATTTTGAGAAACTTGCCACCTGGGAGGTAGATGAGCCAGCTTGAGGGAGGTGTGTGGGCAGATGGGCCTAAGAGCCTGTTGATGGGATCTCATACTGCAGGGTGGTTCTGGAAGACACAGAAAGTTCCGGAGCTCCCAATGATGATGAAAAAGTGATGAGAAAGCCAAGGACTGAAAAAGAAGCTTGGGATGGGGTTCAAAAGGACCCTTAACATCAGGGCAGGTGACAGCAGGTTATACTCTCATGTTGATAAAGTCTAGCAGAAGAACAAGGCACTCCTGCCCAGGCCAAGATGTTCTCATAAACTCAGGGAAAATTAGATCTCATCCATAACCCGGCAAGAAGTTGGGTAACCTTAGATCTTGGAGCTGATTGAATATTTACTACATTTTAACTCAGATGACCATTATATCTACTACTGTGGGCAGGAATCCCTCAGAAGAAATGGAGTAGCCATTATTTTCAACAAAACAGTCTGACATGCAGTACTTGGATGCAATCTCAAGAATGACAAAATGATCTCTGTTTGTCTCCAAGGCAAACTATTCAATATGACAGTTATCCAAGTCTATGCCCCAACCAGTAACGCTGAAGAAGCTGAAGTTGAATGGTTTTATGAAGACCTACAACCTTTTAGAACTAACACCCAAAGAAGATGCCCTTTTCATTATAGAGGACTGGAATCCAAAAGTAGGAAGTCAAGAAACACCTGGAGTAACAGGCAAATTTGGCCTTGGAATGCAGAATGAAGCAGGGCAAAGACTACTACAGTTTTGCCAAGAAAATACACTGGTCATAGCAAACACCCTCTTCTAACAACACAAGAGAAGACTCTACACATGGACATCACCAGATGGTCAACACCGAAATCAGACTGATTATATTCTTTGCAGCCAAAGATGGAGAAGCTCTATACAGTCAACAAAAACAAGACCAGGAGCTGACTGTGGCTCAGACCATGAACTCCTTCTTGCCAAATTCAGACTGAAATTGAAGAAAGTAGGGAAAACCGCTAGACCATTCAGGTATGACCTAAATCAAATCCCTTAT
>SJYQ01002353.1:42524-59590 GCA_006410935.1 Redunca redunca | reverse complement strand
GGAGAAATGTCAATAACCTCAGATCTGCAGATGACACCACCCTTATGGCAGAAAGTGAAGAGGAACTAAAAAGCCTCTTGATGAAAGTGAAAGAGGAGAGTGAAAAAGTTGGCTTCAAGCTCAACATTCAGAAAATGAAGATCATGGCATCCGGTCCCATCACTTCATGGGAAATAGATGAGGAAACAGTGTCAGGCTTTATTTTTTTGGGCTCCAAAATCACTGCAGATGGTGAATGCAGCCATGAAATTAAAAGATGCTTACTCCTTGGAAGAAAAATTATGACCAACCTAGATACTATATTCAAAAGCAGAGACATTACTTTGCCAACAAAGGTCCGTCTAGTCAAGGCTATGGTTTTTCCTGTGGTCATGTATGGATGTGAGAGTTGGACTGTGAAGAAGGCTAAGCGCCGAAGAATTGATGCTTTTGAACTGTGGTGTTGAAGAAGACTCTTGAGAGTCCCTTGGACTGCAAGGAGATCCAACCAGACCATTCTGAAGGAGATCAACCCTGGGATTTTTTTGAAGGAATGATGCTAAAGCTGAAACTCCAGTATTTTGGCCACCTCATGTGAAGAGTTGACTCATTGGAAAAGACTCTGATGCTGGGAGGGATTGGGGGCAGGAGGAGAAGGGGACAATAGAGGATGAGATGGCTGGATGGCATCATGGACTTGATGGACGTGAGTCTGAGTGAACTCCGGGAGTTGGTGATGAACAGGGAGGCCTGGCGTGCTGCAATTCATGGGGGTCGCAAAGAGTCGGACATGACTGAGCGACTGAACTGAACTGAAGTTGATGCTGCTGTTGACTCCTTTATGATGGAATTAGAGGAGTAAAACCAAGCCTTTTACCTGCAAAGTGGAATATCCCACTTTCCCACGGAAATGGACCAAGGGAATGCTCATAAACAAGGCCAGAACTGCTGCATTCAAGCATGGGAATGACCTGTCAACCACCAATGCTTTTACATCACACCCGGAGCACAGTGAAGACTGTCTAAGTAGAAATGAAGAAGCAGCGATTTAGGACCTTGCATTGTGCATGATGAGTAGTAAGAGCTAGGACTTCCTATTTCTGTTAGTGCTTGGTTATTATGTGAGCCTGGGAAGCCGGCACCAAATTGAGATTAAATATGCAAGGGTTTTATTAGGAGGGGCACCTGTGAAAGAAAGTAAGCAGGAAGGCCAATAAGGCTGGGAGAGCCATCAGTTCAGGAAGCAAGTAATCTGATACCAAGGGAAGAAGAGAGAGAAAGGAGGAGGATGGATGGAAGATCTTAGACTGCCATGAACTAAGAAAGGCTCAGCAAGGCTATTGGAGAGCCAAAAAAAAAAAATCACCAGAAGATTCCTGTGTTTCCCAGAAGTGGCCTGCCTTAGCATCCCCGCTGTACTCTGTCATGGACAGGAGCAGTCTATAGAGAACCTGGCCTTGGAACAAGTATGACGGATTTCAGAGCACAGGAGCTAGGCCCTTCATCTACTCACACTCCCAGTAGTTGGTCTGGTAGGCACATTCTCAGTCACAGGGACAGGAGAGGACCACATCACAAACAAAAGAGGATTCTAACCACCTCCCTGGGCACTCTGAGCACTACTTTAGTCTCTCAAAATCTCAAAGCTGGGCCTGAGTGGGGACGGAATTAAGGGTCCTGGCTGTGCAACAGGCTTCACCTCTTTCACTCCCTTCTCTTTAAAATATGCATAGCAGTGGCAACTATGACTGTCAACTGGTTCCTCAAGAGCAATAACTTTTTTCAGCTTTCCTTTTCCTGCCTCTTTTTCTCCAGTCTTCTTTTTCCTTTTTCTATCTCTCTCTCTCTTATTTCACACTTGTGCCTTAAATTTGTCCCCATTACTTTAGATAATAAGGGGTCATTGACCCTTGTTATTTACAGTGCTAACTCAATACAAAGGTAAGTGTGATTAATAAACTCAGAAACCATTTCTGACCAGATCCTAGATCTTGACATAGGTTGATAAAGGGCAGATGTCATCATAGTCTCCAGCAACTGGAGACTCTCATCACTTCTTTCCTCCACCTCATTTGCTCTTATTCCCTTTTTTATACAACCTTCTTTCCACCCTTCCCTTATATTTGTCTTTGGACACTCATGTTCCTATAATTTTCCTGCTGCATTGCAGTTTTCAGTAGAATCTCACTGAAAAGCTACCTCTGTAGCTTCTCCCCATGGAGTTAGACCTGGATTTCAAGGACAGGAGGGGAAAAATAAAACCCAGAAGCTATCTTTCCCAGTGTACTCGATCATAGAACTTGCAGCTCCCAATATTAGATTCCAGGCTCCCACCTTCCCTGGGTAATAACTGTGTTTAAATCTCCATGGTGGATAGACATGGAGAGTGGAAGAGCTGAAGGAAAAGAGCTAGGTGGCCAGAGCCAAGGCAAGTCAGACAACAATGGGTACATAGTGATGTCAGGTCTGCTGCAGATCTAAGCAGGTAGACTGGTAACAGAAAAGCCTGGCACCCTGAAAGAGCTTTCTAGGAGTCAAGATTCATAATATTACATTAGATTAGAGCCTTGAAAAACTATGCTGCTGTGGGTGTAGCAATGTGCTCCTGCCCTATGCTCATTTACTGCTCTTACAGATGTGTTGTCTGTGACTAAATACCAGAGGAATGGGGACCTTAGGGTTTTCAGTACCCATTTGTTATTTTTATCAATATACCTAACAATTTTGTGTGTTAGTTGCTCAGTTGTGTCCACCTCTTTTCAGCTCTATGGACTGTGGCCCACCAGTCTCCTCTGTCCCTGGAATTTTCCAGACAAGAATACTGGAGTGGGTTGCCATTCCCTTCTCCAGGGGATCTTCTCCACCCATGGGTTGTACCTGGGTCTCCTGCGTTCTTTATCACCTGAGCCACCAGGGAAACAGTTATTACCATGTCCTTAATTAATTGACCTCATTTAATCCTCACAGCAATCCCAAGAGTGAGGTACCAATAGCATCTCCTTTCTACAGATGAGGAATATGAGACTTAGGGAAGAAACAGCTTCCCTGAGTTCACACAGCTGGTAGGTAGTATAGCAGAACTCCAACCAGGGGCTCCATGTTCTGTCATGCAGGCTGCACACTGGACAATTCCTAGGAGAGCTACTCACATAGACCATGATACATTGACTAGAGTTGGGTACTATAGGAGTCCTGACAAAGCCAAAGTGCTTAAGCACACCACTGGGCTTTTGAGTAAATGTAGGTAGAGAAGGACTTTTTAAATGTATACAACAAGAGCATGTATTCTTTAAATTAAAAGTTAAACCTTGTAGAAGAATCAGATTGCTTAGATTGAGAAGCACATATCGATGCCGTGTTTAGACTTTTTTTTACTACTCTGCACTGTGTGGGCTTCAACTGCTGTTTGTATCCTACCAGACTTCATGGTTTTATCTTCTGGAGTTCCAAAGGGAAGGAGTAGAGTTCATAGAAGCCAGTTTGAAGCTTTCCTCCCAAGAGTTTGCATGGGTGTGGCTTTTGGGACATTTATCTACTTGGTACCAAAGAAAAGCAAATCTATTGCTCACCTTCCTGGAGCAGATTACCTTATAGCTGCTAAGTTTTGAGCTTCTAAAATGATTAGGATCTAGCTGAAAGGATGCTGGCGCAGCAGTTTCCTAACACTTTGGGAAAGGAGGATTATTATAGAGAGCAATTAGTATCCTCAAAATTACACCAGAAATAATTTATGGGTGATAGACCAAGATCAGATTTAGATCTAATTCCTGTCTGTTATAGCTTCCCTTGTAGCTCAGTTGGTAAATAATCTACCTGCAGGAGATCTGGGTTTGATTCCTGAGTCAAGAAGATCCCCTGGAGAAGGGAATGACAACCCACTCCAGTATTCTTGCCTGGAGAATCCCATGGACTGAGAAGCCAGGCAGGTTACAATCCATGGCATCACAAGAGTTGGACACAACTTAGCGACTAAACAACCTGTCTATTAGAATCTCCCACAAAACAAAAAGATACCTAAGAAAGAGACAGGAGTGTATTTAAGAGAGAAGGAAGGAAAGGAGGAATGAATGACAGAGTCAAATTCCTCAGTTTGCCTGGAAATGTTGGGGTGGGATCAGAGGAAGGTAGAGTGTGTGATAAAGCAATTTACTATCACATCCCTACCCTATCTGTGGTATTGTCAGCCAGGAAGGGAAATGTAGAAACCTTAATCTCGAGTCCTGTTTGTGAATGTATATTTATACTATAAATAAAAAGTGTAATTTCACAGTTTTTAATCAAGTTTTTATCTTATTTTTCTAAAAGTGCAGATCTAGATTTTCTTCCAGGTTAGACAGCAGCTCTCTTGGGGTGGTGCTATGAATGATTCTTTAGTTGTGCTAGAGCCAAATCCAGAAAAAACAAAACAAAACAAAAAAACAGAATTGTGTGAACTAAAACTTTTCTGCCAGTTGTTGTAAAAGGACTGGCTTCTATTGGTGGAAACATTATTTTTGTGTTAAGCCTTGTTAGACTTCTTAGTGTTCATGGGAACACTGAACCTGAAATTTTGAGGCCTGGGATAGGTGGAAGAGGAAGTGCAGAAGAGAGTGAGAGGCCACCCCCGATTGCTAAGGAGGGCTGATCAGTGACAGCCAGTGCCTCCCTGCAAAGGAACCAAATGCCCAACATCTCATTTTGTGTTCTGTTCTTGCCCAGTAATGACCACCTATTTGTTGCCTCATCCTCCACTACAATCAAGATAGGGCCCCACCATTTTAATAAACGTGTTTGGACGTTTCCAGGAGATGGTTTCTTTTTGAATCAAATGTCTCATCAAATAAAATAAACTTCCTAAAATCTTTTTACAAAAAGCACCTGCACTTTGACTATCTATGCCTCCTTTCTGTGGTAGATTTGTTAGGCTCTATCAGCAGAAATTTGACAAGTTTCCAAGTTTGATTTCCTTGATTCTCCGGCAGAGAACACCTGTGGAACGTGGAGATGAGACAGTAGGCTGTTTGTGTGGAGTAGGACTCATGGTGAGGTTCCAACCCACTCCACAAGGGCTCTCATGGTGTTGATGGATGAAAGCAGTGGAGCAGAAACAGAAGGAAGTGAAAAATACACAACAGTGAGCAGCTTGGATAAGCCCTGGCAGCCAGGTGGCCACACTCTGGGAGAATCAGCCATTAGCACACAGGACTAAACTAATTCCATCCTGAAGTTGAGATAATAAAATTCAGTCCTGTGGGGTCATGTAAGAAATGAATTCACTGCAATGGTAGGGAAGTTTGAAAAGGAATAAAGTTTTTCTTTCAAACTGGAGTTTTAAACATATGTAGGGAACCAATTCCATGTTCTCTGTCATACATCTTCGCTTTCAGAGCTTCTGTTTCTGAAACACAGCAACTGGTCCTAGCAAAGAAAAATGAAAACAGCAGGTGCTGAAACTGGCCTTCTGAATCCTATTCCTTCCTGTGGTACAGCTCAAAAACTGTATGTGAATTTTCAGTTATTTGAGTTCTTGCATTTTAGAAGAGTGTCTTCTGACAGAGGAAGAAAGGTGTTTCATTTTCAAGGAACAAAAGTATCTGAAGTGTTCTATTACTCATTTGAATAACATTAACATTCAGGAAGGGTATATGGAAAGGTTCTTAGTATCTAAAATTTTATCTTCAGTAAATACCTAAGTAAATTCTAAAATTTTGAACACAGTAAATACCCTACCCGAATTTCTTAGAGTGACAGTCACTATGGCAACATCACCACATGTGGTATAGATGTTTGCCCCAAACCAGTTGTTGACTTCAAATCACAATTCCTAAAGATTTGGCTTGACACATAGGAAGTAACACCACCAAACTATAACATATCTGTTTATACCACTGAGTAATTGATAAAGACTTCACAGGGGTCTTCCTCCCTCTATAGAGATGGTCATACATTTCCTGTCACATCAAACATATAGAGAATTGTATATTCATCTTTGTGGCTCAGCTGGTAAAGAATCTGCCTGCAATGCAGGAGACCAGGGTTTGATCCCTGGATTGGGAAAATCCCCTGGAGAAGGGAAAGGCTACCCACTCCAGTATTCTGGCCTGGAGAATTCTGTGGACTAGTCCATGGGGTCACAAAGAGTTGGACACGACTGAGCGAATCCCACTTTCACTTCCCTCAGTGTCCTCTCTCAAGCACCTTTCCTATGTCAACTTCTTAAAGTATATGTCTACCAGTATCATATTACTGAAATAATAATATGATTCTTGCCAAATCTCTGTAAGCTCCTAGTTACCAAATATGTTAGTATATATGCAGCCTTCACTGTTCTTGATCTTTCTGCAGCAGTCATATAGTTGACTACTATTGTGAGTTGAGGTCAGGAAGCAAGAGTTAGAACTGGACATGGAACAACAGACTGGTTCCAAATAGGAAAAGGAGTACGTCAAGGCTGTATATTGTCACCCTGCTTATTTAACTTATACACAGAGTATATCATGAGAAATGCTGGGCTGGAAGAAGCACAAGCTGAAATCAAGATTTCTGAGAGAAATATCAACAACCTCAGATATGCAGATGACACCACCTCTTGATGAAAGTGAAAGTGGAGACTGAAAAAGTTGGCTTAAAGCTCAACTTTCAGAAAACAAAGATCATGGCATCCAGTCCCATCACTTCATGGAAAATAGATCTGGAAACAGTGGAAACAGTGTCAGGTTTTATTTTGGGGGGCTCCAAAATCACTGCAGATGGTGACTGCAGCCATGAAATTAAAAGATGCTTACTCCTTGGAAGGAAAGTTATGACCAACCTAGATAGCATATTCAAATCAGAGACATTACTTTGCCAACAAAGGTCCATCTAGTCAAGGCTATGTTTTTTCCTGTGGTCATGTATGGATGCGAGAGTTGGACTGTGAAGAAGGCTGAGCGCCGAAGAATTGATGCTTTTGAACTGTGGTTTTGGAGAAGACTGTTGATAGTTCTTTGGACTGCAGGGAGGTCCAACCAGTCCATTCTGAAGGAGATCAACCCTGGGTGTTCTTTGGAAGGAATGATGCTAAAGCTGAAACTCCAGTATTTTGGCCACCTCATGCGAAGAGTTGACTCATTGGAAAAGACTCTGATGCTGGGAGGGGTTGGGGGCAGGAGGAGAAGGGGATGGCAGAGGATGAGATGGCTGGATGGCATCACCGACTCGATGGATGTGAGTCTGAGTGAACTCTGGGAGTTGGTGATGGACAGGGAGGCCTGGCGTGCTGCAATTCATGGGGTTGCAAAGAGTTGGACACGACTGAGTGAATGAACTGAACTGATTGTGAGTTGAATTGAATGCCTACCCATCCCCAAATTCATGTGTCAAAGTTTTAACCCCTAGTATATCAGCATGTAATCTTTGGAAGTAGGGCCACTACAGATGTAAATTAGCTAAGATGATGTCACATGAGAGTATTATAGACCCCTAATCCAATATGATTGGTGTCATTCTAAAAAGAGGGAATTTGGAGGCAGATATATAAGGAGGGAAGACTCAAAAAATGCCATGTGAAGGCAGAGCTCAGGTGATGAACCTACAGGTCAAAGGATGCTAAGGATTGCCAGCACAGCCTGAGAAGCTAGAAGAGAAGTGTGAAACAGATCCTTCCCTCTTAGCCCTTAGAAGGATCTGACTCTGTTGTTACCTTCACCTCAGGCATCCAACCTCCAAAAGCATGTGACAATAAATTTCTGTTATTTAAGCTCCTTTGTTGCAGCAGCCCTAGGAAACTTACACAACTACCATTTCTTATTCCAGGACTTCTGATATGGAGTACTCCTCTTGAGTTTTCTCTGGCTCTGTGACCATTTATTGCTTCTCAATCCATTTCACTTCCTCTGTCTGTTGCCTAAATATCTGTGTTTCCTAGAATTCCATCTTCATCCTCTCCATGGAGAGGCAGTATCTAGTTTTCTGGAGTTAGCGCTCCTTGCTGGGTCACCTTGGATAATGAGTTTAATCTCTCTGTTGAGTCAGTTTCCCTACCTGCAAACCAATAGTTTCTATGTGAGGCAACTAAGAATGACTGTCCACTTCTCAAACATATGTGCTGTTTTTTTTTTTTGTTAAAGTTTCTAATTGAGAGAGTTGTTTTAAGGAGTAAACCATTCCATATATATTAAGTAATGAACATGTAAGCACTCAATAAATATTTACTGTTAATTGTTATATTCTCTCTTTACTTCCACATGTGCTCTTTCACCATCTCAGCTTCTGTTCTTTTAGTGGACATTCGTTACTTGTTTTGGCCACATTAAGGGCTCCCCAGGTGGTGCTAGTGGTAAAGAACCCACCTGCCAGTGCAGGAGATGTAAGAGATGTGGGTTTGATCCCTGGGTGAGAAAGATTCCCCTGGAGAAGGAAATGGCAACCCACTCCAGTATTCTTGCCTGGAGAATCCCATGGACAGAGCAGCCTGTCAGTCTACAGTCCATAGGGTCGCAAAGAGTCAGACGTGACTTAAAGTGACTTAGCACTTGACCACATTGCACAGTTAGCCCCCTTTCCTCCTCAAAAGGCCTTGCTTCCTACTAAAAGTGAAAAAATCTTAATTGTTTTTTCATGTCTGACTCTTTGTGACTCCATGGACTGTAGCCCACCATGCTCCTCTGCCCATGGAGTTCTCCAGGCAAGAAAATTGGGGTGGGTAGCCATTCCCTTCTCCAGGAGATCTTCCTGACCCAGGGATCAAACTTGGGTCTCCTGCATTGCAGGTGGATTCTTTAGTGTCTGAGCCACCAAGAAAGCCCAGGGGCATGCATTTGCCTGGAATAGAACCTGGGTCAATTGCTTGGAAGGCAGTTATGCTAACCACTATACCACCAACCACCTGGTGGCATACAATAGGCACATTTCCAGGCTCCCTTGCATCTAGAACCCAGGCATTTCAATTGTACCCATGCCAGACTGAGTTGGAAAACCAGTAAAAGAAAGAGGAGCCTCTCATGGAGCCCTTCTGGCAAAGGTGGAAGCAGCACTTCCAGTGTCCAGAAGCAGCTGCCACAGAAGTTGATGGTAGCACCCAATGCCATGTGTTGGCAGGATCAGTGGTACCAACTGTAGAGTCCTGACTCTGCACCCAGCACCTGCAAAGTGAATTTGGAATTCTTTCTTATCATAAAAGCTCTAAGCTTGGTTCTCTTGTTTTCCTGGAGACTCCATAAGCTACCTATTATCTCTAATATATTATTTCCTTAAATAACCAGGGTTGGTTTCTGTTGTTTATAACCAAGAACCTTGATAGATGTAACCTTGGTTTCAATGACCACGTACATACTGATGGTTTCCAAAACTGGAGCTTCAGCCTCTACTTCTCACTTAGAATTCTATCTGGACCTCTCCATGTTCTAAAAATGACCTTGAAGTAGATAAGCCACAGGATTTACTGTATAGTACAGGGAACGATTAATATATTCAATATCATTAATAACCTGTAATGAAAATAATCTGAAATACTTATATGTCAAAAAATATATGTACATATAAAACCAAATCATTTTGCTACACACCTGAAACTAAATCAATATTGTAAACCAACTCTACTTCAATAAAAAGAATATGACTTTGAAGCAAACTTGCCCATAACCAATTTTAATGCTGATTTAATTATCTCAAGTCTCCCTTAACTGTAGATTCTCAGTTTAATGGAATTATCAGATGCTCAAATGCCCCTCAGCCCAGCTTGGGCTAGGTGTGGGGAGCGTGTTGATATGGGGGCAAATGCTCAATTCTGCAAACTAGGGAAAAAAATTTATATTGAAAACATGAAAAAAATCAATAAATGTATAAAGTAAATACCAATTGTCAAATTAAAACATTCCAGTTCTAATTGTTTCATAATAACGTAAGAGTTAAAACAACTACAAGGTAAAAGCCTATCATTACAAAATCCAATTAATCTATAACCTCCCTCCAAATATTTTAGTCAGAAAACACCTAACTTTAGAAACCCAAGTCATTCTGGACTCCAATAAAATCTTTTAAATGCCACATACAAAATCTTAAAACCTCTGAAGTTCATCCTTTAGCCTTCATTTCTGTACTCTTTACTTGCCACTTTGTGGGGGATTCTGTTTCTGCTTCCTCCCTGTCCCCTCAGCCTGGGTCAGGTTGGAAGCCAGTCTACAGCAGGAGTGCACTGTTACTCTCTTTTCTTACTTTCCATTGGAGAGGTCTATATCTTATCCTAGGGTAGGAAAGGAGTACATTGTGTAATTGTAAGTACATTGTGTGTCTTATAAGATCAGGTAGTTTCTAAATATCTGAGTCAGAGCTCTCTGAATCAGAGCTCTTGAAGTACTTGGCACCTTTGTTCTCTGATTCCCCGGTGATAAAATTTCCCCGAATAATAGTGATTCCAGGTGTAGCTGCCACATTTGCAAAAGTGCAATGGGCAAAGCACAGTTCAGTTCAGTTCAGTCGCTCAGTCATGTTCGACTCTTTGCAACCCCATGAATCGCAGCACACCAGGCCTCCCTCTCCATCACCAACTCCCGGAGTTCACTCAGACTCGCATCCATCGAGTCAGTGATGCCATCCAGCCATCTCATCCTCTGTCATCCCCTTCTCCTCCTGCCCCCAATCCCTCCCAGCATCAGGGTCTTTTCCAATGAGTCAACTCTTCGCATGAGGTAGCCAAAGTGCTGGAATTTCAATTTTAGCATCATTCCTTCCAAAGAACACCCAGGGTTGATCTCCTTCAAAATGGACTGGTTGAATCTCCTTGCAGTCCAAGGGACTCTCAAGAGTCTTCTCCAACACCACAGTTCAAAAGCATCAGTTCTTCGGTGCTCAGCTTTCTTCACAGTCCAACTCTTGCATCCATACATAACCACTGGAAAAACCATAGCCTTGACTAGATGGACCTTTGTTGGCAAAGTAATGTCTCTGTTTTTGAATATGCTATCTAGGTTGGTCATAACTTTTATTCCAAGGAGTAAGCATCTTTTAGTTTCATTAAAAGACAAAGAACAGGATAGGCAAAGCACAAGAAAACCATTAATTAATAGTTTAGAATATTATCTCACTACACACAAGTTGCTTTCTAGAATCTCACATCTACAGAAATTACATTTGGGAAAGAAGCTCAAGAATGCAGCCAAAAGATTGCTGAGTTGTAGGCCAGGTAATGACCCAAGTAGAAGTATGTATGACATGGAATAGTGAGACTGTTCACCTTGGGGTATCTGGTGGCCCGTGAGTCTCTGGCTGTCAACAACAGTGGCATCTGTGGGAAAGGTTTGAGAGACCGTTGGGAGTAAAGACCACTGTTTTGGGGCTCATGAAGGCAGCTAACATTTATTGGATACCTACTGTTGGGAGGCAGCTCTCCGAGAATATTTTCACATTTCTGCACTATCTGGGCTTTTTGAACAAACAGCATTAGTTGACTTAGCTAAAGAATGATTTTATAGCAAATGCATCCATATCTATAGTGAGAGATAGAGTATTATTCTGGAGTAATTCATTTTCCCCAGAGCCATTTGCTCCTCTTCTAGAAACATTTGCTTATCGTCCAGAGTGAAGATAAGGTATCTATCCATTTCTTGATAGAAGAATGGGCAGATATGCCAGCAGCCTTATAAGCTCTGAGTCTTATGATTTTCGGGTTCTTCTGTGGTGCAGCCTTCTTGCTCATGCACTATAGCATTAGGATCTTAGCCATGTTGCCCATGGGTCTTAGGGAACCAGTTCTGAGATGCTCTGTAAGTAATAAAGTATCTGTTCTCTGATCCAGAGATCTAGTGTTTCCTGTCAGAATATATATGCTTACATACATAAATACACAGACCAAATAGTATCTGACTCTTTGCGACCCAATGGATTGTAGCCTGCCAGGATCCTCTGTCTATGGAATTCTTTAGACAAGAATCCTGGAGTGGGTAGCCATTCCCTTCTCCAGGGAATCTTTCCAACCCAGGAAATGAACCCTAGTCTCCCACACTAAAGGCAGATTCTTTACTGTCAGAGCCACCAGGGAAGTCCCAAACCTGGAAAAAAAAGTCAAGTGGCAGGAACTGTTATTACTACAGATGAGGAAACTGAAGTTTAGTGAAGTAGCTGTTTGCATAAAATTAATTTGATGGATGGCAGAGCTGAGTTTCAAATCCAGCTATTTGACAGTAAAGTACATGGTCTTTGTTCTGTAATATTTCCTACTCTGCTATGGACTTGTCCCCTCTAAAGCTCATATGATACAACCACCTAGTTCCATTCCAATTTCATCATTTTAAGATTTTATGCTTTCCCTCCTGCCTTGTTTCGAAGTAGAACATTTGCCAAATGTTCTACTATGAGTCTCTGAGCACAACACATAGACCCTTAGCTTCAAGTCTTTGTCTAGGTGTTTATTCCTACTTGGAAGCTCTCCTTACCAACCTCCATTTACGAAGGTCTTATTGATCAATCAAGGCACAAGAATCATTAAAAGAGCCTTGGTGATGGCCCTCCCATGGCACCCACTGTCTGCAGTAGTCATTTGCCTCCTACTGTATTTGGCCTCTATTACTTCACCTGCCATTTTGTTTGTTTCATAGATACTATGAAATATAGCATCAATGTGTAGTTATTTATCTTCATGGCATTTTGCATTTATACAGACACTTAGGCTGACAACAAAGTTTTAACAGAAAGTAGAAAAAGCAAGAGAGTTCCAGAAAAACATCTATTTCTGCTTTATTGATTATGCCAATGCCTTTGACTGTGTGGATCACAATAAACTGTTGAAAATTCTGAAAGAGATGGGAATACCAGACCACCTGACCTGCCTCTTGAGAAACCTATATGCAGTCAGGAAGCAACAGTTAGAACTGGACATGGAACAACAGACTGGTTCCAAATAGGAAAAGGAAGACATCAAGGCTGTATATTGTCACCCTGCTTATTTAACTTCTATGCAGAGTACATCATGAGAAACGCTGGACTGGAAGAAGCACAAGCTGGAATCAAGATTGCCAGGAGAAATATCAATAACCTCAGATATGCAGATGATACCACCCTTATGGAAGAAAGTGAAGAGGAACTAAAAAGCCTCTTGATGAGAGTGAAAAAGAAGAGTGAAAAAGTTGGCTTAAAGCTCAACATTCAGAAAATGAAGATCATGGCATCAGGTCCCATCACTTCATGGGAAATAGATGGGGAAACAGTGTCAGACTTTATTTTATTTTGGGCTCCAAAATCACTGCAGATGGTGACTGAAGCCATGAAATTAAAAGACGCTTACTCCTTGGAAGAAAAGTTATGACCAACCTAGATAGCATATTCAAAAGCAGAGACATTACTTTGCCAACAAAGGTCTGTCTAGTCAAGGCTATGGTTTTTCCAGTGGTCATGTATGGATGTGAGAGTTGGACTGTGAAGAAAGCTGAGCACCAAAGAACTGATGCTTTTGAACTGTGGTGTTGGAGAAGACTCTTGAGAGTCCCTTGGACTGCAAGGAGATCCAACCAGTCCATTTTGAAGGAGATCAGTCCTGGGTGTTCTTTGGAAGGAATGATGCTAAAGCTGAAACTCCAGTACTTTGGCCACCTCATGCGCAGAGTTGACTCATTGGAAAAGACTC
The DNA here is from genome assembly GCA_006410935.1 of Redunca redunca. NCBI lineage: Eukaryota > Metazoa > Chordata > Mammalia > Artiodactyla > Bovidae > Redunca > Redunca redunca. The sequence continues at coordinate 46,035 of SJYQ01002353.1, read as the reverse complement.
TGATGCTGGGAGGGATTGGGGGCAGGAGGAGAAGGGGATGACAGAGGATGAGATGGCTGGATGGCATCACTGACTCGATGGATGTGAGTTTGAGTGAACTCCGGTAGATGGTGATGGACAGGGAGGCCTGGCGTGCTGCGATTCAGGGGGTGGCAAAGAGTCGGACATGACTGAGCAACTGAACTGAACTGAACTGATATGAGTGTGTGTGTTAAAGATGATTCAAACACTGCATGTTATGCATGATAAAATAAATATTCGTTTGTTTGTTTAAACATCAATAATTATAGCCAGTAAGTATGTTATTATCTCGAGAAGAATGTATTAAATCCTACTCTTTGCCATGAGTTGTACTTGATGCTAGGAAAACAGTCATAGATGTGATCATGTCCTTCAAAATGTTTACCATCATTTGAGGAGGTAGAAAGGATAGACATTAATTCTTCAGTGGTAGGCAGGTTTCTAAGATGACCCCAACAATTCCCACCTCCTGGTACTCAGTCCCCTGTGTAATCCCTTCAACTTATGTGTGAACTAAAATTAGAGACTCACCTCTAAAGCTTCTACAGAAAAAAATACAGCAAAAGTGAAGGGATATCATGTCCATGATTAGATTACAGAAGATTGTAAGATCGGCTGTACTTCAATAACTCTCTCTTTTACTGTCTTTTTCTGTCTCTCTTTGTCATTTTGCTTGCTACCATGCTGGGAGATTCTTTTTAGAATCTCTTTATAGATTCTTTATAGAAAGGCCTATGTGGCATGGAGCCAAAGGCTCCTGAGGAACTGAGGCCTTAATTCAACAGTGCAAGGAAGTGAATCCTGCCAACAACCACTTGCTGCTGCTGCTGCTGCTAAGTCACTTCAGTCGTGTCCGACTCTGTGCGACCTCATAAACGGCAGCCCATGAGGCTCCCCTGTCCCTGGGATTCTCCAGGTAAGAACACTGGAGTGGGTTGCCATTTCCTTCTCCAATGCATGACAGTGAAAAGTGAAAGTGAAGTTGTTCAGTCATGTCCGACTCTTTGTGACCCCATAGACTGCAGCCTACCAGGCTCCTCTGTCCATGGGATTTTCCAGGCAAGAGTGCTGGAGTGAAGTGAGGTGCCATTGCCTTCTCCGAACAACCATTTGAGTGTGCTTGAAAGTAAATCCCCCCAGTTGTCTTCAAATGAGATGAAATCCCCAACTGACAACTTGATTACAACCTTGTAAGAGACACTGAAGTAGAAGGCCCAGCTAAGCTGTGCACATAGAACCCATAGAAGCTGACTCATAGCAACTGTGAGATAATAGCGTCTTGTTTTAAATCACTAAGTTTTGAGGAGATTCACTCATACAAGTGAATGTGTAACTACAAATAATGGTAAGTGCTATGAAATAGAAGGATAGAATGAGAAATTATAATAGGATTTCCTAATTTAAATTTATATTTGTCGTCTGCTAAATGGAATTGAATTCTGTCAAATACATGCAGTTAAAAGATCCTTTTTACTGATGAAGAAAACATTTGCAGTAATAATTTAATACTTGACTATATTCTTATGTGAAGACTTCTTATTAAGCTCACTAGTGCTCTGTTACTAAGACATTATTTAGACATTGACATCGTTGATAAAGGGTGGATGGAAATACAATCTCCAGCAACCATAGGCTCTCAACAATTCTTTCCTCTATTTCATTTTCTCTGTCCTTCTACACCACCTTCCCTTTTCCCTACATACACTTGCTCTTGGGCACTCATATTCCTATAATCCTCCTGCTGTTTTTATTTTGGCCAGAGTTGCATCTTTGCTGAGATTCTTCTTTCTTAAGAATTTTTTTTGATGTGGACCATTTTAAAAATCTTCACTGAATTTGTTACAGTATTGCTTCTGTCTTATGTTTTGGTTTTTTGGCCACAAGGCATGCAGGATCTTGGTTCCCTGAGCAGGGATTGAACCCCTACCCTCTGCGTTGCAAGGTGAAGTCCTAACCACTGGACTACTAGGGAAGCCCATGCAGAGGTTCTTGTAATGGTTGGACCACTAAAATGGAAGGGTTTTCACCAGTCTTCAGAATAAAAGAGAAATTGGTCTATAGTCCAACTAAATCATGAGGATGGGAGCTGGTCCTACAGTGTGGCCAGAGACTGGGGGCTTAGGTTGGGGGTGGCCATTTTGGGACACTGTGGAAAATTGTGGGTGCATAGTCAGTAATATCAGTATCTAATATTAGATTCTGTGACTGCTCTCACAAATAACTACAAACTGGATGACTTAAAATGATAGAAATTTATCCTTCTAGCCCAGGTATCCAAAATCAAAGTGTTCTTTTCTCCAAGGCTCTAGGGGAGAATCCACACCTTGCCTCTTCCAGTTTCTGATGGCTACAGGCATTCCTTGGCTGTGGCTACAACACGCCAACCTCTGTCTCCATGGTCACATTGCCTCCTACTTGTCTCTGTGTGTATATCTCCCCTGTGTTTTTCAGTTTAATCTCTCTTTCTCCTATAAGAATGCATGTGATTAAATGTAGGACCCCTAGTTAATCAGGGTAAGCTTTTCTTCTCAAGATATTAAAATTAAAATTACAGCTGTAAGACTTATCCAAAGAAGGTAACATTCACAGGTTCCAGGAATTAGGACATGTCTTTTGGGAGGCCACCATGCAGCCTACTATATCTAGTTTTATTTATTTTTTTCTCATCATTTCAGTTCAGTCACTCAGTCATGTCCAACTCTTTGTGACCCCATGGACTGCAGCATGCCAGGCTTCTCTGTCCATCACCAACTCCCAGAGCTTGCTCAAACTCATGTCCATTGAGTCGGTGATGCCATCCAACCATCTCATTCCCTGTCGTCCCCTACTCCTCCTGCCTTCAGTCTTTCCCAGAATCAGGGTCTTTTCCAATGAGTCAGTTCTTCACATCAGGTGGTCAAAGTATTGGAGTTTCAGCTTCAACATCAGTCCTTTCCAATGAATATTCAGGACTGATTTCCTTTAGGATGGACTGGTTGGATCTCCTTGCAGTCCAAGAGACTCTCAAGAGTCTTATCCAACATCACAGTTCAAAAGCATCAATTCTTTGGTTCTCAGCTTTCTTTATAGTCCAACTCTCACATCCATACATGACTGTTGGAAAAACCATAGTTTGACTAGACAGACATTTTTTGACAAAGTAATGTCTCACAAAGTAAGTTCAGTTCAGTTCAGTCGCTCAGTCGTTTTCGACTCTTTGCGACCCCATGAATCGCACCACGCCAGGCATCCCTGTCCATCACCAACTCCCGGAGTTCACTCAGATTCACATCCATCGAGTCAGTGATGCCATCCAGCCATCTCATCCTTGGTCGTCCCCTTCTCCTCCTGCCCCCAATCCCTCCTAGCATCAGGGTCTTTTCCAATGAGTCAACTCTTTGCATGAGGTGGCCAAAGTACTGGAGTTTCAGCTTTAGCATCATTCCTTCCAAAGAACACCCAGGACTGATCTCCTTCAAAATGGACTGGTTGGATCTCCTTGCAGTCCAAG
>SJYQ01002353.1:4782-42017 GCA_006410935.1 Redunca redunca | reverse complement strand
CACCTCTTCTTAATATCTTCTTCTTCTCTTAGGTCCAGACCATTTCTGTCCTTTATCGAGCCCATCTTTGCATGAAACGTTCCCTTGGTATCTATAGTTTTCTTCAAGAGATCTCTAATCTTTCCCATTCTGCTGTTTTCCTCTATTTCTTTGCATTTATCGCTGAAGAAGGCTTTCTTATCTCTTCTTGCTATTCTTTGGAACTCTGCATTCAGATGCTTATATCTTTCCTTTTCTCCTTTGCTTTTCACCTCTCTTCTTTTCACAGCTCTTTGTAAGGCTTCCCCACACAGCCATTTTGCTTTTTTGCATTTCTTTTCCATGGGGATGGTCTTGATCCCTGTCTCCTGTACAATGTCACGAACCTCATTCCATAGTTCATCAGGCACTCTATCTATCAGATCTAGGCCCTTAAATCTATTTCTCACTTCCACTGTATAATCATAAGGGATTTGACTTAGGTCATACCTGAATGGTCTAGCGGTTTTCCCTGCTTTCTTCAATTTCAGTATGAATTTGGTAATAAGGAGTTCATGGTCTGAGCCACAGTCAGCTCCTGGTCTTGTTTTTGACTGTATAGAGCTTCTCCATCTTGCTGCAGAGAATATAATCAATCTGATATTGTTGTTGACCATCTGGTGATGTCCATGTGTAGAGTCTTCTCTTGTGTTGTTGGAAGAGGGTGTTTGCTATGACCAGTGTATTATCTTGGCAAAACGCTATTAGTTTTGCCCTGCTTCATTCTGTATTCCAAGGCCGAATTTGCCTGTTACTCCAGTTTCTTGTCTTCCTACCTTTGCATTCCAGTTCCCTATAATGAAAAGGACATCTTTTTGGGGTGTTAGTTCTAAAAGGTCTTGCAGGTCTTCATAGAACCGTTCAACTTCAGCTTCTTCAGCGTTACTGGTTGGGGCATAGACTTGGATTACTGTGATATTGAATGGTTTGCCTTGGAAATGAACAGATATTTCTGTCATTTTTGAGATTGCATCCAAGTACTGCATTTCAGACTCTTCTGTTGACCATGATGGCTACTCCATTTCTTCTGAGGGATTCCTGCCCACAGTAGTAGATATAATGGTCATCTGAGTTAAATTTACCCATTCCAGTTCATTTTAGTTCACTGATTCCTAGAATGTCGATGTTCACTCTTGCCATCTCATGTGACCACTTCCAATTTGCCTTGATTCATAGACCTGACATTCCAGGTTCCTATGCAATATTGTTCTTTATGGCATTGGACTTTGCTTCTATCACCAGTGACATCCACAGCTGGGTAATGTTTTTGCTTTGGCTCCATTCCTTCATTCTTTCTGGAGTTATTTCTCCACTGACCTCCAGTAGTATATTGGGCACCTACTGACCTGGGGAGTACCTCTTTCAGTATCCTGTCATTTTGCCTTATCATACTGTTCATGGCGTTCTCAAGGCAAGAATACTGAGGTGGTTTGCCATTCCCTTCTCCAGTGGACCACATTCTGTCAGACCTCTTCACCATGACCCGCCCGTCTTGGGTTGCCCCACAGGCATGGCTTAGTTTCACTGAGTTAGACAAGGCTGTGGTCCTAGTGTGATTAGATTGACTAGATTTCTGTGAGTATGGTTTCAGTGTGTCTGCCCTCTGATGCCCTCTTGCAACACCTACAATTTTACTTGGGTTTCTCTTACCTTGGATGTGGGGTATCTCTTCACGGCTGCTCCAGCAAAGCACAGCCACTGCTCCTTACCTTGGATGAGGGGTATCTTGTCCCACCACCCTTCCTGACCTTCAGCATGGGATGGCTCCTCTAGGCCCTCCTGCACCCGGGCAGCCACCACTCCTTGGGCGTGGGGTTGCTCCTCCCAGTCACTGCCCTGGCCTCGGGCGTGGGGTTGCTCCTTCTGGCCGCTACTCCTGGCCTTGGTCGCCACACTTAGCCTCGGATGCGGGGTGGATCCTCTTGGGCGCCCCCCCGGCCTCTCTGCTTTTTAATATGCTGCCTAGTTTGGTCATAACTTTTCTTCCAAGGAGTAAACATCTTTTAATTTCATGGCTGCAGTCACCATCTGCAGTGATTTTTTTCTCATGAGTGTGATCATTTTTTTCTGTTGTCCTACATTTTTTCAGTCAAGTGAGGTCAAACTTAGTCTTGTTTTGGCAGAGACTCAACCACTAGAGATGAAGTTGTCAACAACAGCCTGTCTGATGTGAAAGCTAGAGGAAGCATGAAGACAGGGAAGCAGTGGGCCATAGTGAGCCCGGCAACTAAGATGATCCACAAAAAGCACTCCAGCATTTCCCAAGTGTTCTGGTAACACTCAGATCAGAGGACTCAATAAACTACTGAACTTTCTGCCATTACACAGGATTGAGGGGTACAAATTATTGTTATTTGGGTGTTTAAAGGGTATATAAGTAACTCCTGCCTTTTGGAACAACTAACTTGTATGTATTACTACAGTGTCTTGATTTTATAATAAACAGGATAAGGAATATTTTTCAAGTTTTCTTTTGATTGAAATATTTCAACCTGTCTACTGGATCCAAGTGACCTTTCTGCATAATCAGTACATATGGCAGATTACCCCACCATAGAAATGGGGCAAAAAAGTACCTGGCTGTAAAACAGCTGGCACACCCCAGGAAGGACTTTCTTAAACCACCTACTCCATCTTTTTCCACAAATACATTTTGAGATTATAAGAGATTATTCAGGACATAGATCATCTGGACTTTGGACACTTTCTTTGCACTATTACAGGGTATATATGCAGCAACTCTATCAAGCCATTTAAAACACACTGTTTTTTCTTTTAACCAAGAGTCAAAATTGAGCTATAATGTGAAGCAATTGCTCTATTTACCACATAAAGATATAGACCACTACTCAGGCCAGTAGCAAACAGTGAGCATGTATCTATTGTTTCTGATAGTTCAAGTTCTTTTCTACTGACTTCATCATCTGTCATTTCTGGGTCTGTTCCTATCAACCACTTTTTTTTCTGGGTTATAGGTCACATTTTTCCACGTAATTCATATGTCCAGTATGTTTATTAGATGTTGGACTTAAATTTCACATTACTGAGTAAAAGCTATTGTTTTGTTCCTATAAACAGTGTTTGACTTTATTCTGGTAGGAGTTATTCACAGATTAGCTTGATCTTTTTCAGTCTTGCTTTGAAGATTCTCTTCAGTTCAGTCATTCAGTCGTGTCTGACTTTTTGCGACCCCATGAATTGTAGCACACCAGGCCTCCCTGTCCATCACCAACTCCCAGAGTTCACTCAAACTCACATCCATCAAGTTGGTGATGCCATCCAGCCATCTCATCCTCTGTTGTCCCCTTCTCCTCCTGCCCCCAATCCCTCCCAGCATCAGAGTCTTTTCCAATGAAGATTCTCTTAGGACAGATCTAAGGTTATTGTGTAGGCTAAGTTTAGCTCCACTACTAAGATCTGACCAATCTTCAATCTCTACCAAACCCCCCACATATTCAGCAAAGTCTCCAGTTTGACTGGTGGGAAACTGATTCAGTGTCATTGTGAGCTTTAAGAATGATATAGCTATTTACTAATCTGTTCTCCATGTCTGTAATTTTATTATTTCAAGAATGTTATATAAATGAAATCATACAATATATAATCTTCTGAGACTGTTTTTTGGTTTTTTACTCAATATAATTAGAACTGAACATGGAGCAACAGACTGGTTCCAAATAGGAAAAGGAGTACGTCAAGGCTGTATATTGTCACCCTACTTATTTAACTTATATGCAGAGTATATCATGAGAAATGCTGGGCTGGAGGAAGCACAAGCTGAAATCAAGATTGCTGGGAGAAATATCAATCACCTCAGATATGCAGATGACACCACCCTTATGGAAGAAAGTGAAGAAGAACTAAAGAGGCTCTTGATGAAAGTGAAAGAGGAGAGTGAAAAGGTTGGCTTAAAGCTCAACATTCAGAAAACTAGGATCATGGCATCTGGTCCCATCACTTCATGGGAAATAGAGGGGGAAACAGTGGAAACACAGTGGCTGACTTTTTTGGAGGGGGCTCCAAAATCACTGCAGATGGTGATTGCAGCCATGAAATTAAAAGACACTTACTCCTTGGAAGAAAAGTTATGACCAACCTAGGCATCATATTAAAAAGCAGAGACATTGCCAACAAAGGTCTGTCTAGTCAAGGCTATGGTTTTTCCAGTAGTCATGTGTGGATGTGAGAGTTGGACTCTAAAGAAAGCTGAACGCCAAAGAATTGATGCTTTTGAACTGTGGTGTTGGAGAAGACTCTTGAGAGTCCCTTGGACTGCAAGGAGATCCAACCAGTCTATGCTAATGGAGATCAGTCCTGGAAGGAATGATGTTGAAGCTGAAACCCCAATCCTTTGGCCACCTCATGCGAAGAGCTGACTCATTTGAAAAAACCCTGATGCTGGGAAAGATTGAGGGCAGGAGAAGGAGATGTCAGAGGATGAGATGGTTGTATGGCATCACTGACTCGATGGACATAGGTTTGGGTGGACTCCAGGGGTTGGTGATGGACAGGGATGCCTGGAGTGCTGTGGTTAAGAGGTTACAAAGAGTCAGACACGACTGAGTGACTGAACTGAACTGAATTCTCTGGAGATCTATCCAGGTAGTTAGATGTATCAGTAACTTATTCCTTTTTATTGTTGAGTAGTATTACATGTGGTATAGATATGCCACAATATGACTAACTGTTCACGTGATGAAGAACATCTAGTTTTTTTCCAGTTTGGGTCTATTATGAATAAAACGGCTATAAACACTTATTTGCAGGTCTGGGTCACATGAGAATTTCATGTTTAGTTTTTCAAGTTTTAGTTTTCTATAATGACTATCATTTTACAGTCCCACCAATAATATATAAGTGATCTAGTTTCTCTGCATTCTTGCCAGCTTTTGGCATTTTTCACTGTTTTTTATTTAAGCCATTTTGATAGGCATGTAGCAATAACTCATGGTTTTAATTTGTCCTTCCCTAATAGCATATTCAAAAGCAGAGACATGCCGGGGTCCAGCCCTGGTGGATCCAGGGAATTCGAAGAGGAGACAGAGTCGGTGATTATAGAGAGATTAATTAGAGATTTAAAGAGGGATTAGGAAAGAATAGTTTAGTGGAGAGAATAGAGGAGAAAAGAGGCTGTATTCCTTGGTTTACATAAAAGCCCCGAGACAAGGGACTTGCACCACCTACATAGGGCCCCAGGTGCCCGCTTGAATAGTGGAGGGTGCCCCGCCTTGGGCTCACTCTTGCGTGGGTCTTAGAAGCCCAGGCAAATAAGTAGACACGGCGAGCCTCTATGTTCCAGATGGGAATTTAGCCTGAAAAGGGATAATAAGAAAAGAACGACATGGGGGAGCCAAGCATCGGTGCAAGACCCACAACTTTATTTTCAAAGGCAGCTTATATACCCCAAGTTGTACATAAAGAAATAATGGAATATGCAGAGTTATGCAGGGGCAGCAGTCCTGACCCTTATTGAGACCAGGCTTTTTTTTTGCATACCTTCCCGTATACAAAAGGTCTCAGGTGATTTACATTATCTTCTGGCCAAGAGGCCTGTTAACATTTTTATGGCTCTTTTACTCTAGTAAAATGTCTATCAACCAGAAAAGTCATTTTCCCTTGAAGTGTCTTTTCTTTAATCTGCATCACCCTCAAAGTACTAAAAAAGTTACATTCCTGTAAAACAAAGGTGCAGTGGGTTATAACAAAGAAAGTACTTAACTCAAAGATCTAATGTTGCTAATGCCAGGGCTACTACCTGTTTTTTTCTACATACCAACTATATCAACAAATAAAAGATATGAAAACTTGGCAGCAAGTATTGGCTCAACAATGAAACCCTTAATCAGTCCTATTCTAATGATTTTGACTCCTCAGAAGGCCCTACATTCTTAGGATTTTTTAAGCTTCCTATACCTCTTACGGTTGGGAGGCTGTAAACAATCACATGTGTAGCTGTAAGAGTCCGGATAAACCTGTCAGGCAGGCTAGAAAGCCATCAGAGGGGTTTTTGGATTGAAACACTCTTATTATGCCCAGGAGACTTATTATCTAAAAGCTCTAAATTAACTTTTTCCAGAAAAAGTTGGCTGTGGGACAGCCCCCTGTTAATGTCAGAGGAGTTGATGAAAGGCATAATATAGTAAGGCAGACAGATTCTGGTTTTGGGATAGATGCTCGAGTAGGTCCAGGGAGGTTCCCTCAAGATCCGATTCACCTTTGCCTGTCGGGTCTTTTCCTCATGACCTTTGCCACAGGCAGGATTCCTCATGCTGGCTCCCGGCAGAGACATTACTTTGCCAACAAATGTCTGTCTAGTCAAGGCTATGGTTTTTCCGGTGGTCATGTATGGATGTGAGAGTTGGACTGTGAAGAAAGCTGACTGCTGAAGAATTGATGCTTTTGAACTGTGGTATAGGAGAAGACTCTTGAGAGTCCCTTGGACTGCAAGGAGATCCAACCAGTCCATTCTGAAGGAGATCAGCCCTGGGTGTTCATAGGAAAGACTGATGTTAAAGCTGAAACTCCAGTACTTTGGCAACCTCATGCGAAGAGTTGACTCATTGGAAAAGACTCTGATGCTGGGAGGGATTGGGGGCAGGAGAAGAAGGGGATGACTGAGGATGAGATGGCTGGATGGCATCACTGACTTGATGGACATGAGTTTGGGCAAACTCCAGGAGTTGGTGATGGACAGGGAGGCCTGGCGTGCTGCAAGTCATGGGATCACAAAGAGTCAGACATGACTGAGTGACTGAACTGAACTGAATGGCTAATGGGGCTTCCCTGTTGGCTCTGATGGTAAAGAATCTGCCTGCAGTGCAGGAGACCTGGGTTGAATTCCTGGGTTGGGAAGATCCCCTGGAGAAGGGAATGGCTACAAACTCCAATACTCTTGTTTCAAGAATTCCATGGACAGAGGAACCTGGCAGGCTACAGTTCATGGGGTCTCAAAGAGTCGTACATGACTGAGTGACTAACACAACAACAACAACAATGGCTAAGGATGTTGAATGTTTTTTTATGTGCTTACCTGACACCTGTATATCCTCTTTAGTAAAATATCTGTTCATGCCTTTCACTCATTTTCTAATTAAACTGTTGATTCCTGCCCTTGAGTTTTAAAAATATGTTACAGATACTAATCCTTTGTTAAATATGTGGTTTTCAAATATTTTCTCCTAGTCTGTACCTAGTCTTCATCTTATAAACAAGGTCTTTCACAGAGCAAAAATTGTCAATTGTGATGAAGTCAAATTATCAATCTTCCCTTTATGTATTATGCTTTTAATGTCAAGTCCAAAAGTGCTTTGCTTAGCTCTGGATCTTGAAGACATTGCCTGTGTTTCCTAAAACTGTTTTAGTCTTATGTTTTACATTTAAGTCTGTAATCCATTATGAGTTGATTTTTACATAAGGATTGAGGTCTAGGTTTTCTTTGTTACCTATGAATGTCTAAGTGCTTCAGCACCATTTGTTGAAAAAGACTGTCTTTCCTCCATTGAATTGCTTTTGAAACTTTGTCAAAAGTTAGTCAGATGGTTCAGAAATCCCATTCCTGGGCATATATCCAGAGAAAACTCTACCTTGAAAAGATCCAGGCACCCCAGTGTTCATAGAGGCACTATTTAGCGAAGACTTGGAAACAACCTAAATGTCCATTGACAGATGAGTGGAAAAAGATGTGGTACATACAACAGAATATTACTCAGCCATGTAGAAGAATGAAATAATGCCCTTAGGAGCAACAGGGATGGACCTAGATATTATCAAATATCATATGATATCACAGAGTGCAATCTAAAAAATGAAACAAATGAACTTATTTACAAAATAGAAATAGAGTCACAGACATAGAACTTATGGTTGCCAAAGAGGAAAGGTAGGGAGGGATACATCTGGAATTTGGGATGAGATTCCCTGGTGGCTCAGATGTTAAGGAATCTGCCTGCAATAAGAGACACCTGGGTTCGATCCCTGGGTTTGGAAGAACCCCTGGAGAAGGGAATTGCTAGCCACTGCGGTATTCTTGCCTGGAAAATCCCATGTACAGAGGAGTCGGGCAGGTTATAGTCCATGGGGTTGCAAAGAGTTGAACACAATTGAACAATTAACNCTTGTGTATTATGATCTTACTGAAAACACTTATTAATTCTAGATAATTTGTGTAGATTCCTTGGGATTTTCTACATGGACATTCGTATCATTGACAAGTAGGGAGGTTTTATTTCTTCCCTCGAAATCTGTATGCATTTTATTTCCTTTTCTTGCCTTATTGCACTAGTTAGAGCTTCCAACACTATGTTAAAAGTGGAGAGAACAGATATCCTTGCTTTTTCCTGATATTGAAAGGAAAGGTATACTAGTTTACTAGGGCTGCCATAACAAAAATAACACAGAATGGTGGCTAAAATAAATTAATTTCTCACAGTTCCTGAGACTAGAAACTGATATCAAAGTGTCAGTAGGTGTGGGGTTTTTTGAGTACTCTCTCTTTGAGTTGCACATGGCTGGTCTGGGCTCTTACAGTCTCTTTGTACTGTCATCCCTCATTGTATGCACACCCATGGTGTCTCTCTGGGTGTCCTAATCTCCCTTTGCCTATGAGGACACCAATCTGATACCCCAAGACCCTCATTTTAATTTAATTATGTCTTAAAGGTGCTATGTCTAAACAGAGTCAAATTCTGAGGCATAAGGGTTTAGGTCTTCAACATAGGCATTTGGGGGACACAATTCAGTTCATAACAAAAAGTGTTCATTCTTTTACCATTGAGCTAAAGATTTTTTTTTGTATTTGCCTTTAATGTTTCTATTTTCTTAAGAGTTTTAAATCATGAATGTGTTGAATTTTGTAAGAAACTTTTCCTGTATCAGCTAATATGATTATATGGTTTTTCTTCTTTAGCCTGTTACTATGATAGAGTACATTGAATGATTTTAAAATATTGAGATAAACTCCACTTAGTCATAATGTATAGCTCTTTTCAAATGTTGATGAATTCTATTTGTTAATATTTTATAAACTATTTTTTCATCTGTAATCATGAGAGGTGTTGGCCTGTAGTCTTCTTTCTTTTTTTCTGTCTTTGTCTAGTTTGGCTATCAGAGCAGTGCTAAATTCATAAAATTAATTGAGAAGTGTTTCCTCCTTTTCTATTTTCTGGAAGAAATTGTGTAGAATTAGTGTTAATTCTCTCAAACATTTAAAAAAATTATCTGGAGAAACTCTGGGATTGGAGATTTCAATTTTAGAAGCTTTGAAATTATGAATTCAATTTCTTTAATAGTTATAGGGTGATTCAAATGATTTATTTTGTATTGTATGAGCTGTGGTAGTTTGTATTTTTTAAAGAATCAGTTTCACCTAAGTGGTCAAAATTCTGAATGTAGAGTTGGTTTTAGTATTCATTTATTACTATTTTACTGTTCTGTAGAGTCTGTAGTGATGTCCTTGTTTTATTACTAACATTAGTAANGTTTTTTCTGTTATTCATGCTAGAGGTTTGTCAGTTTTATTGATATTTTCATAGAACAGCTCTTTGTTTCATTGATTTTTCTCTATTGTTTTTCTATTTTCAGTTTCATTGATTTATGATGTCTTTAATATTTTCTTCCTCCGTTTTTTTCCTCTTTCTTCTTTTTCCAGGTTTTTAAGGTAAGAGTTTAAATAATTGATTTGAGATTCTTCCTCTTTTCTAATGTATGCACTTAGTGCTATTAAATTTCCCCTCAGCATTGCTTCAGCTGTGTCTGACAATTTTTGATATGTTGTATTTTCATTTGTTGTTTCCAAGTGTTTGGAGATTTTATGTTACCTTTCCATTTTTTATTTCTAATTTGATTCTATCATGGTCAGAGAACATATTCAATCCTGTCTGCCTCCTCTCAAGTTTTCAGAGCCTTTTAATATTTATTTAATATATAATGACAGGGTTTTAAGTTATACTTACAGGGAAGAATAGAGAAAATAATGTCTATTCCACTTTTCTGGAAGCAGACGTCCTGAGTGTTTTTGTTTTTTTTTTTAAAGCTTGTAGATGAGTTCAAGTTTGGGGCCACTGGACTAAGCAGCAGTGAGGCCCTTTCCAGCCCTGAGTTCTGTGTTCTGGTCCTGGGTCTGGGCTCCTTAGGAAAGACCTGCTGAAGAACTGATGCTTTTGAACTGTGGTGTTGGGGAAGACTCTTGAGAGTCACTTGGACAGCAAGATCAAATCAGTCCATCTTAAAGGAAATCAGTCCTGAATATTCATTGAAAGGACTGATGATGAAGCTGAAACTCCAATACTTTGACCACCTGATGTGAAGAACTGACCCATTGGAAAAGACCCTGATTCTGGGAAAGATTGAAGGCGGGAGGAGAAGGGGGTGACAGAGGATGAGATGGTTAGATGGCATCACTGCCTGAATGGACATGAGTTGGAGTAAACTCTGGGAGTTGGTGATGGACAGAGAGGCTTGGCATACTGTAATCCATGGGGTCTCAAAGAGTCAGACACAACTGAGGGACTGAACTGAAGGCCTTTAGTATTCTCCAACTTAACCCAATTGATTGCTAAACTAACTGTCATAGGATGTGCCCTCCTCCTAGACTCCTGTGATTTTCTACTTAAAAGGCAGGCAGTGATTGCAGATGGCTTTGAACTTCCTTAGGCTACATACCCGGAGAAGGCAATGGCAACCCACTCCAGTACTCCAGTATTGCCTGAAAAATGCCATGGATGGAGGAGCCTGGTAGGCTGCTGTCCATGGGGTCGCTAAGAGACGGGCACGACTGAGTGACTTCATTTTCACTTTTCACTTCCATGCATTGGAGAAGGAAATGGCAACCCCCTTCAGTGTTCTTGCCTGGAGAATCCCAGGGACGGTGGAGCCTGGTGAGCTGCCATCTATGGGGTCACACAGAGTCGGACACGGCTGAAGCGACTTAGCAGCAGCAGCAGCAGGCTACGTACCAAGGTGTTGAGAGCTGATGCTCTATATGAAAAAAATGAATTCTTCTAAACCAGATGAAGTTTAAACTTGTAGCTGTGAATTCCCTAACAGAACACAAAAGAAGTAGTAGAATATTTTTTTCAAAAAAATTTTTTTTGAATTTTAGAATGAAATCTCTCCTTATCTTAACATCTCTTATCTTAGTTTTTCCTCATTTGACATGTATGCCTTTTTTTCTTTAGTAGACTTTATTTTTTAGACATTTATGCCTTTTAAACAAATTTTTAAACATGTCTTTTGTGTCTGTTCCTAAATTCAAAAATAGAATGGTCAGAAGCTGTATCTTGTCTGGAAGAGACAGCAGTAAGTGGTGACTTGAAGGAGGATCTCTTAGTTCTTTGCCCAGAAATTAAACTTGCATAGCTGGATGAAAACCAGAAAATCCCAACCACTACACCAGAAAGAGCTAGAGGCTAGAAGCAGAGTTCCTCTAGCTTTTGCCTTGTTTGAAAGCAAGAGTGTTTCAAGGAGACAAAACTGTAAAAACAAATGCAAAGATTATTAGAGACACAGCACATCAAATGGGAGAGTACAAAGAGAAACAGTTTGCTTAAGACAGAAGCAAAACAGAGATACACACCCAGAGAGAAAATGGTGTGGGCAACCTCTCTAAAGGGGCTTCCCAAGTGACTCAGATGGTAAACATGGGAGACCCAGGTTCGATCCCTGGGTCAGGAGGATCCCCTGGAGTAGAAAATGACAATCCACTCTAGTTTTCTTGCCTGGAGAATTCCATGAAGGTGACTGAGAGACTAACACTTTCACACTTTCACTTTCATCCTCTCTAATAAAGAGGAACACCATAAAGAGGTGGTTAAATCATTTATTTATATAAGGCAGTTCTTCCAGGGCTTTGTTTACCTTTGGCCAATTATCTTGTTTCTTTTTCCACCTGACCTGCCCTAGGACCCTCCCCAACATGTGTGAACAACTTTTTGCCAGATGGATTCCACTGCAGAGGTCTGTGGGAGGTTTTGCATCACAGATTCTGGGGCAGTGCCTCCTCTTTTTTGATCCTCAAGGAGCCTTTCTGTGCATGTGTAGTCAAGAAGGTCTCCTTGACTTCAGGAATGAGAAATATGTGCTCTCTTTATCTTTTATCGGGGCAGGACTCAACTCCTGTCTGTCCCTGCCGTGACTGCTATTTTAAAGTGTCCATCAGAGTCAAAGTGCAACTCTTTACCCTGTTCCTATTGTTATTTCTATCTAAAAGTGTAAACAGGAGGCTGGCTATACATGTCTAACCTGTAGCCCATCTATCTCCTGCCTTACGTTCACTATCAGAATATGTTTATATGGGGGAAGACATTTTTCCTCTACTCTCTTAGGTTCTCTGGCTGGTTCTGTGAAATAAACTGACAACAGGCAGGATAATAGGAGAAAATGCATACAGATTTATTTGAAGTTACAAGTTTTACCTGCTCCTGGGGGCTTCAACATAGATAATAAAGAAAATCCTTAAAGACACAGTTAGGCTTGGAAAATTTTATACCTTTTGGACAAAGGAGAACAAATTTAATGAGAAGAGACAGGGAACTTTGGGACTCTAGGGGCAGTAAATTGTAGGAAGGCACATATGTAGGGAACTAATGGTCAATAAAGGCTAGTTAGTTAAGGCTAGTTTGTTTGTGTAGAATGTTTTCTTGATGTCGTCTTGTCTTTGATGATACAGTTGTTATTCCCCTCCTGTTCTAGGAAGTGGAGACAGGGGAAGGTGACACTGTCACAAGGGGAATTTATGATCAGTTTTCAGGTAGCTTGGGAACATCAGAGAGCTCATCCTCTCTCTGCTTTTTCTCAGTTGTCTTTAGCTCTTACACCAGTAGGCTTCCCAGGTGATGCTAGAGGTAAAGAACCTTCCTGCCAATGCGGGAGATGTAAGAGACACAGGTTCTATCCCTGGGTCGGGAATATCACCTGGAAGAAGGCATGGCAACCCACTCCAGTATTCTTGCCTAGAGAATCCCATGGACAGAGTTGTCTGGCAGGCTATAGTCCACAGGTCTGCAAAGAGTAGGACATAATTGAAGCATGAGAAACTCTTGTCTGGAGGAAGCACAAGCTGGAATCAAGATTGCCAGGAGAAATATCAATAACCTCAGATATGCAGATGACACCACCCTTATGGCAGAAAGTGAAGAACTAAAGAGCCTCTTGGTGAAAGTGAAAGATGAGAGTGAAAAAGTTGGCATACAGCTCAACATTCAGAAAACGAAGATCATGGCATCTGGTCCCATCACTTCATGGGAAATAGATGGGGAAACAGTGGAAATACAGTGGCTGACTTTTTTGGAGGGGGCTCCAAAATCACTGCAGATGGTGATTGCAGCCATGAAATTAAAAGACGCTTATTCCTTGGAAGGAAAGTTATGACCAACCTAGACAGCATATTGAGAAGCAGAGACATTACTTTGGCAACAAAAGTCCGTCTAGTCAAGGCTATGGTTTTTCCAGTAGTCGTGTATGGATGTGAGAGTTGGAGTATAAAGAAAGTTGAGCACTGAAGAACTGATGCTTTTGAACTGTGGTGTTGGAGAAGACTCAAGAGTCCCTTGGACTGCAAGGAGGTCCAACCAGTCCATCCAAAGTCCTGTGTGTTCATTGGAAGGAATGATGTTGAAGCTGAAACTTCCAATACTTTGGCCACCTCGTGTGAAGAGCTGACTCATTTGAAAAGACCCTGAGGCTGGGAAAGATTGAGGGCAGGAGAAGGGGATGACAGAGGATGAGATGATTGGATGGCATCACTGACTCAATGGACATGGGTTTGGGTGGACTACAGGAGTTGGTGATGGACAGGGAGGCCTGGCGTGCTGTGGTTCATGGGGTCGCAAAGAATCAGACATGACTGAACGACTGAACTGAACTGAACTGAACTGAAGCTACTTAGCACTTATGCCAGAGTGGCATATTTGGGGGTATATATTCTGATCTCCTGCATTTATTGCTGCCATCTTTTGCTGAGTAGATATAATTAACTGTATGATACTCATTTTGTTTTGAGAGTTAAAAGAGTGGGAAAATGGTATAATTTTTTTCAAGTGAGAGGGAAAAAACAGTGCCTTTTGTTGGTATAAAATAGAGAGATGATCCTATTTTATAATGTAAGAAGCTGGTATGCAGACCATATAACATTAAAGTTATGATTTTCAGTATTTTTAAAGTACAAAAGTCATTAACTAGAATATAAATATTGTCAGCAAAATGCTCCTTGAATATCATGACTCTTGTGACTTTAGATCATGAAAATCCTGAGGAAAGTTAAGAATAAATGAGCTTTGTTAAAGATAGTCTATTAGGAATCCTGTTCTTGGGAAACAGAAAATTCAGTATTTGAGACTGAGGTTTTAGAAAACAAAAAGGGCTAATCAAGATCAAAGCAGGAAAATTATCCCTTTTTTGGAATAGTCACAAACTGTGTCATTTACCCAAGTCCTCGACTTTTCATGTGAACCAGTTGCCTTGTGCTTGTTTTCATTTTCTTTAATTTTTAAAATTTATTTTTTTTAACATTTCCTTTCATACAAAATTTATTTTTGGCTGTACTGGGTCTTTATTGCTGCACATGTGCTTTCTCTAGTTGTAGCAAACAGGGGCTTCTCATGTTGTGGAACACTGGCTCTAGGCGTGTGGGCTTCAGTAGTTGTGGGGCACAGATTTAGTTGCTCCTCGGCATGTGAGATCTTCCCAGACCAAGGTCTGAACCCATGCCCCCTGCATTGGCAGGCAGATTCTTAGCCACTGGACCACCAGGGAAGTCCTCCTGCTTAGTTTAAAATCAACAATTACTTAAAGCATTAGGCTGTTAGAGAAAATAAAAGATGTAGATCTTGCCCTTCAGGTGTTTACAATCTAGCGAAATAGGACATAGACCCATGGAATAGTAAGTGATAACAGCAATCTGAGTTCAACGGGAGATGGTGTTGCCAAGTCATGTGAGTTAGTTATACTGAATAACTCAATGGGAGTTGAAGATAAAGAATCACTATAGATTGGAGCTTTATAGAGACCGTGACAATTAAGCCATCTTGAAGAATAGGGGAGTTGTGGGTAGATGGAGTTGAAGAAGGATGATCATATCCAGCCTGGAAATTCCTTCTGTTAGTCTTTTAAAAAAGAAGTTGTTTGGATAATTTTTGTGGATGATCCGAGTTACTCATGACCCAACATTCTGATACCAGCTTAAAACTCTTCACTGCCCTTCATTCTTTTTTTTTTTTTTTTTTTTGTTTTTGCCCTTCATTCTTTTTTCTTGTTCCCCAGATGGTCAGCAGACTAACATGGGTTGGGGAAGGAGGCAGTGGTCAAGAAATGCAATAGAAGGATCAAAGAATAAAGAACATTCTCCTGGGAAACCTGATAGTGGTTGTGTTTAATTTTACATCTTAACATGGGTCAGTGTTGAACTAGACTCTCCTCACAACATACAATTTACAACCAATTTCAAACCAAATGATTATCCCTCTTTTATCAAGGGTAACACATCTTAAAAAGGGTTGTGGTGCCTATGCTTAGAAAAGCGAACCCTGGGCATGCAGAACTGTGTCAACTAGAGCCCAGGGGTATTAAAAGAGAAATTGTTCCAGCATGCCCAGTGCTCAGCATCTAAGGGATGAACATAGGAGATAATCACTTATCATTAGACAATTGTAGAAAATAGATTCAGGAAAAAACGGCCTGACACCTGGGCAATTAAATTCTTAATCGTAAATTACTGATTACACTTAACTGTACTGAATGTGTTGTAAGAATACAAGGAAATCCATTTGTACCTAAGTTACAGACTGTACCTCCCCTTAAGTTATTAAATTCGAAAGTGCAGTCCCCCACCCACTCCCCAGAAAATAAAGCATCCTCCTCATCTTCCCAGTTCTCCACTCCATGCTGGCTGAGCTTTCATTCACAGCACTCGCTTGAGCATTTTTGGAGAATCTTCTTCTCAACAGGACATTGGTATCTGAGCAGAAGAGAAAATTGTTCCCATTTCCAACTCAAAGGTGGTTGTATTTACATAAGCTCCTCTTTCATTTAAATCTGTCTTAATCCTTAAGGATTTAGTAGTTGAAATGCAAAATGCATAAGATGAATTTTTTTTTTTTACTAAATGAAAAAAAACTTATGAGAAAACAAACAGTACAGAGGAGGAATTTTAACAAAATATCTTTCATTTTCATGTTTTATCTAAAATTGGTANTTTATTTTCCCACTGAAAGATTAAAATAAAAATTTATATGTAAATATATACATATATGAAGGAATGAGGTCATAGTTTTATTTGACAGTACAATGTAATCATTTTAATCTTACTTTCAACCCATCTCTAAATTCAAAATAATCCTGAAAATTTTTGAGTTTGATAGCTGAGTTGAAGGGCAATTGGTCTACATTATTACTCCAACAAACACATTAAACCATGGTTAATTATTACCTCTTGAGATTGCAAAAGCATGGTCAGTGTAGATTTTTTTCCCTCCTGGGTAAAGTGCAAGAATTTACTCTGTGCTGTGAATGGCTTAGTTGAGAGTTCTTAAAAATTCTTCCCCTGGTGAAATGATAGTTACTGGAGCTCAGTTCTACCCCAGAGGACCTACCAGGAGAGCAGAGACGAGGCCAAAGCTCCTGGTTTGCATCCATTGCTAAATGTGTTTTTTTATTTAATCTGCTCTTTGTGGGGGGGCATGTTATAGAAAGACCTTTTGTTTTTTATAAACAAACCCAAGATACTTAAACTTTAAAAATCTTTGTCATTAGAGCAATTCTTTTTTAAAAAAAAAATGCAAAGGGATTTTACTAAATAATCCTAAAGATTTCTGCCTGCTGTAAAATCTTTCTATGGACTGTAATTTTGTTTAGTTCTTTTTCACATTATCACTAATATCCTTATTTGCATATACTTTTTCATTATGTTAATTTTTTCTAAACATGAACTGCTGCATTTAAGTAATTCTACCATATTTGAATTGTAATATTAGAGGAAGGCAGTAGACTGAAGTTTCCCTTCAGGATAAGCAAAAGTGTCCACAAACTGACATTATTAGCAATACCAAAGCCACTGGAATCTTTTTTTTTTTTTTTTGGCCACCCAGCTCCATTCTGGATGCCTGAACCACAGTTTATCTTGTCAGAACAAAGAACAGGAAATATCAAATATGACAGGGGTACATTCCTTCAAGATTTCAGAAGAGACAGATTAACAGGTACACAGTAAGTCAGTATGGCCTTGGTGTCTGGGAAGGGAAGCTCATCTTCAGAGGAGAACTAACATGAGTGTCATGGGAAGGTGGGGAGCATTTGTCCTATCTTGAAGGAGGCATTCTAAACAATCTGATAAATATTCTTTTTTTTTCCCTCAATGGTGAAAGCAGAGGTACAAAGTATGTTTGATAGGCTGTTCTAGTCAGCATAAAAGGCTTCCCAGGTAGTGCATAATGTTGAAGACAAATCATGTATAAGCCAGAATTTGATCTACCTCAATATGTGAAAATTTCTTCCATCCAGTAGTCCTGGAAGATATGTGAAATATACACACATACATACACACACATCAGAGAATTATAATCTAATTCCTTTGTTGCCTTCTAAACCCCAACAAATTTGTGCCTTCATTTTTTTCATCTGACATCTGATTTTCACCTATCTCTTATCAAAATTGGGCTTTCCTGATTCGGCTGGTAAAGAATCCACCTGCAAAGCAGGAGACCCTGGTTTGGGGGTTGGGAAGATCCCCTAGAGAAGGGAGAGGTTACCCACTCCAGTATTCATGGGCTTCCCTGGTGGCTCCGATGGTAAAGAATCCACCTGCAATGTGGGAGACCTGGGTTCGATTCCTGGGTTGGGAAGATGCCCTGGAGGAGGGCATGGCAACTCACTCCAGTATTCTTGCCTGGAGAATCCCCATGGACAGAGGAGCCTGGCGGGCTACAGCCCAAGGGGTCACAAAGAGTCAGACACAACTGAGCGATGAAGCATAGCACAGCTTATCAAGATTATTTTCAGGAGTCACTTAACTTCTCTGAGCCTCACCTTTAAAAGGAAAGGATCAGATGAAACCATTGCTGAGGCCTCCTCTAGCTCTAATCTTAAAATTATCTTTATTTTTCTTTGACACTTCTTATTATAAGCTATAAAGGATATAGAAAGGACTTAAATTTACACATTAGACTTTCTTTTTCATATTAAAAAAATTTTAGCCTTTATAATTTTCTACTAGATTAGTTGGTACCTTAGCAATGGATGAAATGGTTTTCATCTTTCACTAAGCACAGTGTAAGTAGTGAAGAAAAGTAACATATATCTTCCATCTACTGAGTGTCAAGCACCTATGTGAATATTATCTAATTTAATTTTACCACAATCCTGTGTGGTAGGTGTCATAAACATTATGAAACCAAAGGATGGCTAATAGCCATCAGAATAGCCCACACAGTACCAGTCATCAATTAGGGACCACAGGACTGGAAAAGGTCAGTTTTCATCCCAATTCCAAAGAAAGGCAATGCCAAAGAATGCTCAAACTACCACACAATTGCACTCATCTCACATGCTAGTAAAGTAATGCCCAAAATTCTCCAAGCCAGGCTTCAGCAATACATGAACCATGAACTTCCTGATGTTCAAGCTGGTTTTAGAAAAGGCAGAGGAACCAGAGGTCAAATTGCCAACATCCACTGGATCATCGAAAAAGCAAGAGAGTTCCAGAAAAACATTTATTTCTGCTTTATTGACTATGCCAAAGCCTTTGACTGTGTGGATCACAATAAACTGTGGAAAATTCTGAGAGAGATGGGAATACCAGACCACCTGACTTGCCTCTTGAGAAATCTGTATGCAGGTCAGGAAGCAGCAGTTAGAACTGGACATGGAACAACAGACTGGTTCCAAATAGGAAAAGGAGTCCGTCAAGGCTGTATATTGTCACCCTGTTTATTTAACTTATATGCAGAGTACATCATGAGAAATGCTGGGCTGGAAGAAACACAAGCTGGAATCAAGATTGCCGGGAGAAATGTCAATAACCTCAGATCTGCAGATGACACCACCCTTATGGCAGAAAGTGAAGAGGAACTAAAAAGCCTCTTGATGAAAGTGAAAGTGGAGAGTGAAAAAGTTGGCCTAAAGCTCAACATTCAGAAAATGAAGATCATGGCATCCAGTCCCATCACTTCATGGGAAATAGATAAGGAAACAGTGGAAATAGTGTCAGACTTTATTTTGGGGGGCTCCAAAATCACTGCAGATGGTGATTGCAGCCATGAAATTAAAAGATGCTTACTCCTTGGAAGAAAAGTTATGATCAACCTAGATAGTATTTTCAAAAGCATGAGACATTACTTTGCCGACTAAGGTCCTTTTAGTCAAGGCTATGGTTTTTCCAGTAGTCATGTATGGATGTGAGAGTTGGACTGTGAAGAAGGCTGAGCGCCGAAGAATTGATGCGTCTGAACCGTGGTGTTGGAGAAGAATCTTGAGAGTCCCTTGCACTGCAAGGAGATCCAACCAATCCATTCTGAAGATCAACCCTGGGATTTCTTTGGAAGGAATGATGCTAAAGCTGAAACTCCAGTACTTTGGCCACCTCATGCGAAAAGTTGACTCACTGGAAGACTCTGATGCTGGGAAGGATTGGGGGCAGGAGGAGAAGGGGACGACAGAAGATGGGATGGCTGGATGGCATCACTGATTCGATGGACATGAGTCTGAGTGAACTCCGGGAGATGGTGATGGACAGGGAGGCCTGGCGTGCTGCGATTCATGGGGTCGCAGAGTCAGACACGACTGAGTGGCTGAACTGAACTGAACTGAACTGAATGGGAAAATATCACAAAGCTTACATACTTATGCTGAGTTACTAACCCTTGCAGGCTCTATTAATGTTAGAACCAACCGATATTCAGAAACCCACGTGTGGATATGTTTCTTGTTTTGTTAAGGTGGTTTAAAGCTGAGAAGATCATAAAGATCATGGGTTCTTATTCCAATTTCAAAAGGATAACTTAGAAACTATTTCTGTTGTCTTTTGTTTTCAGAAAGGTACTTTTAATAGACTTCGTCCCTAGTTGACATTCCTTGAGAAATATGACTGGTTTAAAGGTCCCAGAAGGCTGCTGCTTTTAAAGCAAATTAGATTCAACAGCGTTACAAGAAATCCATTTTGCTTTAAGAATTTACTCCACATATGCACTTGCACATGTGTGAAATAACCTACTTACAAAAATAGTATAGCCTCTTAACAGTATAGTAAAAGATTGGAAAGACTCTGACAATGCATTGACTAGTGACTTAAGCATGTAAATTTTGGTATACCCATTCAATGGAGTACTACACAGCTGACCAAATAAATGAAGTGGCTCTGTAGATATCAACATAGCTCTAAGAGATATAACTGAGAGAAAAAAGCTGAGTGTGGGACAGTGTATTTAGTATGTTATGATTTATGTATATAAGTGGAAGATTATAAACACACTCCCACGTATTCACATACATACTTGGTTTGTGCATCAATTATTTCTGTATTCTCAACAAGGAGACAAAAATGGGGTTTAAGTGTGTGGGAGCTGGATGAGTAGGGGAAATTTCTTTTCATTGTATAGCCTTTCACTTTTTTTTTAACTTTCAAAATAAATGTGTTTGTATTTTTTCTTCCTGTAAGGATAAAAAGAAGCTCCTTTTTTTCAAGAGTTTATCCTTGGGAGAAGGAAGGGGCTTTTTGGTTTTCATTTAACACCATTTCACTGACTTTCTAACATGTATGTACTATTTTTATTTAAAATATGATTTAATTGGCAGGAGGATCATAGGGCTTTCCCCATCCCCTCCTTCTTTATGTTTTCTTACAATTAAAAACAATCCCATACATTTTACTGTTTTAAAAAGGCTTTTGCTGGCCATCTTTCTCTGTTGTTTGGGAAACATTATGAGGATAAGGATCTTTAAAGGCCTCCTAAGGCCTTTATTTATTTATTCAGATTGTAACTTTTCTGCAAAGTTTTTTAATCCGACTTCATTGGTTTAAAATATACTGTCTTTTGCCCTATACTCACCCATGTGAATTTCCTCAAATTCTAGTAAAATGCTTATGAAAGGCATGGGCTTTTCATAAATTATCATGCTTCCTAAGGGCACAATTTCCTGGGCCTGGACCATGTCTAAGAAGAGAGGAGGCAATAAAATGTTTTGTTTTCATAGTTAAGGTGACAGAAGTGAAGTCATAAAGGATAATATTTCACAAGGTGAATATACGCAACACAAAGCTATGCTTCAGAAGCATAGTGAGAAACTACTTATTTCTATAGAAGGATCTCTCAATCTCCCAGTTGTCTCTCAAACGTACTATCATTCCATTTATGTTATCCCTGATTCTAAGAAGTTGGGTGAGGTTAATTTACAGAATCAAGTAATAGGCCAGTGTATAAAAATGGATGATAAAATAGAGGTGAACACTATTGAATACATTTAACTTTGTACTTTATCTTTCAGTTGTGTCTCCTGGCTTGTATAACTTTTACACTCAATGCTTACTTCATATAGCATTTTTTATTTCTACCTGAAATGCTTTGTGCTTCCACTTCATTGCCTTTTTTTTTAAGATTTATTTTTAAATTATCTTTGGCTGCTCTGGGTCTTCGTTGCTGCACCTGGGTTTTCTTTGGTTGTGGTGAGCAGGGGCTACTCAGTGTGGTGGTTTCTCTGGTTGCCAAGCATGGGCTTTAGGGCACACCAGCAGTCTGTGGGGTCGCACAGAGTTGGACACGACTGAAGCGACTTAGCAGCACCAGCAGCAGCAGCCTCAGTAGATGTGCCTCCTTGGCTCTAGTGCACAGGCTCAATAGTTGGGGCATAGGGGCCCAGTTGCCCAATGGCAAATGGGATCTTCCCTGACCAGGGGCCAAACCCATGTCCCCTGCACTGACAGGGGGATTCTTCACTACTAAACCACCAGGAAAGCCCTCATTGCTGTTTTAAAGGTATGTTTGACTCATTTGTGGAGGAGCCGGAGCACACTTTTTCCCCTTCCTCTTCAGCCTCTACTCTTCCTCTGGTGCCCTTTAGGGTCAGATTTTGACAAGGAGTAGCTGGTAAAGAAATGTTTGCAGAGTCCCAGTTTCAGTGTCACAAGAAGAGAACAGAAGGGTGTGTTTGGAAGTGAAAATAATTTAATAACTGATACACATTTGTGCTTTTCTAAAATTTTAAAAATTTTCTATGAAAATTTTTATACATCTAATAGCAGTTCCATAAGCTTTTTTACTTACTTGCTTTCTCTTCTACATATGAAATGAGATAAATAACAAACTCAGTCATGTATCTGGGCACTCACGAAGAGCACTGTAATAAGCCCTGAGAGATCTATGATATTGAGTATCTTTTATGTCACAGTTAACAACAAAGTGGAAGGATAGTTGTTTCCTATCCTCAAGAATTTTGGAAAAAGAAAAGGCTAGTTTTTTCAAATAGGAGTATGTTTCTAGTAACAAGCTTAGATTGGGAATATTTCTGCTAGTATAAAGTTTTGTGCCATTTACCAGTTATGAAGTGTAAATGAATCCTTGTCTGCTATACCTCAAGGGACAGCTTATGATCTTTCTTTTCTGTCCTGAAAATGATTGTTCCACCCTTACCAATGGCATTAAACTTAACAGAATATTACCTGCAGTCTATTTAATAGCTAATGTTAAAACCAAATTATCCACAAAGCATAAATTAAGATTTTAAAAAAATATGTTTAACTGCCTAATGTAGGTAATGTTTAAAATTATATTCTGGGGACTTCCCTGGTAGTCTAGTGGTTGAGGCTCTGTGCTTGTACTGCAGGGGGCACTGGTTCACTCCCCGGGAGGGGAAATGAGATTCCATACATGGTGTGGCCAAAAAGAAAATCAGTTCAGTTCAGTCGCTCAGTCGTGTCCGACTCTGCAACCCCATGAATCGCAGCACGCCAGGCCTCCCTGTCCATCACCATCTCCCAGAGTTCACTCAGACTCACGTCCATCGAGTCCGTGATGCCATCCAGCCATCTCATCCTGGGTCGTCCCCTTCTCCTCCTGCCCCCAATCCCTCCCAGCATCAGAGTCTTTTCCAATGAGTCAACTCTTCGCATCAGGTGTCCAAAGTACTGGAGCTTCAGCTTCAGCATCATTCCTCCCAAAGAAATCCCAGGGTTGATCTCCTTCAGAATGGACTGGTTGGATCTCCTTGCAGTCCAAGGGACTCTCAAGAGTCTTCTCCAACACCACAGTTCAAACGCATCAATTCTTCGGCACTCAGCCTTTTTCACAGTCCAACTCTTAGATCCATACATGACCACAGGAAAAACCATAGCCTTGACTAGACAGACCTTAGTCGGCAAACTAATGTCTCTGCTTTTGAATATGCTATCTAGGTTGGTCATAACTTTTCTTCCAAGGAGTAAGCGTCTTTTAATTTCATGGCTGCAGTCACCATCTGCAGTGATTTTGGAGCCCCCCAAAATAAAGTCTGACACTGTTTCTACCGTTTCCCCATCTATTTCCCATGAGTGATGGGACCGGATGCCATGATCTTTGTTTTCTCAATGTTAAGCTTTGAGCCAACTTTTTCGCTCTCCTCTTTCACTTTCATCAAGAGGCTTTTTTAGCTCCTCTTCACTTTCTGCCATAAGGGTGGTGTCATCCTGACTTAAAATTATATTCCAAAATAGACTGGTTATGAGGTGGGATTTTCCTATTCTATTTAGATATGAGAGAATTGTGCTTTACTTTGTAACATTTACTATCTTTACTCCCTTTTTCTGTTTTTTTTTTTTTAATCATAACCCTCTTAGGCAAGCTGGGAAATATGCACATTTGTTTTCTGAATAGAAACAAAATATCTAGAATTAGAGTGCAAGTCATCTTCACTTGAATATATATTTATTTTAGAATGCGACACTAACAGCATGATGATCAACCGTCACAAACTTGTACCAAGAAGCACACAATCTTTAAACTGTGTTGTTTTTCACAAGTAACTTAAGTATGGCATTATTATTATTTTCTACTGGAGTCAAAGACGACATTTAGATTCTTCAGCTTTGGGGCATTTAGTAACACCGAAATGATTGTCTAGTCAGGCAGACGCAAGAAATTCAAATGCAGTTGCTTTCTCTTCTGCCAGTTCCTTTGCAGTAAGATCCATCTTCTCACGTGAGAAATCATTAATAGAGAGACCTTCAACAACTTTCCAGGTCTTATCCTGTTTGAAAATAAATGCAAATTAAGAGATTTATGATTAAACTAGAAGTTGTTCCAGCAAGCAACAACTTAGTTTGAACTTAGAGGAGTATGTTTTAAAATGTGAATCTAAAGAAGCAAATCAAAATCCAGATCTTAATTAACAGATAATTCTGATAAAAACTCAACATGTGAATTTGACACTGACTGAATCTAGAAAAAACATCTTTAAATGAGGCTTTAATTAGCAAATATAAAAAACTATTGACTTCAGTACAGTTGTAATACAGAGTGACAATACTGAGAACCGTTGTTTCATTTAGAAGTAAGAGAATATTTATAGATATCCAATATGAGAGGCATATGTCTAGTTGGGAGAGTTGAAACTTGCTTTCCAGATTAATTTCAATCTTTTAGTGACCTGAAGTTGTGCTTCACATGATTTTAAAGCTGAGAAAAATGTCTAATTTAGTAAAGGAACAACTTTCTAGACTAAAATATACCACTGTTAATAAAAACACACAACTGGTTTCCCATTAGGGGACAGAGGGTTAAAGAAAAAAACCAATAATACCTTACCTTGATTGTAACAGGGAACGAGTAAAGCAGATCATCAGGAATACCATAGGAGTTGCCATCTGAGATAATGCCCATGGACACAAACTCTCCCTGAAAAGAAGTAACAGTCAATGTTTTATATTCGAATGGTGAGAAAGAATTCCTTTTCATAACCAAAGGACACATGAACTAACAAAATTAAACCAGGTGATAGGTTCTTACTGATAATCTGTGTATAACTTCATCACTGTATAAAGAATCATCATCAGGCACTTACACAAAAGGGCAACTTCCCTGGTTACTATTTCAGTCTACTCTTCAATCCATGTGTAAAGTAAGCCAGAGAAACCCTCATTTTATAAATGAGGGAGCTGGTGGCCCACTATAGGTTTTAAGAAGAAAAATAAAGCCACCTCTACTATGTTAGGTGCTTTCCACATTTCATCTCATTGACTTTATAACCCTGAGTTAATTGCCATGTAAGAGATGACAAAACTGCTCAGAGAGGTTAAGCAACTTTCCCAAGGTTACTCACCTAGTCAGTAGCAGAGCTGGGACATGCACCTAACTGGCCTGACTGCAAGGCCACATGTCTTTTTGTTTGATTTTTTACATTATAGCATCAGAGGAAAAAATAAGAGTGGCCTGTGGAAGTCATTGAGTCCTCCTCACCTCTGGGGTTCCAAACCAGATGTCTCTGACGTGGTCACAGATGGCTTTTGCAGCCGACATTGCACTGGACAGTTTTCGTGCCTTGATGACGGCAGCACCACGCTGCTGCACAGTCTGGGTGGGCAGGCAGAGATAGCAGGGTTATTCCTGGGGTGAAAGGCTGAAAACTACAGCTTACTGTGTCCCCTCCAAAATCACACAACTACCCCATGGTGGCCTTATTAACCTCTTCCACTAAGAAGCACTAGTCCTTCTGAAAGAAAGGGACAACTAAAGACCCACACAGAAAGTTGACCACACTTTACATGAAGAAATGGATCTCTAATAAAGATAGCTGGATGACTGGAAGGTATCTAGTTTTTTCCCACTTTATCAATCTTGACTGCCACACAATAGATCAGATTGGATTATGACTACTTCAGTATGACTCCCAAAGAATATACACACTCATCAAAGGCCTGCTGTCTTTGGGTTTCCTCCTGCCACCCACTGTGGGGAGACTCAGGTCAGTAATGTGTGTGTCTCTCAAGAGTTCTCGATGCTTGGCTGTGAAGAGATCTCCTGGATTTTTCTCACCATGATGAATTCTCCCTTGAGCCAGCTGTCATCTTTCAGAGCTTCATAAACACCAACTTCCTTTCCTTGCAGTTTCACTTTGGCATGGTTGACATCTGGATACTGAGTTGAGGAATGGTTTCCCCAGATGATGACATTCTTTACATCATCAGAAGTCACTCCAAGTTTAAGAGCAATCTAGTGGAACAAAAAACAAATATGTTACTTAGACAAATTTTTTTTGTTTTAAATTTCAAATTGTGATCTATTTGACAAATGTACTTAAGATAAAAACTTCTGAAACTTTAAGAGAACACAAGACTTATATTGATTTATAAAAAAACAACAAAACAAACAAATCCCCCCTCCCCGCATAGATTTTATTGTTTGGTAAGTTTCTCAAAAGAACTTAATAGTAGACAAAGTATCTAAATACCTGATTGGTCAGAAATGCTTAGGTGACATCTCCAAGTATTAACAACAAAACAAAGGTCATGTTTATGTATTCAAGCAATATTAAACTTTGGTGTTTTATATTTGATTAAGCTACTATACAAATAAGTCATCCATAAACTGATCCTTACTTTTAAGCATTCTACTTCAATACTGTACCCTATAATGTTTAAGGCTCTTGAGGTGGAATCCACTCCTAGTAGTAACAATGCTGTGAAGGTTTTTGAAATGATAGGAATGGATTTTGAATATTACACATAAACTTGATTGATAAAGCAGTGGCAAGGTTTGAGAGATTTACTTACAGTTTTGAAATCAGTTCTACTCAGGGTAAAATGCTATCACACAGCATTGTATGCTATAGAGAAATTTTTTGCAAAAGGAAGATTTCATTGTTGTCTTAAGAAACTGCCACAGTCACGCGAACCGTTAGCAACCACCAAGCTGATCAGTTAGCAGCCATCAACATGAAGGCGAGACCCCTCAACCAGCAAAAGTATTATGGCCTGCTGAAGGCTCAGATGATGGTTAGCTTTTTTATGGCAACAAGGCCTTTTGTGAATTAAGGTATGTATATATTGTATGTATATATTTTTTGGACATACTGTTTTTGCATACTTAATACAATACATACAAATAAAACTTATATGTACTAGGAAGCCAAAAAATTAATTGGCTGGCTTTATTCCTATACTTTACTTAGAAAGTGAAAGCGCTCAGTCATGTCCAGCTCTTTGCGACCCCATAGACTATATAGTCCATGGAATTCTCTAGGCCAGAATACTGGAGTGGGTAGCTGTTCCCTTCTTCACAGGATCTTTCCAACCCAGGGATTGAACCCAGGTGTCCCGCATTGCAGGTGGATTCTTTATCAGCTGAGCCACCTGGGAGGCCCAAGAATACTGGAGTGGGTAACCTAACCTATCTCTTCTCCAGCAGATCTTCCTGCCCCCAGGAATCGAACCAGGGTCTCCTGCCTTGCAAGGCGATTCTTTACCAGCTGAGCTACTGTCCTCAAGCAGCATTGTTATATAACCCTTAAAAGTCGTGTCTGACTCTTTGCGGCCCTATGGACTGTAGCCTACCAGGCTCCTCTGTTCATGGGATTTTCCAGGCAAGAATACGGGAGTGGGTTGTCATTTCCTTCTCCAGGGGATCTTCCTGATGCAGGGATCAAACAAGGGTCTCCCACATTGCAGGCAGACACCTTACCCTCTGCGCCACCAGGGAAATCCTCAGGAAGCTGAGATACTAGGGAATTTTAATACTTGCTTTCCTGTAATTTCTAATTAGATAGCAGAATTTATAAGGATCTAAAAGAGAAAGGTTTTAGAAAAAAATTTTAGAGCTGATGTGTTAGGGTTACATTGTGATTTTTCTTTCCTGTATGTTGAAGAATGAGAGGGAAAAAAAATAGTTGTACCAGAATCCACAGCTTTTGCATACACAGATAATAGCAGTACCACATCAAAGCTCTGGTTGTGTGTTCACCATATAGCAAAGAGAATACAGTGTGATATTTTAGCCCCAAACTCGAAACAACTCAAAAGTCCTTCAAGAATGGTTAAACAAAGCATGGCTGTTAGCATAACTGACATCATCTTGGGCCCTATCCTTTAAAACTGACCTGAGAAGTGAATCACATCTAGGGCTTTGTAGTTTATATTATACGGTTTAATAAACATTAGGATCAGGTAGCCAGCCTCTCTGCTCTGCTGGTCTCCAATGATGAAAGCCTCCCTTGACATTCCTGGCACCCACGATACCAGTTATCTGTTCATAAATCTTAATTCAGAAACGTCCTGTTTCAAAGCACCTATGCTCATACCCGAGGGTAACTATTAAATTGTCCCTGTGGCTCCTCCATGGTATGGTGTGCAGCTGCAAATGTTTCTGGGTCATTGTTTGCCTGATCCCAATCCCACCTGTGAGTAAGTTACCCCATAATAAACTAATTCATTGGTTATATGGACCTGCCTGCCTTGTTTTTTGGTCTCAAGATGCCTTCTCAGTTTGGTGGGCACTTTTCGTTCCTTCTGTCTTCTAACACAAACTGTAGTACATTCATATAGTTAAATAAATAAATGGAGTAACAATAAAAAGGAATGAACTACCGATACATGTAACAACTTGAATTAAAAGCATTAAACTGAATAAAAAAGTGTCAAAAGGTTACTTACTGCAGGATTCTATTTTTAAAACATTCTTAAAATGACAAAAGCATAGAGTTGGAGAACAGATAAATGTTCCTCAGAGTTTAGGAAATGAGAGGGACTGTGTAACAATAAAAAGGCAACATGAATAGGAGTTTTTTGTGGGTGATGGTACAGTCTGTGGTTATAGTAATCTAATATATAATTAGATGACATAAGATCATTCATAAAGTCATAAAAACTGTAGAAATCTGAGTAAAGCTATTAACAGTGTTGTGTGTAGTTTAGTCAATTTCCTAGTTCTGATAATGATCTACAGTTATGTAAAATGTCATCACTGGAGGAGGAGGGTGGTGGGTACATGGGGTTCTCTGTACTATTTCTGCAACTTCTAATTATTCCAAAATAAAAAGTAAAACATGACAGCCAACCTACCAAAGTGATAAAAATGAAAAAAGCCATTATCTAAAATGTTTGCAATGCCTTGACTCATCTTCATGCTAATTTATTCAGTCAAGGAAGAAGCAAGTTGTGCTTATTTTCACTGACCCTTATAAGTTGAGACTTATTTTGAGTCCTAAAATAGATTTTTAAAATAACTTAAAATTTTGTTTTTGACATTTAAAATCACTTCTGATCTAATCCCTACTTCATCTAGAGTTCTGCAAAAATTAGGACTACTAACTACCATTATCAGTCTTCACAAGTTAGTTGGGTGGTTGGTTTCTGGGGTACCAGGCTACTGATCTGCTTAGTGGTTGGGGCAGAGTGATGTGCTATGCAATGAGTACCATTTTCTGTGTGTGCCACGACCTGAAGGGACTTGCAAAGAACTGTTCTTACTTATATTTAGCTGGCATCATTGAGAAAAAGGAAAATTATACTGGGGCAAGTGAGCCAAGATATATATTATCAAGAATTTAGAAGTCCTAACTCTGCTAAATGTGAGGACAGACTGCCTGCAGGCCTCTCCTTCCTACAGGAGGCTCCCCTGACTTCCTGTGTCCTGTTTGCCCACTTCCTCTTGTTCTTTAGATCTCTTGAGCTAATCAGCTTCTCTCTGAATAGCAAAGGCCAGTACTATGTACCCCGCATATGTGATTTCTGAATATCATGCACGTCAGAGCTAAACTACCACGTACCCAGGATAGTAAGCTGCTCCTTGCTCCTTCAGACACTTTCATGCCTGTCACACAGACCTATTGAACAGCTTTTGACTCATTCTCCAGCTCTAGTTAATTTTCTTCTCTGTGATACTACCTAACTGGTTTCATTGACAAATTACCTTGCCAGCCAGCAGAAAACATACATAGCTCTGATTTGCAAATACACGGGAATTTTGCAGGTGATAAACAGTCACTAGGCTGTGAGGCCCTCTGATTTCTAAAACAAATTATTTAAGACTAGGATTCATTCAGGGAGAAGGCAATGGCAACCCATTCCAGTATTCTCGCCTGGAAAATCCCATGTACGGAGATGGCAGTTACGTGCACTAAATGAGATAAGATCTATGTTAAGACCTTATCTTGATGCCTGTCACATAGTAAAAACTCAGTAAAGGTTGGCTGCTGTAATTATTACTGATGATGATGATGAGATATATAACCAAATTTATCAGCTATATAACCATCCCTGGTGGGCTGCAGTCCATGGGGTCGCTAAGAGTGGGACATGACTGTGTGACTTCACTTTCACTTTTCCTTTCATGCATTGGAGAAGGAAATGGCAACCCACTCCAGTGTTCTTCTCTGGATGATCCCAGGGACGGGGAAGCCTGGTTTGCTGCTGTCAATGGGGTCTCACAGAGTCGGACACAACTGAAGTGACTTAGCAGCAGCAGTGGCAGCAGCAGCATTCATTCATGTAAGAAAAATTAATCTTTGGGTCTGTTACTTTTATCACTAGATTAACAGCTTCTAACAGGAGCAAAAAATAGCTCCTTCAAAAACTTCCTAACAGCTGTCACTGTGCCAGACCAGCATGCTGGAACATGGACCAGCCAAAGTCAAAGTTTGTGGCTTTCTTCCTTCTTTCCTTACTCAGACGTTCACCCCTGCAAGGAAAACTGTTGCAGGCACTGGGACAAAGCATCCTTTTGCTGTGCATCTGAGAGCAGAGTTTTCCAACGCCTGCCTCTACTAAGGCCTCAGGTCAAACAGCACAGGTGGAAATTTGTTGGTGTTGTCATCACTCTGCTGTCTTCTCCCTGTTGCAATGCAGTGAATCACCATTGGTAATCCAAAGTCCACAGACGCAGCACCTGTGTTACCACCTTTTCTTTCATAACTGCCCTGGGTGTGCCTGTGAAGTTGCTTCAGTCGTGTCTGACTTTTTGTGACCCACTGGACTGTGGCCCATTAGGCTCTTCTGCCCATGGGATTCTCCAGGCAAGAATACTGGAGTGACTTGCCATGCCCTCCTCCAGAGATACTCTTGACCCAGGGATCGAACCCTTGTCTCTTCCGTCTCCTGTGTTGGCAGGTGGGTTCTTTACCACTAGTACCCTCTGGGAAGCCCCATAACTGCTCTACAATACCCCAATCTCCTGCCTCCAGTCATTCAAACCAACTCCCAGTTCTTCCAAGCCACTGAATGCTGGCTAAATAATAATAAAAAAGACCCAGCCCACAGCCCAAAGCCTCTCAGGAAATATTTGTAATTTAAGCTTGTTATCCATATACCTTCTAAATTAACTGAGAGATTTCTGAAGTGTGACTCTTCTCAAAATTTGGTTATAAGTCTCTTCATCATCATCAGTAATAATTACAGCAGCCAACCTTTACTGAGTTTTACTATGTGACAGGCATCAAGATAAGGTCTTAACATAGATCTTATCTCATTTAGTGCATGTAACTACCATCTGAGATAGATAACAATTATTATCCCATTTTACAGCTGAATACACTTTCTCAGGGTCACAGAGCTAGTGAATGGATTTAAGTCACTTGATCGAATTCCCAGGTGATGCTACTGGTAAAGAACCTGCCTGCCAATGCAGGAGATGTTAAGAGCCATGGGTCTGATCCCTAGATCAGGAAGATCCCCTGGAGCAGAGCATGGCAATCCACTCCAGTATTCTTGCCTGGAGAATCCTGTGGACAGAGGAGCTTGATGGGCTACAGTCCACAGGGTCCCAAAGAGTCAGACACGACTGAAGTGACTTAGCATGCATCCACCATACCATTATGTAAGAACACATGAGGGTGTGGAATTAGGCAGATTCTTTTACTGACTAGCTGTGTGACTTTCAGCAGGTTCCCTGACCTTTTTAGGCTTCAGAATTCTTACCTGTTAAACAGGAGATAGTAACAGATATCTCATATGGTTACTATGAGAAGTAAATGACAAACTGAATGTAAAACATTCAGTTTAGTGTAGAAACTTAAATGTAAATTCTTTTCTCCTTCACTGGACCCTCCAGATCTGAAAGATTATCAGCTCTCAGTTTAAAGCAGTGGTTTTGTTAGCCAGACAGTAATAAGGAAGGTATGCAGTTAAACCAGAGTTTGTCATATTTTGCAGAAGCAGAATTCTGGGCAGTAAGAGAAATTGTAACATGCACAGGACAAGCTTGGGTTAAGAACTAGACTGTGAATGTCAGAAAGCTTCTGTTCTAAGGAGACTGAGAGAAAGGTAAACTAAGGCTTCCTAGGTCTTCATGTGCAAACAAAGAATAGATCTCAGTACTTAATGATTTTAAAAAGAACAAAGAATGCAAGAACAAAAAACTGTTATTAGGCAAGAGAAGTAACCATAGCAAATGTAACAAACCAGTTATAAAGACTCCCTGTTCTGTCCTGTTTCAAAGGTAAAGATCAACCAGAAGCACATTCTTGAGCTGTTTTGTGGCATCCAAAACCCCTTAAGCACTCAGTCACCAGATTAACAGGAGCCTAAGGAATGAGACTTTGCTGACCCTTGTGACTTCACTCAATAGGTACCTGGATTTTGTCAACCTAGAGTGAACTCTGCCTCATTTTAATGCTAAAACCTCTACCCCAAGGACTGCCATTTTTGAACATGCAAGTCATGTATGTTTGAGCATGCTGTACTATGCAAGTGCATCTAGAACCCCAGCTTTACATGGAAGATATACTCACTCATGAATATGCATATTGTTGTTGTTCAATCGCTAAATTCTGTCCTACTCTTTGGGACCCCCATGGCCTGTAGCACATCAGACTTTCCCATCCTTCACTATCTCTCAGAGTTTGCTCAAGCTCTTGTCCATTGAGTAAGTGACGCTATCCATCTCATACTCTATCACCCCCTTCTCCTGTCCTCAATCTTTCCCAGCATTAGGGTCTTTTCCAATGAGTTGGCTATTCACATTAGGTGGCCAAAGTATTGGAGCTTCCGCTTCAGCATCAGTCTTTCCAGTGAATATTCAGGGTTGATTTCCTTTAGGATTGACTGGTTTGGTCTCCTTGCTGTCCAAGGAACTCTCAGGTCTTCTACAGCACCACAATTCAAAAGCATTAATTCTTCAGTGCTCAGCTTTCTTTAGGGTCTAACTCTCGGATCCGTACAAGACTACTGGAAAAACCATAGCCTTTACTATACAGACCTTTGTGGGCAAAGTGTTGTCTCTGCTTTTTAACACACTGTCAAGGTTTGTCACAGCTTTTCCTCCCAGGAGCAAGTGTTTTTTTAATTTCCTGGCTGTAGTCACTGTCCACAGTGATTTTGGAGCCCAAGAAAATAAAATCTGCCACTATTTACACTTTTTCTGCATCTGTTTGCCATGAAGTGATAGGGCCAGATGCTAAGATCTTAGTTTTTTGAATGTTTTAAAGTCAGCTTTTTCACTCTCCTCTTTCACTCTCATCAAGAAGCTCTTTAATTCCTCTTCCCTTTCTGCCATAAGGGTGGTGTAATCTGCATATCTGAAGTTATTGATATTTCTCCCTGAAATCTTGATTCCAGCTTGTGCTTCATTCAGCTTGGCTTGTTGCATGATGCATTTTTTACTCTGCATGTAAGTTAAATAAGCAGGGTGACAATATACAGCCTTAACGTGCCCAATTTGGAACCAGTCCATGGTTCCATGTCAGGTTGTAACTGTTGCTTCTTGACCTGCATATAGGTTTTGCAGGAGCCAGGTAAGGTGGTCTGGTATTCCCATTTCTTTTTCCACAGTTTGTAGTGATCCACACAGTCAAAGGCTTTAGAGTAGTCAATGAAGCAGAAGTAGATGTTCTGGAATACTTAAGCTTTCTCTATGATCCAACGGATGCTGGCAATTTGACCTCTGGATCCTCTGTCTTTTCAAAATCCAGCAAGTACATCTGGAAGTTCTTGGTTCACATACTGTTGAAGCCTAGTTTGAAGGATTTTGAGCATTACTCTGCTAGCATATGAAATGAATGCAACTGTGTGGTAGTTTGAACATTCTTGGCATTACCTTTCTTTGGGGTTGGAATGAAAACTGACCTTTTCCAGTCCTGTGGCCACTGCTGAGTTTTCCAAATGTGCTGGCATATTGAGTACAGCACTTTCACAGCATCATCTTTTAGGATTCGAAATAGCTCAGCTGAAATTCCATCACCTCCACTAGCTTTGCCCATAGTGATGCTTCCTAAGGCCCACTTGACTTCACACTCCAGGATGTCTGGCACCAGGGGAGTGATCACACCATCATGGTTATCTGGGTCATTAAGATCCTTTTTGTACAGTTCTTCTGTGTATTCTTGCCACCTCTTCTTAATATCTTCTGCTTCTGTTAAGTCCATAGCATTTCTGTCCTTTATTGTGTCCATCTTTGCATGAAATGTTCCCTTGGTATCTCTAATTTTCTTTTTCTTTCTAATTTTCTTGAGGAGATCTATAGTCTTTCCCATTCTATTGTTTTTCCTCTATTCCTTTGCCTTGATGACTTAAAAAAGGCTTTCTTATCTTTCCTTGCTATTCTCTGGAATTCTGCATTCAGATGGGTATATCTTTCCTTTTCTCCTATGCCTTAAGCTTCTCTTTTATTCTCAGCTATTTGTAAGGCTTCCTCAGACAGCCATTTTTCCTTTTTGCATTTCTTTTTCTTGGGGATGGTTTTGATCACTGCCTCCTGTACAATGTTAGGAACCTCCATCCATAGTTCTTCAGGCATTCTGTTCATCAGATCGAATTCCATGAATCTATTAGTCTCTTCCACTGTATAATCGTTAAGGGATTTGATTTAGGTCATACCTGAATGGCCTAGTGGTTTTCCCTACGTTCTTCAGTTTAAGTCTGAATTTGGCAGTAAGGAGTTCATGATCTGAGCTAGTTAGCTCCCAGTCTTGCTTTTGCTGACTGTATAGAGCTTTTCCATCTTTGGCTACAAAGAATATAATCAATCTTATTTTGGTATTGACTATCTGGTGATGCCTATGTGTAGTCATCTCTTACGCTGTTGAAAGAGGGTGCTTGCTATGACCAGCACATTCTCTTGGAAAACTCTGTTAGCCTTTGCCCTGCTTCACATTTTGTACTCCAAGGCCAAATTTGCCTGTTACTCTTGGTATCTTCTTGACTTCTTACTTTTGCATTCCAGTTCCCTATGATGAAAAGGACATCTTGTTTTTGTGATGGTTCTAGAAGGTCTTGTAGGTCTTCACAGTACCATTCAACTTCAGCTTCTTCAGCATTAGTGACTGGGGCATAGACTTGGATTACTGTGATACTGAATGGTTTGCCTTGGAAACAAACCAAGATCATTCTGTTGTTTTTGAGACTGCACACAAATACTGCATTTTGGACTCTTGACTATGATGGCTACTCCATTTCTTCTAAGGGATTCTTGCCCACAGTAGTAGATATAATGGTCATTTGAATTAAATTTGTCCATTCCATTCCTGTCCATTTTAGTTCACTGATAACTAAAATGTCGATGTTCACTCCTGCCATCTTGTTTGACCACTTCCAATTTACCTAGATTCATGGACAATCAGAGGGCAGACAGAATGAAAACCACAATCACAGAAAACTAACCAAGCAGATTACATGGACCACAACCTTGCCTAACTCAGTGAAACTATGAGCCATGCCGTGTAGGGCCACCCAAGATGGACAGGTCATGGTAGAGAGTTCTGACAAAATATGGTTCACTGGAGAAGGGAATGGCAAACTACTCAGCATTCTTGCCTTGAGAACCCCATGAACAGTATGAAAAACAAAAAGAAAAAAATATGATACTGAAAGATGAACCCCTGCCTCCAGCTGTACCCCCCGCCACCCAGATCATTAAGTGTCCAATATGCTACTAGAGAAGAGTGGAGAAATAGCTCCAGAAGGAATAAAGAGGCTGAGCCACAGCGGAAATAATGCCCAGTTGTGGATGCATCTGGTAAAGTCTGATGCTATAAAGAACAATATTGCATGGGAACATGGAATGTTAGCTCCATGAATCAAGGTAAATTGGAAGTAGAATATGAGAAGGCTATAAAAGTGAAAATGAAATTAAATATAAAATTTAAATCAATTTGCTTATCTGAGTGAAAAAAGCAGAGCCACATGAAACACACAAAACTCAAACCTTTGTTTTTATAATTTCCTATGTACCTGACAAAAATAATTGTGTACCATTATGTGAATTATCTACACTAATGACTAATTTTTAACCACTGTACTAAGAGGACATTAGCAGTGACATGTGATTAAAGGAAGGAAATGGAATATAATGGTGAAAATTAAGTACAAAGTTCAGCTGCCTGAAGAGATTAGATTTAAAGATGTCCTAAGAAATTGGAATAGCTACCTACTAAAACAAAACAAGAAAAAAAGTACAAAGTAAGATTCAGTTACTTTAAAGGTGAGAAAAAAGGTTTAAAGCTGAACATTTGTTAAGATTTGAAAAGGCATCTTTCTTACCTGAGCTTTAGCTCGGTTGTGATCCAAACGAGTCAAGCAACTGAAGTTCTCCTTGGGGATGGATGGCGCTGACTTGGAGGCAGTCAGGCAGTTGGTATTGGCTGGATTTCCCACCACAATAACCTAGGACGTACAGAAGGCACAGCAGAGCTTCAGACTGTACACTGATTTAAGTAAACCAACTTATCAATAGGATATGACTGATGTAACATGTGGCCTTTTAATCAAGTTTGTGTGAGCTACAAAAATAAACTCAAAATGGATTAAAGATCTAAATGTAAGACCAGAAACTATAAACTCCTAGAGGAGAACATAGGCAAAACACTCTCTGACATAAATCACAGCAGGATCCTCTATGATCCACCCCCCAGAATTCTGGAAATTAAAGCAAAAATAAACAAATGGGATCTAATCAAAATTAAAAGCTCCTGCACAACAAATGAAAATATAAGCAAAGTGAAAAGACAGCCTTCTGAATGGGAGAAAATAATAGCAAATGAAGCAACTAACAAACAACTGATCTCAAAAATATACAAGCAACTTATGCAGCTCAATTCCAGAAAAATAAATGACCCAATCAAAAAATGGGCCAAAGACCTAAATAGACATTTCTCCAAAGAAGACATACGGATGGCTAACAAACCCATGAAAAGATACTCAACATCACTCATTATCAGAGAAATGCAAATCAAAACCACAATGAGGTACCACTTCACACCAGTTAGAATGGCTGCGATCCAGAAGTCTGCAAGCAATAAATGCTGGAGAGGGTGTGGAGAAAAGGGAACCCTTTTACATTGTT
>SJYQ01002351.1:197433-241926 GCA_006410935.1 Redunca redunca | reverse complement strand
GCATGCTGAGGGGGTGGGAGGGCGGGAGGTGAGGCTGTCGGCGTGGGAAGGTCGGACCAAGAAGAAAGGGCTCCAAAGTTGGGACGGGACTAGAACCTCGGGTTCTAAAGTGCCTGAAGCCTTCACTATGGCTAAATCCTGATTTTCGGCACCTGAGGGTTTTTTTTTTGGTCGTGGTGAGGTTCTTTTTCTTATTTAGCAAATACTTATTGAGAGCTTTCTGTGCTTGAGACGTCGCCATGGGCCTGGGATACGACCTGCTGTGCCAAGACAGACAGAGTCCCCCATCCACGTTGGGCCTGTAACCACTGGCAAGTAAATGCTGAGAAGAGCAGCTGACAAATGTGGCAGGTGCTCTGATGGAGATCCTGAGAGACACGAGATTAGGGAGCAGTCAGGGGAGGCCTCTGGGAGAAAGTGACCCCTGAAACGTGAGGAGCTGAGAGAAGCCTTCCAGGCAGAAGGGACAGCATGTGTAAAAGCCCCGAGGTGGGAGGAAGTGCAGGAGTTAAGAACACAGACTGGCTGCATCTGGATGCTAGAAGGGGCTGCAGAGGTGTCGGCCTGTATTTTTTGGCATTTCATGCCTGTGAAATGAGAGCTGTACTGTAGAGTCAGGCCCCATCCTCCTGCCCTGGCTCGGGGTGGTGGGGGGTGTACAGTGCTCACAGATGAGTGATGCCTCCCACCCACAGAGGCCCCAAGGCCTCAAAATCCACTCCACTAGTCACACCACTTATCACCTGTGCCCCCGGAGACATAGAGAATCCAAGATAAGTTCACTTTTCTTTTATCACATCTGGCTATCTGGCCTGGCCTCCCTAGTTCACTTTCTCTCTCTCTCTAATGAGTGGGTGCATCAGCAGGACTCTGGCCTACACGCCCTGAGAGAGAAACTGGAAGGTTAGCCCTCTGTACAGGCCCTTGACTATGGAGGGTCCCATTGTGTCCTGGGTGGGGTGGGTCCCTGCACAGACTCGTTCAAGCCAGTGTCAGCCTACCACACAGGTCGGGGACAAGGACCCTGACTGTGATCACAGGGCCTCAGCTAGGCTTGGAGCCCAATTCTGAGTCCTCACGCTCACTGCCACCCCCTTTAGGAGATGTTCTTAGGGAGGTTTCCCCCTTTAAGCATTTTGAGCAGATTGAGCCTTCTTCTGATCTGGGGAAGAAAACTCCACTGAAGCTTCCTTGGGACATTCAGGCCAACCAAACAAATGAATCATGAAATCCCCAGTGAGTCTGGGCTCTGCGGGTTGTGGGCTTCAACGGGCTGCTCTCCGCATCAGCTCTTGAGGGAGACTGCCCCGGGCCTGGTCAGAGAACCAGTCCAGTCTCTCACCAGGGGCTGGGGAGTGGTAAACTTTGGGCTCACCCCTAGGCCTATCTCCCTCAGAATGAGAAAGCAGTCAGCCGTGCTGGCCCTGGGCTGTCTGACCTCAGTGATGTAGCAGATGTGTGTGTCTGAGGGGCTCCCCTAGCAGGGCTGGGGAATTTTGAACAGAGAAGGGGCTGAGTGCCCCCAGAGCACTGAGTCGCCTAGACTGGCGGGCACAAGGCGAGGCTCCAGGCTCCGGGGCTTTTCCGTGGTGGCCTCTGGTGTTCAGGCAGTCGTGTCACAGCTGTCACTCTGCTGAGGGGGGCCCCTGGCTTTCCCAGTCCCCAGTACGGGCCTGGCCTAGTACACATGTCTGTCAGGTAAACAGGCGGACTGTCTAAATTACATTTTTTATTTTTGTTGCTGTTGGTCACTCAGTTGTGTCTGACTCTTTATGTCCACACGGACTGCAGCACGCCAGGCTTTCCTGTCCTTCACCATCTCCCGGAACTTACTCAAACTCATGTCCATTGAGTCGGTGATGCCATCCAACCATCTCATCCTCTGTCGTCCCCTTCTCCTGCCTTCAATCTTTCCCAGCATCAGGGTCTTTTCCAATGAGTTGGCTTTTTCTTTTTAGGCAGTGGTAATTTGCATACACTTGCAGGAAATAATACAGCAGGATCCTGGTACCCGTTACCCAGTTTCCTTCAGTGATGAAATCTTGCAGAACTGCAGTCTGCTGTCATAGCCGGATTATTGACACAGATGCAGCCCAGCAGTCTTGCTCAGGTTTCGCCGTCTTCACTTGTATCACCTGTGGTGCATTTAATCCACTGTGCTTTCATCACAAGTGCCGGTGCCTGTATCCACCAGCATGGTCAAGATACACAGCTCCCATCAATTTGCACATACTGGGGTCTTCCCTGTCACCCTTTTATAACCAAGTCCTCCAGCCTCTTCATCACTCTCTCCCCCTAGTCTCCGCACAAACTGCTAATCTGTTCCCATCTCTATAATTAGGTCATTTCAGTAATGTTTTATAAATAGAATCACGT
Source organism: Redunca redunca (assembly GCA_006410935.1). Classification (NCBI taxonomy): domain Eukaryota; kingdom Metazoa; phylum Chordata; class Mammalia; order Artiodactyla; family Bovidae; genus Redunca; species Redunca redunca. Next base: position 239,550 of record SJYQ01002351.1, on the reverse strand, counting down.
GATCTGTAACTCTTGAGATAGCTTTTTCACGAGGCATAACTCACTTTGAGATTCATCCAAGTGGTTGCTTACATCAGTGTTCCTTTCTTTTGGTTGCTGAGTGGTCTCCCATGGTCTGGGTGCACCACAGTCGATCACCCATTGAAGGACTTCCGGGTTGTTTCCAGTTTAGGCCTATATCACATAAAGTTGCCATGAACATGCACGCCTTTCTGTGAACATGTTACCATTTCTATGGGCTAAATGCCCAAGAGTGTGGTTATTGGGTTGTATGATATTTGCATGTTTGATTTTAAAAGAAACTGCCAGATCGTTTTCCAGGGTGGTTGTATCATCTTACATTCCCACCAGCCATGTACGAGTGATTCTATTTTTCCACATCCTCACCAGCATTCGGTGGTGTCACTGTTTCTTATTTTGGTCATTCTAGTGTTTCCGCAGTGATGTCTCATGGGGCAGATGAATGGGTTCTCCTGTGCCTTATCCATGGCCCTGGTGGCTCTGAGCCTCGTTTCCAGGGTTCCCACTGGGCTGTCACCATCACCTTGATTGACAGCCCCTTGAAGGCCAGGCTTAAAGCCCCTCCTCTGGCTCCTGCTCCCTGTGGGCCTCACCTTGGTAGGAGCTGTTTCTGTCCTCACTGGGGAATGGGCAGTTGGAGTTAAGATGCCGAGAAAAGCCACTGGATGTGACCCCATCCTTCAGAGAAAGTAGCTTCTGCTAGTTGACCAGCATCTCCTGTTTCAGACCGAAAGTCGAGCCAGCCCTGGGCCAGGATCGGAACGGGACTCTGAGACCCTACCTCCCACCCCGGGCAGGTCTTAGTTCCCTAAGTCTTACTGGAAATATTCTGACTGGGTGCGATGGAGTCTTGGGGAGGCAGACTGGTTTGTGGGGTTTTCACATAATGAGGTGGGGTTGGTGGGGTGGGAATGGCCCCTGTGGGGAAGGATAACTGAGCCCTGAAGGCTGCCTTGGTCTTTGACCAGACAGGGAGGGGGGCCTCCAGCAGAGGAGCAGGGTGGAGGGAAGGTAGAGTAGGAGGGAAAGACGGAGAAGGAGAGTGGCAGGTCTCTGTGCTTGAGGACAGGCGAGGTTAACCATTCCTTAACTGTCCTGATCATACCTCTGCTGTCACTGTGGGTGCCCCAGCTGGATAATCCCTTTGTGTGGGACTAAGAGGGGGAGGGTCTGTTGGTTCCTCTGGGCATCCCCCACTAGACACGACCTTGGCTCAGCATGAGGATGGGCAGGGCTCGGGTCTGTCTGTCTTGGTCATGGCTGTGTCTGACCCCCATTCTCCTCCAGAAATCCTCACCGAGGCCAGAGCTAGGGTCGGATCAGGTGGGGCCTCAGCCCTGAAAGGGACTCCAGAGGGCTGGCGGCTTCACCCTTCCCCTGCCCTCCTCTCACCCATCTGCAGGTTCATCATGCCTAGTGGCGTATAAGAAGACCCCGCCACCGGTCCCTCCACGCACCACGTCAAAGCCGTTCATCTCCGTCACAGTCCAGAGCAGCACCGAGTCTGCCCAGGATACCTATCTGGACAGCCAGGACCACAAGAGCGAAGTGACGAGCCAGTCCGGCCTGAGCAACTCCTCGGACAGCCTGGACAGCAGTACCCGCCCACCCAGCGTGACACGGGGCGGCGTCACCCCAGCCCCCGAGGCCCCTGAGCCACCCCCAAAACATGCAGCTCTGAAGAGCGAACAAGGGACGCTGACCAGCTCCGAATCCCACCCCGAGGCCGTCCCCAAAAGGAAACTGTCATCTATAGGAATACAAGTAGGGGCCCCTTTCACACTCTGTCCTCGGCCTGCACTGCGCACCTGCCTGCGTGTAATTACATCTGGTGGAGGCCCACCAGGTCTCCTGGGTCACGGTGGTTTGTCTGTTTTGGGGGGTCGGCCCCAAGTGGCCAAGGCAAATTCCACCCATAAGCCATGCCTTCCTCGAGGTCGCCCGAATGTGGTGTGGGCCGTACAGCTGTGGGCGCGTGTCCCTGCTCCAACGATGGGTTGTCCCAGTGAATGTAGTTACACTCAGCCAGCCATCTCCTGTCCACTGTTTGCCTGTCCTCTGTCTGTCTGTTCACTCCACCCTTTGCCCTGCCAGCCGACGTGTGGGAGACAGGACTGGCCCGACAGTTCTCTGATCCAAGGTCAGCTCAGGTGCGGAGGCTGCAGCCCTACCTCGTGGTGGGAGCAGTGTGGAGCGTAGACGCCAAGGGCCGGGGGGACCAGGACCCAGGGCCCTGGAGCCTTGGGGGTTGCTCCAGGGGGATTTTGCCCAGAGCCTTCTCGGGCCTTGGGGACAGGTAGGTTGCTCAAGGTGCCAGGCCCACAACAGATTTAGAAGTGGGACGTCGGTCCTGACGCCTCCCTCCGCAAGATACGATCCAGGCAGATAATTCCCTGGGACTGAGGGGCCAAAGCCAGGAGACACCTCTGGAAGCCGGGCTCTCAGTGCACTCGTGACCGCAGCGCGTAGCAGGGCCGGTGCGCTAGCTGCCCCCGCACAGTGGTGCCTCCTGCGTGACCTCATAGCAGTACTTGAGCTGTGAGCTGAGCCGGGGGAAACCTGGGCCCCGCCTGGCAACTTTCAAGAGCTGTTCCACATTCTTAAGTAAAGCACACTCCAGGTGGGGAGTGGGAAGGGCAGCTACAGTGGGCTGAGAGCTTGGGGAAGGCAGAGCCTCTCCTAACCCAAATGCCGATCAAGGACATCCAGGTGGCGTGCATGGTGGCTTAGATCAGACAGGATCTCCGTTTCCCCAGCCACCCCTGGCCAAGTGCATGACAAAGCATCAGAATTATAGAAGGAACATGGGACTCTAAGGAGGGCTGAATGGGCCAGAGATGGCTCACTGGCCAGTTGCTTGCACTTGCTTCTTGGGGAGGCAGAGTTTAGGCAGCTCTGGGCTACAGTTTTCACCACGGATACAAGAAGAAAGTTGGCCGGGAGACTATGTTTTCTGGTCTCCTTCATAAGTTCAGCCCCTGGCCTATACGTCACTCTGGAGGGATTCTGAGGAGTACAGAAAATAGCTTAGTCTTGGTTGGGCAGCCCCACCCTTTCCTTGGCCAAACCAGATGCTCTCATCTTTACAGAAGACCTGAGAGACAGAGTCACCCTGATTCTTTCACTCTGAGGCTCACATGGGGCTGCAAACTCTGGCTCTTGGGCCCGTCCAGGCTTCTCCCTATCGGATCACCCCACCCCCATCCAAGCTCTCCAAGCAGTTCTTGGGAGCTGGTGATGCCGCATCCCCTGAACTGGCTATAGCTGAAGGAGACATGCATTACACCCTCCATGGTGGGGAGGTGCCTGGCGCTCAGCCCCGTCCCAGGAAGCCTCTCTGGCCTCTGTGAAGCCAGGAGACTAGAGCTTCCAATTTCCAGTGACAGTCCCAACAACCCTCGTCCTATCCCTTAGTGCCTCAAACTGCTCAAACGTGGGTTCTCCCTCATTCATGAGCGGCGATGGAGGGGCTGGCCTGGCTACTCTGTGGCCACATACCTCTGTCCCAGGAATGAAGGGTAGGCCCAGGGCATCCCTGGTATAGAGAGAGAGAGAGCCGGCCTTGCACGTGGCCCTGACCCTACTGCTCCCGCAGCCCACCTGGTGCTGAAGGTGACCTCAGCTGAGTGATCGAGGCCCAGGGATGGTGTCCCGTAGGGCCCAGGGACTGGGCCGGCTGTGGCCTTGGTGACAGCTTTCAAATCCAGAACTGCTGCCCAAGGTTTGCCCCTCGTGTGGCACCCCCAGCCTGCCCTTCAGCTGCAGGGTTGGGGGAGTGACCTCTGCCTCGAGACAGCCCGGCTTCAACTACACCAGATAACGGCTGTGGCTTTGTGTGTGTGTGTTTTCTTTCTCTTTCGTTGTCCTTTTTTTTTTTCTTCTCTCTGATGCGTGTAAAGGAGAGGACTAGAAGGAACGGTTCCCACCTCTCGGAGGACAACGGACCCAAAGCGATCGATGTGATGGCACCCTCCTCAGAGTAGGGAAAGGCGGTCCTCTCCACCCCATCCCACCTCCCGCCCGCCTGCCCGCCCGCCTCCGCGCGAATGAGCAGTGCCCGGCTTCACCTGGTCCGGCCTCGGGCCCACGTGCAGTGTCCGCATGCCTCGTGTGCGTCTGTCCGCTCGTCTGTTTGCGTCGTCCCACTAATGTGAATTTCAGCAGCAAGTGTGGTGTTTGTTTTTTTATTTTTGTCTTTGTCCCCGTGCCGTGGCTGTCGTTGTCCTTCAATAAGGTTGACTGCATTCAGCCAGTGCCAAACGAGGAGCCCAGTCCCGCTACCAAATTCCAGTCCATCGGGGTTCAGGTAGAGGACGACTGGCGGTAAGTGGCACCGAGGTGGTGGCTGCCTCTCCCCTCTCCTCTCCCTCCCTCCGCTCTCACCTCTCCCGCGCCTCCTCCTCCTGCTCTCCCTAACCCACTTCTCCTTGCTGGATTTCTAAGAACCAAGCTGGGTTGGGGGTGCGGGCGGTGGTCCAGGCGTGGGAAGCTGGGCAGGCGGGGCGGCTGGTGCGCTGATGAGCAAGGGTGAGCGCTTGCTCTTTGAGAGGAATCAGCCACGGGGACTGAGGCCGGGCAGAGTCACGGCCCAGCACCCCCAATGTTGGTGGGCTTCCTGGCCCCGCTGCAGTAAACAGGCAACCTTATGACCTTGTCCGTGTGTGCGTGTGCGGGCAGGGTGGGGGCTGAGCTGAGAATGAGACGGGGCTGTGGGACCCGCTTCAGGCGCATGGTGAGCAGACGATGCATCCGTTTCTCTGTCTCCCGTGTGTCCGGGTCGGGGTGGCCTCTGGTCTCCGACCCTCTTGGTGACTCACCCTTTCCTGTCCCCACCCGTTCTCCACGCCGTTCCCTCCCCGCCCCCGACAGAAGCAGTGCCCCCTCTCACAGCATGTCCTCCCGACGGGACACCGACTCGGATACCCAGGATGCCAATGACTCGAGCTGTAAGTCCTCTGAGAAGAGCCTCCCAGATTGCACCCCGCACCCCAACTCCATCAGCATCGATGCCGGCCCCCGGCAGGCCCCCAAGATTGCCCAGATCAAGCGCAACCTCTCCTATGGAGACAACAGCGACCCTGCCTTGGAGGCATCCTCGCTGCCCCCGCCCGACCCCTGGCTGGAGACCTCCTCCAGCTCCCCGGCAGAGCCCGCGCAGCCCGGGGCCTGCCGCCGGGACGGCTACTGGTTCCTGAAGCTGCTCCAGGCAGAAACAGAGCGGCTGGAGGGCTGGTGCTGCCAGATGGACAAGGAGACCAAAGAGAACAACCTCTCTGAAGAAGGTGGGTACTGCGAGGCTGGCCTGCTGGGGCGGGCGGTGGGGGTGCCAGCCCCAATTTTCCAGGGCTCGGCAGGGGGAGTCTCTCTAAGTTCTCTTCTTGGCTCAGTTGTGAGCCCACCTCTTATTTTCATTCTTGCTTTTCTTCCTTCTATCCACCTACGTAACCAGCCTTTTTCCAGAAAAAATTTATGTCAGCAGCTGCTAGTTGCACAGGCAGGGGATCAGCTACCCCCGGGGTTGAATCCCAGCTCTTTCCTTACTAGGGAAGTGACCTGGGCGGGTTACTCTGAACCTGTTTCCTTACCTGTAATGTGGAGATAGTCCTACCCTCTGATGTAGTGGTGCTTGTTCAAGGTCTCATGAAGTACCAGGCACAGAAACTTAGCACCATAATTACGCCTTCAGCAGTTCCTTATTGAGCACCTACTGTGTGCCAAGCATCAAGGATCTAACTGGGCTCAGCAGGGTGTGAGGAACTGTGAATGGGTGAGACAGAAATCATCTACTTCCCCACTTAGGTTTCTGTCTATACCATACCTGTTTCCAAAAATTCCCCTGAGAATATGTAGGGAGCCTGGAGTCACAGGTGGTTGATACAGGGGAGGGGAGCTCTGGCCCCCAGTTTGCTCCCCTCCACAGACCAGGCAGGAGGGACAGGTCCTCAGAATGTCCAGAAGGGACGGAGCATCCCACTGAGCCCTGGTGGGCCGGGCCTGAGGAAGAGTCCTGCAGTCCCTGTTTCCGCCATGTCTAGGCCAGTTCCCAGCTTTGATGTCACATCAGGGAACTGTTGTGAGGAATATGCCTAATAACTTCTTACAGTACTAGCATTTACAAAATCAGAGCAGCGGCACGGATCCTGAACTGCTTCTAATAGAAACCATCCAGCCCTCTGGCCTTCTTCCTCAGCCTTCCCCACCTTCAGCTCTCAACGGCTCCGTCTTCTGGTATCTACCTTCAATATTTCTTTCATTCTTTTTTTTTAACGGGAATACCTTTCATTTCCTCTCGTTAGTCATCATCATGTATTGAAGTCTGCTATAATAGTTCATATTTAGCTCTGTCACCTCCACTTCCTGTGCCCCACCCTCCATGTATTACATCAGTTTGGGGTTAAAAAAACAACCAATATTTCTGTTTACTGTGAGCATGGAAATGATGTTCACTGCAGAGCCTTGTAGTATGATTTCATTGTCTCATACATTTTGTTTTTCCTAAAATAAATGGTTGCCTCCTCTTCTGTATACTTTGTTTTCTAAGCTCTTATTTGTGATTTTTTTCACATGCCCCACAAAATCTGCCAGCCCACCATCAACGCTGTTTCCCAGGTGTGCAGACATATCAGATCATCTCATGATCTCCTGTTTTTCCCAGTGCCCTCTGTCCCCGGCTCTGGTCTGGCCAAGTTGTTCTCTAGGCCTGCTACCTAGCTGCTGTCCAGAGACTTCCCGACTTCCCTTTTCATCACCTGGGACTGCCCTTAGCATGTGCCTTGGACCATGTGGTCTTCTGCTTTCCTGGGTTTAGTCCTTCACTTTACTGGAGCACACCTTCAGTTGGAGATCAATTTTTGGAAACCACCATGTCTTTTCTCAGACCTCATATAGTTTGGCTGAGTGTAAAGTTGAAAATAATAAATACCAATTATTTTTCTATAAATGTAGATATATATATAATATTAAATAAAATTGAAAATAACTTTCCCTTAGAACCTTAAAGAGGCTGTATTATACTTAGCTTCCATTACTTGTGCTTAAAAAAAAAAAAGTGTGGACTTCCCTGGTGGTTCAGATGGTAAAGAATCTGACTGCAGTGCAGAAGATGTGGGTTCAGCCCCAGGGTCAGGAAGATCCCCTGGAGAAGGAAATGGCAACCCACTCCAGTTTTCTTGCCTGGAGAATTCCATGGACAGAGGAGCCTGGCGGGCTGCGGTCCATGGGGTCACAAAATAGCTGGACACGACTGAGCAACTAAGACTTTCACTTTTACTTCTGTCTAAAAGTTTGAGGCCGGTCCAGTTCTCAGTCCTTGGAAGCTGTCAGAGTCTTCACTTCACCTCTTTTGTGAAGGTTCTAGATGATGTGTCCTGGAATGCCTCTTTGTGCCAGTAGTTAATAGGCTACTTGTATGTGGAGACCTTTTGTTTCTGAGAAATAGTCTTGCATTAATTTTTGAAAAATAATTCCCTCACTTCTACCTGTTCTGTTTTCTCTCTCTGAAACTGCTGTCACTCAGATGCGGGGTTTGCTGAGTTGATCCTGTCTCACATCTTTTTTGTCTCTCTTTATTGTCTGTCTTTCTGGAAGGCTTTTTCTTTATTTTTCCACACTATAACAATTTTATTGAGATATAATTTGCATGCCATAAAACTTACCCCTTCGCAGTGTTGCCATTAGTACAGTTAGTGCACTCATAATGGTGTGCAGCCATCACTACTGTCTGAATTCAGAACATCTTCATCACTCCAAAAAGAAACCCCACGACTAAACAGTCACTCCTCATTGCTTCTGCCCCAGTGTCTCTTAGCAACCTCTAATTCTGTCTGCGGATTTGCATATTCTGGACATTTATGCAAATCGAGTCATACAGTATGATCATATGACAGGTCTTTTGTGTCTTACTTTTGCCTTTTCTTGCCACGTTTGCAGGTTCATTCATGTTGTAGCATGTATCAGGTTTTCATTCTTTATCATGGAATAATATTCCATTTTGTGGATATACTACATTTTATTTAAACATTTGTCTGTTGATGGACGTTTGAATTATTTCCACTTTTAGGCTAGTGTGAATAATGTTGCTATGCACATTTGTGTACAAGTCTGTATATGTAACCAGAAGTGGAATTACTGGGTCACATGGTTATTTTGTGTTTAACTTTTGGAGGAACCTGCTGATCTTCCATAGTGACTGCTCCGTTTATAACATTCCCACTAGCAGCACACAAGGGTTGTAATTTCTCCACCTCCTCACGAGCTCTTGTAATTACTGCTCTTTTTGATTATAGCCATCACAGTGGTAAAGTAGTACCTTGTTGTGACTTTGATTTGTGTTTCCATGGTGGCTAATAAAGTGTATAGCATTTTTGCATATGCTACTTGTGTATCTTTTACTGGAGAAATCTATTGAGATTTGGAGGTTTTCCTGACTTCACTCTGTCCATCAGATGTTTATTAGATCCATCTGTATAATAGCACTTTGTTACTCTGTTCCTTTTTAATATTTTTTCCTTGTTACATGGGTAGAGTATCTTCTATTTTTCTAATACCTACATATATATTTATTTAAGTTTTCACCTGTCTCTGTGTTGTCTCTGTTTCCTTTAGATCCTTCTAGGTATCTTTTTCGGTTGGAATCTTTCTTGGAATGTCCAGTAATCTTTGGTTGTTTATTCATATTAAAAGTGAGCAACTAACCCAGGAGAAGGAAGGGATAGAGTATAAGATTGCTAATTTTATTGTTAGCCTAGTAGTCCCTTTTGTTTTTTAATTTTATGATTTAATTTAAAATACAACTTCAGAATTTCCTGACAGCCCAGTGATTAGGACTCAGCACTTTTGCTGCTGTGTCCCAGGTTCAGTCCCTGATGGGCGAACTAAGAATCCCTCAAGCCATGTGGCATGGCCAAAAAATAAAACTTAATTTTAGAGTTAGCAAAAGCAAATTATATAAAAACAGCAAAAAAGTCATGGTAATATACTGGTGTGTTGGTAATATCAGTAATAATATTAAAGATGAAATAGTTAACCATCAGGATAAAAACTCTCTCATAGCAGGATAAAACTTATAATAGCAGATAAAACTATTATGAATAATGCCGCTGTGAACATTCATGTACAAGATTTTGTTTGACTACCTGTGTTCAAGTCTTTTGAGTATATATCTGTGCATGGAATTGCTGGATCATGTGGTAATTCTTTAATTTTTTTCATTTTGTTACTATGAAATATATATAAAACCTGCCATTTTAGCGACTTTTAAGTTTGTAATGCAGTGGCATTACTTATATTCACAATGTTGTATATCACCAACATCTATTTCCAAAACTTTTTTTATCACCTCAAATTGAGATTCTGTACCCATTAAGCAATAATTCCCCGTTCCCCTCTCCACCCAGCCCCTGGTAACCTCTAATCTGCCTTCTGTCTCTATGAATTTCCCTATTCTAGATTTTTCATGTAAGTAGAATGATAGTGTTTGTCCTTTTGTGTCTGGCATGTTTTCAAGGTTCATCCATGTTGTAGCATATCAGAACTTCATTCCTTTTTATAGCTGAATAGTATATTCTACTATATTTAAATACTGATACCACATTTGTTTGTTCCATGCATATGTTGATAAACATTTGGGTTTTTTCACCTTTTAGCTACTATGAATAACGCTGCAATGAACATGGATCTAAGAATCTGTTACATTCCAATTTTCAGTTCTTTCAAGTTTAAACCCAGAAGTGGAATTGCTGGGTCAGATGGTAATTCTGTGTCTAGCTTTTCGAGGAATCTTCAAACTGTTTTCCATAGCAGTTGCACCACTTTACATTCCCACCAGCAATGCATATGGGTTCCAGTTTCACTATAGCTTTGCTAACACTTGTTATTCCATCTTTTTTTTAAAAAAATTATAGCCATCCTAGTGTAGGTATAAAGTAGTGTCTTGTTGTTATTTTGATTTACATTTCCCTAATGACTGATACTCGGAGAAGGCAATGGCACCCCACTCCAGTACTCTTGCCTGGAAAATCCCATGGGTGGAGGAGCCTGGTGGGCTGCAGTCCATGGGGTCGCTAAGAGTCAGACACGACTGAACGACTTCACTTTCACTTTTCACTTTCATCCATTGGAGAAGGAAATGGCAACCCACTCCAGTGTTCTTGCCTGGAGAATCCCAGGGACGGGGGAGCCTGGTGGGCTGCTGTTATGGGGTCGCACAGAGTCGGACATGACTGAAGCGACTTAGCAGCAGCAGCAGTGACTGATACTAAGCATCTTTTAGTGTTCTTATTGGTCATTTGTGTATCTTTGGAGAAATATCTATATTCAAATAGTCTCTTTAATGGGGCTGTTTGTCTTTTTGTGGTTGAATTTAGGAGTTCTTTACATATTCTGGATAATAGGCCCTTGTCAGATACATAATTTATAAATATTTTCTTCCATTTTGTAGGTTGTCTTTTCATTTTCTTCATAGTGTCCTTTGATGTGCAAAAGTTTTTAATTCCGATAAAATCCAACTTATCTATTTTTCTTTTATTCCTGTGCTTGTTTTTTTAAATTATGAATATATATTAATTTAATAAAAATTAAAATTAGGACAGGGACTTCCCTGGTGGTCCAGTGGTTAAGAATCTACCTTCCAATGCAGGGGACTCAAGTTTGATCCCTGGTCTGGGAACTAAGATCCCACGTGTCACAGGGCAGCTAAGCCCACACCCTGCAATCAGAGAAGCCCGCAAGCTGCAGGGACCACCCAGCGCAACCAAAACAAAAACCAGGACGAAAAACAATAGGACAGTGAGAGGCAACCAGCAGGTCTGTGGGTAGGGCCTTCTGAGAGCTAGGCTTGCAGACACCTCAGAATATTGGTTTCAAATAACACACAGTAAAAATCATGTCAAGATAACAAAGGAAGCCAGGTACATTAAGATATAGTTACTAAAATAGTAAATAAGCCTGTGATGTGATAATATATGTACTTCTTTGTTAAAGCATTAAATAATACAGTCTTGCAGTCTGTCTACTAAATTTTAAAGTAATGATGACAGTAAGCATTATTTTGAGATTACCATAACCGCTGTAATGCAACATGAAATTCTCTTTGATTTCTGTTGGTGACAGTGTGGCAGGTACTCCTGACACTGAACCAAAGTATTTGTTGCCTATCTGAGTTTAAGGGCGTCCTGTTCTAGGGTGACTAGGTGACAAACTGGTCCTTTCCTTAGAAGATCTTGAAATGTCAGTATCTTTTCCCTGTAACCCTTCAGAATATTCTTCAGAAAAGAATCCTCTAGTTTCTCCCAGGGGCCTGTGTCTGGTTGCTGGCATCCCAGATGCTAGGCAGCAAGAGGGCGCTCACAGACCATCATTCATTCCATGCCGTCCTCCACTGACCCTGGCTGGTGGCCTAGGGTCGAAGCACCTAGAGCAGCACTTTTAGTCAAAATATAATGTGAACCGTGAACTTTAAGTGTTCTAGGAACTGCATTTAGAAAGAAAAAAGAGATAGGTGAAGTTAATTTTAATACATTTATCTTATTCAGGATGTCCAAGTAGTAGTGTTTCAACATGTGTTCAACACAGAAAATTATTGAGGCATTACATTACTTTCATACTAAATATTTAAAGTCCAAAATAAATAAAATAGAAGTCCAGTGCATACTTTACTTTATCGTTCATCTCAATCCAGACAGACCATATTTCAGCTGCTCACTTGCTTCATACGACCAGGAGCTGTCGTATTGGACGGCACAGATGAGGAGAATAAGCGTGGGGTTGAGGGGACTTCCCTGGTGGTCCAGTGGCTAAGACTCCACGATCCCAATGCAGGGGCCCCGGGTTCGATCCCTGGTCATAGACCTAGATCCCACATGCCACAACTAAATATCCCACATACTGCAACTAAGACCCGGTGCAGCCAAATACATTAAAAAAAAAAAAAAAAGCCTAAGGTGGAGGTGCAAAGATACCTTAGTGACAAAGTGTTGGTGGAGTAGGTTAAACTTTCTGGCACTATTCTTAATTCTTTCTGGATTGAGAAAAGGCTTCCCTGCTAAGGGTTATTATGTCATGCCAAACAGTATTACCTTCCTGTAGTATTATAAGCACGTGCTCTTTCAACATGGTAACATTTCTCAATAAGCAGTCCCAGCCCTTGCTATTGAACCCGAACTCTGCATGGAGCCCTTTCCCCAGCCCTGCATCTGTGGCTATAACTTATGGACAGAATTGGTCACATTGCTCTGTCCCTTAGATTCAAGATAAGTATTCTGACTGCTCAGGTGAATCAGTAACACCCATGCAGGTGGCTGCCTTTCTCAAATAGGTTTTGTGTTAAACCACCGTTCATCTCCAGAACATTTTCATCTTCCCCAGGTGACACACTGTACCTATCAAACACTAACTCCCCATCCCTCCTCCCCCTCCCCTTGGCCACTACCATTCTTTCCGTCTCTGTGAATTTGACTACTCTAGGGACCTCATGGCACCCCACTCCAGTACTCTTGCCTGGAAAATCCCATGGATGGAGGGCCTGGTGGGCTGCAGTCCATGGGGTCACTAAGAGTCGGACACAACTGAGGGACTTCACTTTGACTTTTCACTTTCATGTATTGGAGAAGGAAATGGCAACCCACTCCAGTGTTCTTACCTGGAGAATCCCAGGGACGGCGGCGGAGCCTGGTAGGCTGCCATCTATGGGGTCGCAGAGAGTCAGACATGACTGAAGCGACTTAGTAGCAGCAGCAGGCACCTCATATAAATGGAATCATATGGTGTTTGTCCTTTTGTGACTGGCTCAGCATAATGTCCTCAAGATTCATTGACGTTACAGCTTCTATCAGAATTCCCTTCCTTTTTAAGGCTGAATAATATTCTTTTGTGGGGAAAGACCCACATCTTGCTTACCCGTTCATCTGTCAGTGGCTGCACAGGTTGCTTCCATCTTTTGTCTGTTGCCAGTAATGACACTTCTATCTCTTAGGACCACAGTTCTTCCTTGACGACCATGCTTTCTGATCAAATTATGTGTGTCCACGCAAGGCCCTTGCCTAACTTATGGCCACAGGTTTTTTGTGTTTACTATTTATTTGCTGCATCAGGTCTTAGTTGCAGCATGCAGGATCTTTAGTTGCAGCGCTCAAGTGTCTCTCTGGTTGTTATCACGCAGGCTCTAGAGCACACAGGCTTAGTAGTTGCTGCACGCATGGGCTTAGTTGCCATGGGACATGTGGGCTCTTAGTTCCCCAGCCAGGGACTGAACTTGCATCGCCTGCATTGGAAGGCGGATTTTTAACCACTCGACCACGAGCGAAGTCTATGGCCACAAGTTTGTTTTTTGTTCTGTTTTTCCTTATGGTCACAAATTTTAATGTCACTGTTCTTAGATCTCTGGAAGAGCGTTACCAAGGAGGTGCCTGAAGGAGACCATGGTAACCTGCATATCATGCAGAAACCTGGCGGGGATCCTCCAGGCATTACAGCTGGAGGGAACAACAGGGACAAAGGCAGGGAAGCAGGGAAGGGCAGGTTCCAGGAACCACAACTGAAAGAAAGGGGATGGGAAGAGGGGGATGGGGGGATCACAAGAGTAGGAAGCTCACTGAGAGGGGCCTCAAATATCAGATCAAAGTATTGAGCATTATCCTCCAGGCAGGGTGGGGAGCAGCTGAAGATCTGAAGTAACAGTGAGATGGTCAGATTTTCTTATTAGAAAGATCACCCTTGACTGCTGTGTTGAAAAGGCTTTGGAAACAAGGAGACCTGGGGTAAAGGAGGAAGGAATGGATAAACAAATGTTTCTGAATGTTCCAAATGAACCAGCCAGAGGGGCCCTGGGTTGGAGTCAAGTGGAGAGCTCCAGCTTCCCTGGTCTGGGCCACAGGTGACTGGAGAGGTCATCAACTTGAAAGAGGGAGATGGAGGCAGGACACACCTGGTTGGATAAGGGGGAGCCCTTAGAGAGGCAAGATCAAGTTGCGCACATGTCTTTCTTGCTGTTGAAGGAGGTGCAGATGAAATGAACACTTAAATATAGCCTGTGGAAACTCCTGTGGCCTGGGGGGTTGATAAGACTAGTTCCAGAAAATCAGCCTTGAGCGCTGGGCGGCTTACCATTCACCGTCTTGTTTACTCGCCAGTACCCAGTGGGTAGTATTCATTGAACTGAAATGAACTGAACCCAGTGAGATCTGTTCAGTCGCTCAGTCCTGTCTCACTCTTTGCCACCCTATGAATTGCAGCACGCCGGGCCTCCCTGTCCATCACCAACTCCCGGAGTTCACCCAAACTCATGCCAGTGAGGTCAGACCTATTAAAATCCTGTCTTGAAGAAGAAACAAACACATGGAAGTGAAGTGCTCCACTGCTCAACAGCTGTGTGACCTTTGGCACACCTGAGCCTACTTCTCCCCACTGTTCAGTGGGGATCATGACCCCACTCTTAGCCTATGGCGGGGGTAAGATGGGACCCTGTGTATGAAGAGTGCTTGGCCTGAGTGCCCCGTGGTGAATGGTACCAGCTGTGCCTGCTGCAGCTGTCGCCACCATCACCCTAACTTGTAGATGGATGCAGCCCAAGCCAGGAACTAAAAAGGATGCTCAGTGCTGGGAGACTAGATGTGAACAGGGGTAGAAACAGAGCCAGCAGCCTGAGGGAGGGGGCCCACCATCCCATCTCCTTGGCGCTCTCAAGAAAGGGAGCTACGAGAGAGACCTTGGGGGAGTCACCTCACTTCTCCAGGCCTCCACTTCCTCACATGTGACTTGGGTGGACCAATATCAACCTCACTGGGCTGGGTATTAATGCAAGATTAGAAACACGAAGCCCTTGGCAAGAACCCGAAAGATGGCAGCATCAGCATCTTACTTTTTATAGATAGAATTTTATTTATCTTTGGCCGTGCTGAGTCTCGTTGCTGCATGGGCTTCTCTCTGATTACAGTGAGCAGGGGCTGCTCTTTATTGCAGTGCGAGGACTTCTCATCCAGTGACTTCTCTTGTTGAAGCTCCTGGGCTCTAGAGCACAGGCTCAGCAGCTGTGATGCACGGGCTTGGTTGCTCGATGGGATGTGAGATCTTCCTGGACCAGGGATAGAACTCATGTCTCCTATGCTGGCAGGCAGTTCTTTACCACTGGGCCACCAGAGAAGTCCTGTATGAATTTTAGGATTGATTTTTCTGTAGCTGCAAAAAAAATTACTGGAATTTTGATAGGAATTGTATTGAGTCTGAAGATTGCTTTGGGTAGTATTGACATTTGAACAATATTAAATCTTCTAATTCATGAATAAGGGGTATGTTTCCATTTATAATTAATTTCTTTCAACAGTGTTTTATAGTTTTCATTGTACTAGTTTATTACCTCCTTAGTTAATTCCTAAATATTTTGTTCTGTTTGATGGTATCATAAATGGAATCATTTTTTAATTTCCTTTTCAGGTATTCATTGTTAGTATATAGAAATGTAACTGATTTATTTTTGGCCACACAACATGGCTTGCAGAATCTTAGCTCCCTGACCAGGGATTGAACCCAGACCCTCAACAGTTAAAGTGCAGAGTGCTAACCACTGGACCACCAGGGAATTTCTGAAATGCAACTTATCTTTGTGTATTGACTTTGTATCCTAATCCTACTTGCTTTGCTAAATTCATTTATTAGTTCTCTCAGATTTCTTTGGTGGAATCTTTAGGTTTTCTACATATAAGGTCATATCATCTGCAAACATTATTTTACTTCTTCTTTTCCAATTTAGATGCCTTTTATTACTTCTTGCCTAACTGCTCTGGCTGCAACTTCCAAGCCTATGTTGAATCAAGGTGATGGATGTGGGCACTCTTGCCTTATCCCTGATCTTAGAGAAAACACCCTGGAGTATGAGGCTCATTGTGGGTTTTTCATATATGGCGTTTATTTATTGAGGTAGTTTCATTCTATTCTTGGTTTACTGTTTCCCTCATGAAAGAGTGTTGAATTTTGTCAAATGTTTTTTCTGCATGAATTGATTGTATGGTTTTTCCCTTTCATTCTGGTGATGTGGCATATTTCATTGATCAGCTTTCACATGTTGAACCATCCTTGCACTCCAGGAATAAATCCCACATGGTCATATGTATAATCCTTTTAATATGCTGCTGAATTCTGTATTTTGTTGAGTATTTTTGCATCAGTGTACATAAGGGATGATTGCCTGTAGTTTTCTTGTAGTATCTTTGTCTGGCTTTGATAACAGGGTAATGCTGGCCTTATAGAATGAGTTAGGAAGTGTTTCCTCCCCTTCAATTTTTGGAAAAGTTTAAGGAGTGCTTTTGCTGCTGCTGCTGCTGCTAAGTCACTTCAGTCATGTCAACTCTGTGCGACCCCAGAGATGGCAGCCCACCAGTCTCCCCCGTCCCTGGGATTCTCCAGCCAAGAACATTGGAGTGGGTTGTCATTGCCTTCTCCAATGCATGAAAGTGAAAAGTGAAAGTGAAGTCGCTCAGTCATGTCCGACTCCTAGCGACCTCATGGACTGCAGCCTTCCAGGCTCCTCTGTCCATGGGATTTGCCAGGCAAGAGTACTGGAGTGGGGTGCCATTTTCCAGTGGTCACGTATGGATGTGAAAGTTGGACTGTGAAGAAAGCCGAGCGCCGAAGAATTGATGCTTTTGAACTGTGGTGCTGGAGAAGACTCTTGAGAGTCCCTTGGATTCCAAGGAGATCCAACCAGTCCATCCTAAAGGAGATCAGTCCTGAGTGTTCTTTGGAAGGACTGATGCCAAAGCTGAAACTCCAATACTTTGGCCACCTCATGAGAAGAGTTGACTCATTGGAAAAGACTCTGATGCTGGGAGGGATTGGGGGCAGGAGGAGAAGGGGACGACAGAGGATGAGATGGCTGGATGGCATCACCAACTCGATGCACGTGAGTTTGGGTGAACTCTGGGAGTTGGTGATGGACAAGGAGGCCTGGTGTGCTGCAATTCATGGGATCACAAAGAGTCAGACACGACTGAGCGACTGAACTGAACTGAAACTATGGTAGAGGTAATGAAGATAATAGTGATCTCCTTCAAAAGATCCCATGCATGAACTGCTGCACTCAGTGCCCCCAACCGTGCAGCAGGCCACCACAGACCCACACCTCCACCTGAGACTCCCAGACACCCACAGGCAAGTCCGGGACAGTCTCTTGTGGGGTCACTGCTCCTTTTTCCTGGGTCCTGGTACACAAGGTTCTGTTGTGCCCTCCAAGAGTCTGTTTCCCAGTTCTGTGTAAGTTCTGGCAGCTGTATGGTGGGGTTAATGGTGGAGTGCTTTTAGTCATCTTTAAATGGTGAATTTCAGCAGTGAAGCCACCAAATCCAGAGTTTTTTTTTGTTGAGATTTTTATTACTGATTCAGTCTCCTTACTAGTTACAGGTCTATTCAGATTTTCTGTTTTTCGTGATTTAGTCTTGGTAGGTTTTGTTTTTCTATGAATTTGTCCATTTCATCTAGGTTTTCAAATTTGTTGATGTACAGTTATTTTAAGTACTCTCTCATAATCCTTTTTTATTTCTGTAGAATTGGTAGTAAAATGCCCACTTTCATTTTTGATTTTAGTATTTGAATCTTTTTTTCTCAGTCTTCCTAGCTGAAGTACTGTCAGTTTTCAAAGACCCAATTTTTGGTTTTATTGATTTTCTCTATTGTTTCTCTATTTCACTTATTTCTGCTCTAACCTTTATTATTTCCTTCCTTCTGCTAGCTATGGTTTAGTTTGTTCTTTTTCTAGTTTCTTAGGTTGTAAGTTAGGCTGTTGATTTGAGGTCTTTATAAGTTTTTAATGTAAATGTTTATGGCTGGAAGTTTCCCCCTTGGCATCGCTTTTGCTGTGTCCCATCAATTTTGGTGTGTTATGTCTTTTGTTTTCATTTGTCTCAAACTATTTTCCAATTTCCTGTGTATTTCTTCTTTGATCTATTAGTTATTAAACTGTGTATTAATTTCCAATTTCCACAGTTTTGTGAATTTTCCAGTTTTCTTTTTGTTACTAATTTCTGATTTTGTCCTCTTGTAGTCAAATAAGACACTTTGTATGGTATTATCTTTTTGTCTACTGGGGCTTAATTTGTAGCCTAACACATGGTCTGTCCTGAAAACTGTCCCATGTATACTTGAGAAGAATGTGTTTTCAGTTGTTGGGTGGAGTGCTCTGTATGTGTCTGTTCGATGTAGTTGGTTTATTATGTTGTTGAAATCCTTGCCTTACATATGACTGGTGTTCTGTTATCATAAATTAGGTATTGAAATCTCCAGCTGTTGCTATTAAAGTTTGGGGGGTTTTGTTTTTTCATATGTAGGTGTTTAATCCATATGCAGTTTACATTTGTGCATTCTAAGATCTCCTCTTACTTTTTCCTATGCAGAGCCAGTTGTCACAACACATTCCTGAGTCTCTGCTTTCTTTGCTGATTAGTCATAGCAGTCATAACCTCTGCCGAGAATTCTACACACGCAGGGGTGTGTCTCTGAGTTCTGTTCTCTTCTGCTACCCTTTTGTCTGTTTCTGTGTTAATAAGACTTAATTGCCATAGCTTTTTGGCATGCCTTGGCATCTCAGAGGGTGAACCCCCTTCCCTGTTCTTTTTGTTCAGAAAGAAAAAGTCTACTTATATCTTCATTCTTCCAATCCTAATTTTAAAATTAGTATATCAATTTCCTCAGAAAATTTTTGCTGGATCACTGAATAGGAATAGAGTGTATAGACTACTTTGGGAAAAACTGATACCTCAAAAATACTGAGTCTTCTTACCTATGAATGCAGTTTATCTCTTCATTTATTCAGATCTCCCTCTTACATGCTTCTTTTCAAGTTTGAGTAACATATCCATGGAGACCTTACGTATTTGTATTAGATTTATTCCTTGCTACTTTCTAGGTTTGTAATTTTTTTTGGTAGTAAAATGCATACTTAACATTGAGACATCCACATTGATCTTGTGTCCAGCAACCTTGTACAACTCTCAGTCCTCTTGGACTCACATCATAAATGATCATGTTTGCTCGGATGGCAATTGCGTGTCTGTCTTTCTAATCTTACTGCGTCTTATGCGCATCTTGTATAAATGCAGGAGTGTCAGGACCTTGTGGGACAGTAGGAGGACAGCGGCATCCTTCCCTTGGTCCTGTCCTTCATTCAGTGACTACTCAGTGAATATTTACTGGATTCTTTCCACACGCCAGCTCCTGGGGATGTAGCAGAATAACACGAAGTCCCTGCCCTCATGGAGCTTACATTCTGATGGGGAGAGACAGAAAATAACCAACTAAACATAGAGTGTGCAGGATGGTTAGACGTGCAACAGATAAAACAAAGCCCAGATAAGAGCAGGATGGAGTGCTGTGTGGCTGGGGGCAGTGTTGCTGTCCCCCATGGTGTGGTCAGGGAAGGCCTCCCAGATAAGGTGACCTAGGAGCCCAAGCCGGAAGGAAGGAAGAGAGAAGCGGTCTTAGAACTCTGAAGATCAGAGAACTCCAGTGGTGAGCAAGAGCTTGACGTGTTCCAGGCTTGGGGAAGGCGGCCAGTATAGCTGCAGGAGTGAGCCGGGGGGAGGTGGGGGATGAAGTTGGTGTGGCGGAGCCCCAGATCACAGAGGGCCTCAGAGTAAAGGCTTGGCTTTGACTCCCCAGAAGAGAATGCATTGGAGAATTCTGAGCCCTGTCATGTGACATTCTTTTTTACAGGATTATTCTAGTTTCTCTGTTCAAAAGAGCATGGGGGGAGGGGCACAAGGGGAAGCTGGAAGATGAGTTAGGAGGAAGTAATAGGATCTGGGAGTGTTTAAGGGAGGGGTCAGATTCTGGGTGTATCTGCAAGGTAGAGCAGGATTTCCTGACAGGGTTGCATATAGACCTAAGAGTGAAAGGAGTCAAAAAAGATTTGGTGTTGTGAGTCACAGAAAGGATGGAGCTGCCCCTGCAATAGGAAAGACTAGTGTAGCTATCGGGAGAAAAGTCAGGAGTTTGGTTTTGAACACTATCAAATTACATATCAAAGTGGAGAGGTCAAGCAGGCAGTTGGATACATGAGTCTGTTCTCTCCAGGTCTCTGGGTTGGAGATCATGTTTGAAAGCCATCCAAGTACAGACTTAACGTCCAAAATGAGACGAGAATTCTCAAGAGAGAATCAACTGTGTCAGATGCTTTTCTGATGGGCACAGCAGGGCAGATTTAGGAATGTGAGGTCATCACAGGCTTCAAGAGCTGGTCTGCTTTGGAGGTGGTGGGGTGCCGAGGGGAGGACAGCCTGACTGAAGAAGGATTAATAGAATAACTGGGAGACCACAAGTACAGATGACTCCATTGATGAAGTTTTCTGTTCAGGGAGCAGAGAAACGACGGGAGCGAAGGGTCAAAGGGGAGGGCTTGGACTTTGCTGTTGTTATGTTTACATGGAGTGCTACAGGCACATTTCTATATTGTTGAGAATCACTCTGCAGGAAAAAGGAAATTCATTATGCAGGAGAGAAAGGGGGTAACTGTTGGATGACATTCTTAGGTGGGTGAGAAGGAACTAAACTAGTAGAGAACACACAGTTCCTCGAGAGTGACAGGAGGAAGCAGTGTTCGGGGAGCCCTGAGGTGGGAGGGCAGAGTTACCAACACAGCCCAAGAAAGTCAGAGGGGGCATCGGGAGGTTGGGGAGCATCTGAAATGGACATCAGGGAGAGAGAAGGAACCACGTGCAAGATGAGGCTGCAGAGGGAGATCTGAGGGGGGTGCTAATCCAGAAGACTGGCTTCTTTTTATTTTGTTGTCAGTGTGATTGTGTTGTATTAGGGGATGTGTATCATGCACTTAAAAAAAATTTTTTTTTTTAATTTTGGTTGTGCTGGGTCTTGGTGTCTTGTGAGGGCTTTTTCTCTAGTTGCTGTGGGGGGTGTGGGGGGCTTCTTGATCGCAGTGGCTTCTTCTGTCGCAGAGCACAGGCCCTAGGTGCGTGGGCTTTAGTAGGTGCAGCTCCTGGGCTCTGAGCAAGGGCTCAATAGTTGTGGCCCATGGGCTTTAGTTGCCCCGAGGCATGTGGAATCTTCCCGGACCAGGGATCGAACCCATGTCCCCTGCATTGGCAGGTGGACTCCCACCCACTGTACCACGAGGGAAGTCTAGCACTTTCTATAAAATGGTGAATTGGTCCTTTTCTCCTTAAAGTTCTGTCACATTTTGCTTTATATTATTTTGAAGATATCTTAGATGTACGAAGCTCAGGATGTAATAATATCCCTGGTGAATGTTTAGTGATTCGTTCTATTTTTCCAGATGCCTGTGTCTTGCCTCAAAGTCGTTGTTGTAAAGTGTTGAGAGTATTGCTGTACCAGCTTTCCTTGGTTAGTGTCCATCTGTCACACAGCTTTCAATCCTTTCTCTTTCAATTTTTCACTCGCCTTATAATTATGCCTCTTATATGCATATACCTGAGTTTGGTAATCTGTTCAGTCTGTTGATTTTTATTTCAAAAGTAGAAAATGTCATCCATTTACAATGGGATTTCTCCTCTTTGGATTTATTCTCACCATGTTATTTTGTGCTCTTCACTCTACTTTTTAGAGGTTTCTTTTTTTCCCTCTCTTTTCTTGCCTTCTTTTGCATTAACACACCTGTCTCTCCCCATTCCCTTTGCTATTTTGAGGCTGTGTTTTAATTTGGATTAGGTTTGCCCATAAATAACATTTTAAAAGGAAAGAAAAGGTGCTTTGAACAAGACTGTTTATTTCTCTCACTTTCAAGAATGTCTGCAATAGTAATGTGTGAAAGTGAAGTCACTCAGTCATATCCGACTCTTTGTGACCCCGTGGACTGTAGCCTACCAAGCTCCTCTGTCCATGGGATTCTCCAGGCAAGAATACTGGAGTGGGTTGCCATTTCCTTCTCTAGGGGATCTTCCCGACCCAGGGATCGAACCCAGGTTTCCCGCATTGGAGGCAGACGCTTTAACCTCTGAGCCACCAGGGAAGCCCTATGGTAATGTGTAGCCCCAGGCTTTCTTCTTTAGGTTCAATGTCATAATTGGCTTCCATTCATGAGATCTTCTCATCTTTCCCAATGGCTGCTGGATTCCAGAACCCGAGAGCATTCCAGCAGCAAAGGAATCAGTAGCAAAACAGAACAAGCCAGCCCCACCTAGCACTCCCACTTCTATCCCTTTGACCAACTACTCATAGCTTGTCGCAAGGGTGGCCTGGGAAATGCCTGAGTCCGGGCAGCCATGTATGTATCCAGTTAAAACTACAGGTCCCCCCCAGACAACTTGTTTTCAAACGCCTGTGCTGCGCTTGCTGGACAGAGTGTGTGTAAGATAGGACATCATACTAACAGCAGAAGTCGTTATTCAACGCTGGTACTAATGTAACTTGTTCTATGACTTTGCAAACCATGTATCATATTTTCCATTTGACAGTACTTTGTCCTAGAAAATCCAGTTTGCCTGAGAAATTCCTGTGTTTTATGTCATCTGAATAAAGTTGCTTTGTGAAACAAAATAAAGAAAAGGTTCTACTTCTGAGGGAGAAGGAGAGACGAACGCTAGGACAACTAGCCATAACCGCCATAGAAGTTATGCACTGTGTTTCTGTTCCTTTAACACTTAAAATTGTAAAAGTAAGTTATTCAACACTTTTACCTTTCTCCCAAACAACATGAAAGCCTTAACATATAATTTACCTAATTGTTTTCTTATGATTTAAAACTGCACACATTTTCATTATATAATTTTCAATTATCTAAATGTGTGTATAAATAATAATTCCCATGTGTTTATCATTTTCTTTGTTCATAATTCCTTATCTCAGATCTTCCTTCCTGGATCATTTTCTTCTTTGCTGTGTTCATCCTTTAGAACTGTCTTTTTTTTTTGGCTGTGCTGGGTCTGGGTTGCATCACATGGGCTCTCTTCGTTGCAGCGAATCAGCTTTCTCTAGTTGCGGTGTGCAGGCCTCTCTGGTTGCGCACAGCATGTGGGATCTTAGTTCTCTGACCAGACGATCAAATTAGTGTCCCCTGCATTGGAAGGTTGATTCTTAACCATCGGACCACTAGGTAAGTCCCTAGAATTGTCTTTAGTGAGAACCTGCGAACTGGCATTAACCCTGTTTTGATTTATCTGAAAACCTTTAGTTTTGCTGCCAAGTCGCTTCAGTCGTGTCCGACTCTGTGCAACCCCATGGACGGCAGGCCCACCAGGCTCCACCGTCCCTGGGGTTCTCCAGGCAAGAACACTGGAGCGGGTTGCCATTTCCTTCTCTAGAAGGAGTTATGAAATGGTCAAAGAGACCGAAAAGTTTGACCGAGAGAGGAGAGTTCGGTCCACACACTTTGCCCATTTCTGGTCGGTTCCCAAAGGAGTCATTGGGTGCCTCTAGGCCTTGGCAGATCGGTATAAACCCCCAACAGGTTTCTGCCATAAGCCGTATGAGATCACCGTGGAACCGCAGAGCAGGGCTCCTCACTTGCTTCACGCAGGGCATATCATTCATTCACAAGCACACCGTAGAGTTAGTAAAGCACAGCAGAAAACATGTTCGCTAATAGAACAAAGAACTAGAGCTCCAAGCATCCTCACCTTGTCCTGAAGGATCCCGGATGAGCCCCCAGGATGAAAGGTGGTTGTTGAATCACGACGCCGGGATTCTTGGCCCCCGGAGGAGAAGAATTCAATCTGGGGCCAGAGATGAGGCTTGATTGCTCAGAACTTTTGTGTAATAAAGTTTTATTAAAGTATAATGGAGATAGAGAAAGCTTCTGACATAGGCATCAGAAGGGGGCAGAAAGAGTCCTCATTCTTATTAACCTTCATTTTTACTGTGAAATACACATGCAAACAGTAGACAGAGTAAAGAAAAATTTCTAATGCTCCTTTTCTCACCACCTAGTTTACAAAATGGAATATTAGCAGTATCTTTGGACCTGATGATAGATCACCTTCTTTCTGCCACAGCAGTAAGCACTATCCTGAATTCTGTGTTAGTTATACCCTTGCCTTTCTTTATACTTATACCACATATATGTGTGACCCTAAGGAACATAGTGTTTAGTTTTGCCTGTTTTCAAAATTTACATTCATAGAAGCTGGGTGTCTATTCTTGTGAAGCCTGCCTTTTTGGTTCAGTCTTGTTTGTGAGATTCATCCATGTTAACGCATGTACGTGTAGTTCATTCTTTCCGTTAACATGCAGCATTCCACTGTATGAACATATCATTGCTTATCCATTCCACTGATGAGCATTTGAATTGCTTCTACTTTTTGGCTGTAAGCAGTTTTTTTATAATAGTATTAAAATGTAATTTATATATCATAAAATTCACCCCTTGAAAGTATACGATTTAGGGGTTTTTAGTATATCCACAGAGTTGTGTGACCATTACTGCTACCTAATTTTAAAACTGTTTCCTTACCCCGAAAAGAAACCTTGTACCCATTCAGCCATCACTCTAGGAAATGGCAACCCACCCCAGTATTCTTCCTGGGAAATCCCAGGGACAGAGGAACCTGGCAGGCTGCAGGCCATGGGGTCACAAAGGTCAGACACGACTCAGCAACTGAGCACAAGCACTGAAACACGGATCTGTTTCATTCGCTAGAGCGGCCCGTTCTGAACACTCCCTGTGCGGGGACTCACACGCAACAACGCGCTCCTGCACGTCTGGATTCACTCTGCCTGTCTGGATTCACTCTGCCTGACGCCTCTGAGGTTTCCTCATGCTGCAGCGTGTGTCAGCGCTTCACTCCTCTCTCCTGCTGAATAGCGCTCCATTGTATGGATATACTGCGTTTTGCTTATCCATTCATCAGGTGTTCCCACTTTTTGGCCAGTAGGGCTTCTTTTAAACACGAAAGGTTAACTTGAATGGAGTCCAGTTGGTGTTTTCATTTGTCGCTTGTGACGTGCTGTCAAGTCTACAAAGCCATTGCTAATCCAGCCTTGTGAGGATTTACTCCTGTTTCCTTCTAAGAGTTTTATACCTTTAGTAGTTACATTTAGGTCCATGATCCATTTTGGGTTAATTTTTGTATATGGTGTGAGGTGTTGGTCCACCCTCATTGTTTACACTTGGATATATCCAGCTGTCCCAGCATTTATTAGGGAGACTCTTCTTTCTCAGTTGAATAGTCTTGTGTCCTTGTCAAAAACCAGCTGACTCAATGTAAGCATTTATTTCTGGACTCAGTTCTATTCCACTGCATCAGTACATGTGTCTGCTTATGCCAGTACCGTCCTGTCACGGTTACTGTAGCTTTGAAATAAGTTTTGAAATTGGGAAGTGTGAATCCTCCAATTTTATTTTTCAAGTAAAAGAAGTTTATGACTAGCTCTCATTTTCTCACTAAAGGAAGTTCTAAAGTTCATACTTCATTTTTCATTTCCATATGAATTTTAGGATCAGAGGGTCAATTTCCTCAAAAAACAAGCAGATAGGATTTTATTTTGATAGGGATTGTGTTAAATCTGTAATTCAGCCTGACAGGTGTTGTCATCTTTTAAGTCTTCTGAACATGAATATAGGCCATCTTTATTTAAGTTCTTAAAATTTTCTTTTAATACTGTTTCACAGTTTTCAGTGGACAAGCCATATTTCTTTGTTAAGTTTATTCCTAAATATTTTATTCTGTTTGATGGTGTTGTAAATGAAGTTCTTCTTCATTCCACTGTCAGCTGTTCATTGTTACTATATAGACACAACTGATTTTTGTACATCAATCTCATATGCTGCAGCCTCACTGTTTTGGGGGGAATTCCTTAGGATTTTTTATATACATTAAGTCCCCTACATATGAATGAGTTCCACTCCAAGAGCACATCTGTAAGTCGAGTTTGTTCATAAGTCTAACAAAGTTGGCCTCGGTATCCAACCAACACAATCATTGATATAGTACTGTACTGTAATAGGTTTATAATACTTTTCATGCAAATAATACATAAGAAACAAGTACAGAAAGTAAAGAAAACATTTTTAATGTTACAGTACAGTACCTTGAAAAGTCAGGTAGTACAGTCCAAGAGCTAGCATCCAGGGGCTGGCACTCACAGGCGGGAAGCGTTACTGACTAGAGGGAGAGGCGGCGGCAGACAGCGGAGCTGAACGTCGGCAGGGGGGACACCCCCGCCTGACCCTGATGGGACGCGTGTTCTCATCTTTGATAGTCACAACTTGAAGGTTTGTACGTAGGAGACTTACTGACTGAAAAGACAAATTCCTTCAACCTGTTCTTCAGGAATCTTGGCATTGGCTCTTTGCTTTCTCCATATACATTTTAGACTTGGCTTTTTAACTTCTATGTTGAGGTTCTGACTGGAATTATATAAAATCTGTACATCAGTTTGGTAGAAAATTGATGTTTATGAATGAGTCTTTTGTATCCAAGAACATGCTTATGTCTCTCCATTTATGTAGGTCTTCTGTAGTGTCCTTCATTTAAATTTTATATTTTCCACATAGAAGTTTTCCATATTGTTTAAAGATTCATTAGATTAGTATTTTAATTTTGGAAGGATGTAAGCAGTAGTTTGAGTGAACTCTGGGAGTTGGTGATGGACAGGGAGGCCTGGCGTGCTGCATTTCATGGGGTCAAAGAGTCAGACACAACTGAGCGACTGAACTGAACTGAAGTAGTATTTTTGTTATTGTATTCTTTTTCTTTGGTTGATGAAATGCTCTTGGCCTTTTTATTGATCTTGTATCTAGAAATACTGCTGTATTCTTATTTGTAAATAAGGAATTGCTTTTAGCATTGTACCATTGCATATGAGGTTTACTATAGGTCTCTTGTAAATAACACATATTCTGGTTAAGAGAATTGTTGAATTTAATGTATCTATTTAGATAATCACCTGGTTTTTCTAATCTGTAATGTGGTAAATTTATTGATTTTTCTTTCTTGTCTTCTTTTTAGATTAATCAAATACTTCCACTTTTCTCATGTTAGCTTATTGTTCTTTTAGCAGTTACTCTGTATCCTTGACTTTGTAAGACTAAATTAGTACTTCTACCACTTCACAGATAATGCAAGGACCTTGGTCATGTGTACTATGGCTGTGAGATATTTCCATTCTATAAATGTGATCTAACTGCCCCAAGACGTTATTTTTGTTTTATACAATCAGTATTACCCACATAGTTACTCTTTTCTTTCTGGTAACACTTTACTCCTTTATTTCTGAGCTTGTGGTTATGAGGATCACTTTACTCTGCCCTAAGAACTCCCTTTAGTATTTATATTAATGCAGTATTTGTCTTAAAATGTCTGTATTTTTCCCTGTCTTTTTTTGAACAGTATTTTTTGCTAAGTATAAAACTCTAGGTAGGTATTGATCTTCTTTCAGCATTTTTATTTATAAAAGTTATTATGTTCTGGTTTCCAGACTTTCTATTGGAAAGTCAGTCTTCCTGCTGCTTCTTTGAAGAATTTTTTTTTTTCCCTTTGCTTTTAAGATTTTTCTCTTGTATTTGAGTTTTATCCATTTTTACTAGGATACCTAGGTATGGTTTACTCTGGGTTTTCCCAACTTGATGCTCACAGGGTTTCTTGAATCTTCAGCTTGAATAACTTTCTTCAGTTTCAGAAAAGTCTTGGCCATCATTTCCTCAGATATCTGCTCCATTTTATTTCTTCTCTCCTTGTGGATGCCAGTTACACATATTTTAGAGTGCCATGTCGTTTCTTCGTTTTCTCTTCTGAATTTTCCTTCTTTTATTTCCTCCTCTGAACCTCAATCTGGACATTTCCTGCTGGGTTATTTTATAGTTTAGCTGTAATTAATCTACAAAACCTATCTATTGCAATCAGTGGGCTTCCCTGATAGCTCAGTTGGTAAGGAATCCAATGCAGTGCAATCTGCCTGCAATGCAGGAGACCTGGGTTCGATCCCTGGTTTGGGAAGATCTCCTGGAGAAGGCAATGGCTGCCCACTCCAGTATTCTGGCCTGGAGAATTCCATGGACTGTATAGTCCACGGGGTTGCAAAGAGTCGGACATGACTGAGGGACTTTCACTGTCACGGCAGTCAATTTCAGTATGTTTTTAGTTCTAGAATTACATTTTATTCTTTTTGATAGATTTCTGGTTCTTCGCTGAAATTCCCCATCATGTCATATATTTTCTTAGACAAACTCAGTCATTTTAAAGCCCCTGTCCAGTATTTCTAGCACCTGTGTCCCCTGCAGGTCTTTTACTCTTTTCTGATTCTTCTCTTCTGCTGTGCAGTCATTTGGTCCTGCCTCGTGGCATGCTTGGTACTTTTTCTAAATTTTTATTCTTCGTTTATTGGCTGTGCTGGGCCTTTGTTGCTAACGGGCTTTTCCCTAGTCGTGGCGCACAGGCTTCTCACTGCAGTGGCTTCTCCTGTTGCTGAGCACAGGTTCTGGGGGCTCAGGCTTCAGTGGCTGCAGCTTCCAGCTCTAGAGAACAGGCTCATAGTTGTGGAGCCTCAGAGGCTCACAGGCTTAGCTGTTGCACAGCGTATGGGATCCCCCTGGATCAGGGATCGCCCCCGTGTCTCCTGCACTCGCAGCGGATTCTTTACCACTGAGCCACCAGGGAATCCTCACGCTTGGTAATTCTTATTCAACACCAGAAACTGTATATGAAAACTACAAAAATAACTTGAGACTCAGGATGATTATTTTTTTTTTAAGAATGATTTTCTATTCTTCAAGAATGGATTTACTTTTGCTTCTTACAGACAATAGCATAGGGTGAAAAAAACTTAATCCAGTACGGGATTTAGCTGATTCAGAGCTGGGTTTTGTGACAGCTTCGGGTATTTCCAAGCCCCTCCTTCTTGGCAGACACTGAGCTCCAATTTTTGTCTTGCCCCCATCTTAAGACGGCTGGAAGCTTTGCTCAGCTTGAGGTGCTTTCCCCCAAGTCCTGTCTGCCTTGTAGCTCCGAATTCCAGTTTTGGTCTCCCTGTCCTTGTGGTGATGGTGATGGACAGGGAGGCCTGGCGTGCTGCTATTCATGGGGTCGCAAAGAGTTGGACACAACTGAGCGACTGAACTGAACTGAACTGTCCCTGTCGAACTACCACAAGCCCTGCTCAGCTTCTCAGACTCTCAGCCACCACTTTGTCGTCTTAGCACTCAGCTTTCTGCTGCCTATAAATTTGGGAGGCGCCTTGGGGTAACAGACCATCAGACTCACCTGGTTATAGTTTCCCTTCTCACTGAAATCTTAGCCTCTCAAATTCTGGCTGCTTTGGTAATGTTTTAATGCCTTGAAAGATATATTTTGTTGTTTTGAGTATCTTACTTAGTTTTTTGGTGGGTTTTTTTTTTTTAAAGTTCAGTTTATCTGACAGTAACTGGTTTTTCATAGCCAGAATCAGAAGTTATTAGAATTTTCTAATATTGAATCTGTCTTGTAGTACCAGAATAAACCCAGCTGAGTTATATTACTTTAGTACTGCTGCTGCTGCTGCTAAGTCGCTTCAGTTGTGTCCGACTCTGTGCGACCCCATAGACGGCAGCCCACCAGGCTCCTCTGTCCCTGGGATTCTCCAGGCAAGAATACTGGAGTGGGTTGCCATTTCCTTCTCCAGTTACTTTAGTACATTGTTGCACTTTTTTAAATATGTGATTTAATAATTTTGCCTTTATTCTTGATTATTTGGCTGGTAGTTTTCCTTTCTCATTCGTGTCTGTTTTAGTACCAAGGTTCTCTAAGCATAAAATGAGATGGGGTGGTTCTTCTAGTCATATCCTAAGTCATGATCACTCTGAAGAAATTTATTTTCTTCCATTTTCTCTGTCCTTTTAGAACTCTGACGAATGTATGTTAAGTTTCCCTCTCTCTTCCATGTCTCTCAGTCAGTTATCAGTTCAGTTGCTCAGCTGCGTCCAACTCTTTATGACCCCATGGACTGCAGCACGCCAGGCTTCCCTGTCCATCACCAACTCCCGGAGTTTACTCAAACTCATGTCCATCGCATTGGTGATGCCATCCAACCATCTCATCCTCTCATCCCCTCTCTTCCCGCCTTCAATCTTTCCCAGCATCAGGGTCTTTTCCAATGAGTCGGTTCTTTGCATCAGGTAGCCAAAGTATTGGAGCTTCAGCATCAGTCCTTCCAATGAATATTCAGGACTGACTTCCTTTAGGATTGACTGGTTGGATCTCCTGGCAGTCCAGGGGACTCTCAAGAGTCTTCTCCAACACCACAGTTCAAAAGCATCAATTCTTTGGCACTCAGTCATTTTCTTTTAAATAGTCTCTTTGTTGTAATATACCTACTTGCTGCTGCTTTTTTTTTTTAGTATTTATTTTATTTGGCTGCACCAGGTCTGGGTTGCCGCATGTAGGATCTAGCTCCCTGACCAGGGATCAAGTTCAAGCCCCTGCATTGGGAGCACAGTCTTGGCCACTGAACCACCAGGGAAGTCCTCTAGTTGCTTCTTCTATTTAAAAAAAAAAAATAAGGTAACTAAGTGCAGTCTTATGATGAGGAATTCTTCAAAAGGGACTTCTTTTATTCCCATTCTACGTTAGACCAAGCCAGGTACATACACCCACTACCTGCAGTTATTCCTGGCAGCTTTAAGATGTCAGTCTAGCAGGGTAAGGGTTTTGCACCCGGAGCTTTTCCACTCCTGTTCCCCTCATCCTTCCTGGTTTTCATTACGGTTTATTCTTTGTGCTGTGTCCATCACGGCCCTTGTTTCTGTGATGCCTGATTTTTCTCTTGCAGTAGTTCCAGAGCTCATGTCTTACCTCCTTCCATGCTCTTAAATCTCTTTTCAGAGCACTTCAATCTCTGCTTGAACTGCTGTTTAAATATCTGTGGCTGCATGTCATTCTTCTCATCTGTTCTCTGGCAGCAGCTTCCTGGTGAACACTTACCTGCCATTGGCTGCTCCTGTACTATGTCGAGCTCCTACGTGGGCTCCTTTGTAATATCTAATTTCTAAATGAGGTGAAATTCCTCCTAGATAAGCTGTTGTAAGTAGACCATTATGGGGGAGGAGGCAGGAGGGTGTCCCAGGCTGGCAGGAGCTCCTCAGCATGGTGACGGGTGCAGTGTGCCCTTCAGCTTGGTCTTCTCTCCAGGACACCAGAGGGCAGTTACCAGCAGTGTTGTCGCCCGCTGCTCCCCCGCCCTTAGTGCTGAATCAGGTTCAGGGACGCTCCTGTTGCAGTCCACACCCCTTTTTATTTCAAACAAGAGATTATTGGTTCTCCTCTCAAGCTATGCCACTTTTAAGAACTCAAAACTGCCACCTTTATCTGAGCCCTTCAACTGCAAGAACTCTCCCTGTGGGGCTATCACTGCACATTGACACTCTCATACACCATGCTCCGGAGTTCTGTCAGGAGGCAGTGTGCATTTTGATTTATTTACTGTTTTGCTTTTCAGTGATTTCTAAAGGGGTTAGGAGATAGTATTGTCTTCCTGCTACTTTATTATTTTGATGACATACAACAATTAATTTTTTTACTTTAGAAAAAAAAATATCTGACTGGGTCAGGCCCCGGCTGTGGCATGGGGGACTGCGTCAGGCCCCGGCTGTGGCACGGGGGGCCTTTCATTGCAGCACACAGGCTCTTTGTTGCAGCCCGTAGGCTTCTCTTTCACTGTGGCGTGTGGCTTGTGGGATCTTAGTTCCCTGACCAAGGATCAAATGCACACCCCCTGCATTGAAGTGTGGAGTCTTAACCACTGGAGCACCAGGAAAGTCTCCCCTGCCACTTTAAAACCAGAAATCACACTAAAATACTTCAGCCTTGTATTCCTGGGCTGAACACTTCATGGTTAACACTGCTCTTCGCTTTAAGACTTTTGCATCCCTAATGAAAGTGGCCTATCCTTGCCATGTCCTGTCTTTTCTCAGGGCTCCTGAAATTAGCTGTGTCATTTTCTGTGCTTATTTACTCTCAGGAAGACTTTGAATATATATAACAGGGGTTATCTGTTCCTTGAAGGTTTGGTAAAACCTCACCTATAAAACTATATAGGCCTGGTTCCTTTTTCTAGAGAAGATTTTTAACTCCTGCTTCAGTTATTTTAAACAATTATTGGTCTAATTAGATTTTCTATTTCCTGTTGAGCCTGTAGTAGTAATTTGTTTTCCTGAAAAATTTTTTTCCATTTAAACTCAGTTTTCCGATTTATCGCCATGAAATATCTGTAGAAACTAGTGGGTTAATTACTGTGTAAATAAAATGAAGACGGGCTGCCATCAGCAAGTAATGATCAGTGTCCTGAAGTGGTGGGGAGGGAGGCGGAAGCAGACTTGTGCTCTGCTCAGCCTTCGCCCCCTTCTCTCTCAGTCTTAGGGAAAGTCCTCAGTGCTGTGGGCAGTGCCCAGCTACTGATGTCGCAGAAATTCCAGCAGTTCCGGGGCCTCTGTGAGCAAAACTTGGTAAGTGTGATTCTGCTTCCTCCACAGCGGGTCTTCCAGCCAGAGCCCCCGGCTGGATTAGCCTCTAAGCCTCTGTGGCCTCCTCCCTGACATGGAGAAGGTCCTGCCTCCCCAGCCACAGTGCCCACCACAAGAAAAGGGCCAGGAGTGGTCCTTTCAGGTCTTTAATACCTTCTGAAATAGAAAAGTGAACTCTGTGTAAAAACAGATGCAGGGAAGTTAAAAATCAGTTAGCACTGATTTATTTACAACATACTCTGTATCTAAGAAGACAGTCAAGGTAAGAACTAAGGAAATAACCACCATTAGGCTTGGTGGGTCTCCCTTCTCCTTCACCCTCACCTGTCGGGCGGCAGCTATTCCTGTGGGGAGCTTCTTTCCGTCCAGCCAGGGCTGGGGGACAACGGCCAGTGTTTGTCTCTAGGACCAGTAAGGGTTTGGGGGTTCACCGAGGAAGTCATGATGAGGAATGTGTTGGCTGAGAACAGAATGATGGGAGGGCACCCCCACGGGTCTGTAATCACACCGACCTGGGAGTGATGCTGTCTCCTCCCTGTAAGATGAGACGAGTCGCCCGCCAGCCACACAGTAGGCCACGAGGCCCTTCCTCACCAGAGCCCAGCAGAGGTGGCGAAGGCTTCATTACCATGTGCGTGAGAAGCTACGCAGGGCCAGGAGACCATACTTGGGATGTGGTGCAGGATAAGCCCCACTGCCCTGCTGGCCCCACTGACCCCACTCTGTCCCACAGAACCCTGATGCCAACCCACGTCCAACAGCCCAGGACCTGGCAGGGTTCTGGGACCTGCTCCAGCTGTCCATCGAGGACATCAGCATGAAGTTTGATGAACTCTACCACCTCAAGGCCAACAGCTGGCAGCTGGTGGAGACCCCCGAGAAGAGGAAGGTGAGCATGGAGCAGTGCGGAGGGGAAGTCCAGGGACAAATTCCTGGTCGGCAATAACGCTGCCCACATCGGTCAGTGCTGCTTGGCTCCCTTCTCCGTGTGTCGTCTCTGAGCTGGGGGCTCACGTCCATCAGTGTGCGGGGTCCATGCTCGGCGCTCGTCCAGCATGCCGCTGGCTCTGTGTAGTTGAGGCTGCCCCGGAGCATGTCTTCCTGCCCTGCATGTTCGGAAGATGGGGCTCCTGGGAGACACGCCCTCAGCCTGGAGCGCTAGTGTAGCCACAGCTGCTGGAACATCAGAGGCAGGAAAATGGTCCTTCTCCTAGGACCACGCTGCCAGGAGTCCAGGGGTCTGGACCGGATTCTGCCTCCCAGGCCGGCCTCGTCCCTGAGGCCCGGGTTTCCAGCCGTGAAACAGTAGTGCCCAGTGCCCCCTTCGGTTGTTGGGTACTGGACTGTGGCCCTTGTGAGTTCTGATCCCCTAGAACAGCACGTGCAATGTGATCTGGGAGTCAGAGGCCCTGAATTTACATCCCATCTCTGGCGGTGTGTATGTTCCTGCGTGAGTTTTGGGCTCTCAGTGGTTCCAAGCAGGGGTGGGAAGAGGTGGTCCGTCCATCCCCTCCTATAGAACACTAGGATTGTAAGCTTGCTGTTTGCTCCTATGCCTTGTGCTCTTCCCACCATCATTGCTTCTTGTGGCTTCCTGGTTCCAAATGTGTGTTGCTTGTGCCCAATGCAGGGGAGCTGGGGTGGAGACTCCAGCTGCCAGCATATGGTGGGTGGTAGTGCCGCCACATACAAGGTGGCACCTTTATTTTATTTTTCTTCCCTCCTCACTGTCTTACTAAAGGAAGAGAAGAAAGCACCCCCTCCGGTCCCAAAGAAGCCAGCCAAATCCAAGCCGGCAATGAGCCGCGACAAGGCCTCTGATGCTGGGGACAAGCAGCGTCAGGAGGCCCGCAAGAGACTCCTGGCGGCCAAGCGGGCAGCTTCCGTGCGGCAGAACTCAGCCACAGAGAGCGCGGACAGCATCGAGATTTACGTCCCTGAGGCCCAGACCCGGCTCTGAGACCAGGAAGCAAACAATTTTAAATCATTAAAAAAAAAAACACAAACTAAATGCAAATGGAACAAAATTTTCTCAACCTTTAGTATGGTTATTCCGTCTAGAGACCCTGAGCCAACTTTCAAATTGACGCATCCAAGGGCTCACGATTTGGCTTCTTTGGGTCCCTCCAAGCTTTAGGTTATGGAGACTTCACACACACACACACACAAATCAACAAAAACACAAAACTAGGAAACTTTTTTTTTTCTCTTCTCGCTGGCCGTGGTGGACTAGATAGATGGACTTCGGCAACTCCCTGGCCCAGCCTCCAGACCACGGTCTTTTTACTCGTTCTGTCTAATGAGAGCTTAAACTAGCCTGTTTACAAGATGACGACAGCCCGGGGCAGCCTTGGGCGCCTGCCATGCCCTTCCTCCTCCCGGCTACCCAGCTCTGACCGTGGAGTTCTCATCCTTAACGTTTCTCTTTGCCCTTCAGAGCTCACACAGGGGTCACCATCCTGATGATCGGCTTTCTGGTTCTCAGCCCTTTGTGTGGTTGAGCCCAGAGGACAGAGAGATGGACACTCATCCCCTCCCCCACCAAATGCTCACACACAATCACACACGCGCGTGCACACGATTGCAGGTTCCTCTCAGCAGAAGTGGCCCTCCCACTGTGCTGCAGCAGCCTCCGGTCTCACCTTTCTGAGACCAGGAGGAGGGCTGAGGTCTTGGGGGGTTGGGGGGACAGGGATGAGATAAAAACCACAGCTACCACACTCCAGACTCCCGCCTTTTTCTTCTCTCCAGCCCCTTCCTTCCTTCAGCAAAAATGTATGACTCAGAGTGACTTGCTGGGGCCGCTCAGGAGAGGGCCCCATGTCCCGGGGTGCTCTACCCCTGGCCGAGCCTGTGTACAGGACCCGAGGGGCGGCGGCAGGTCTGTACGTACGTGTACATATGCACATAGCCCTTAGAGTGTATATTTAACAAACGCCCCTCTGCTCACCCATGCCCACCAGCGCCACCGCTGGCTCTCGGGGCACCTGGCAGGAGGCGGGTGTGTGAATAGCATATATTTTTACATGTACTATATCTAGCTGTGTGTACAAGTGTGTGTAAAAATACATACCTTGTGTGTAAGCAGCCCTCCCCGCCCCCTTTGTTTTTTGGACTCTCACCTGACCCCCATCATGGGCCCATCTGCCCAGCCTCTGAGTTTTCTATTTTTTTTACCCCAATCATCCTTCTCTCTCCCCAGCCCCACTCCCAGGGTGTCATGAGCCCTGAGCTGCAATGGTCCAGGCCTGCAGGGTGAGGGGAGGGTGGGCAGGGGGCAGGGAGAAGGTGAGGCCGGCCCACAGCAAGATCTGTGCACGAGGCTGCACGCTCCAGTGGCCACAGCTATGGTATTGGGGCTGTCCTCTGTCCAGCACCCACCGCAGGGGGCCTGGGTGAACTGCGGGCCTGCTCTAGGGCCCATTCCAGCTTGGCCGCCGTCTGTGACCTTGGGCAAGTCACTTGACCTCTGTGTGCCTCAACTTCCTCCTCTGTAAAATGGGGACAGTCCCCGCCCCTCCCTACCTCACAGGCATGTTGTGAGAATAAATGAGGTAATGTGTACCAAGGGCTCTTGGTGTTATTGTGGTGGGATGGGCCAGGCTGGCATGAGGTGGGTGGAATGAACGCCCCAGGAGACAGCCAGACCCCTTCCAAGTGGCAGGGGTCTCTTTGGAGACAGGTGGTTTGGAGGGCAAACTGCAGTTCCAGCTAAAGCACCAGCTCTGTGACACTGGGCAAGAACACTAAGCTCTGGATTCCCTTATCTGGAAGCTAAGTGTGTAACACTGAGTGTGTAACATCTGCCTGACCAGCTTCCTTGAAGAAAGAAATGCTTAGTAAGTTGCTATATGGTGGGACTTCCCTCGTAGTCCAGTGGTTAAGACTCCATGCTTCCAACGAGCGGACATAGGTTTGATCCCCAGTTGGGGAACTAAAAGTCCTACATGCCATGTGACACAGCTAAAAAAAGCTGCTATACCAGAGCCAGGATGGGCCACCCTCGCTACAGCTGGTGCCCACTCCCGACCTGCATGCACTTCACCCAGGACGGGGCACTCGGTACCCGCAACAGCTATCTCCACCCAGACAGTTACACTCCCTGGATGTGCTTCCTGAGCACCCACCCTGCCAGGCCCATGGCCTGCAGGTCACTCGCAGAGCTCACATTCTGGTGGGGGAGACAGAGCGTGTCCCAAGTGAGCTTCAGCCCATGGCAGGTGGTAGGGAAGGCGCTGCAGCACAGTGAGGCCGTGGGAACCCTGACGGCACCACTCAAGCTGGCCTGGGCAGCAGCCTCTGATCAGGGAGAGGGACAGGGGTGCTCGCCGGCTTCAGGGGCGGGTGTGGCGATGGGGTGTGGGGGACACCACGGGAAAGTGCATTCTAGGCAGAAGGAACAGGAAGTGATGTCTGGAGGTAATATGTGTTTTAGAAGGTTCCTGGATTAACACACCATTGTAAATACAACACTGTAAATCAATTCTACTTCCCAATAAACATTTTTAGAAAAGTTCTTGGGCCCAACTGAGCTGCAGACACCTGGTCTCCTCCCTTGGCCCAACCCAGCTGAGGTGCTGGTTGACCTCAGGCCCAAGGGAACTACCTTCCCAGGAGCTTTGTTCCGGCTGCCCTGCCCTCCCCAGCAGGGCCATCTGTGAGTTTATCCGAGGCCACTGGGCCGGACCCCCTTCACTAGGAGCAGGATGCCCTCATGTCTAGATCCTGGTAGTGGTGGCTGAGCATCCAGTGACCACAGATGGCTCAGATTAACTCCTGGGGCTGCCTGGACCTAGCCCCACCCTGAGTCATAGCCGAGAGTGACTCGAGGGTAAGTGAACCAGCTTCAGGTGGCCTGGGCACTGAGCTGGATGCTCAGAAGCCTGGAGGAATATAGGAGCTGCTTCCCCTGGCTTTGACCAATCAGCAGCCGAGCTTTATGCCAGCCCAGCCTCGGGGCACCGGGAGGACCCTCACCCCTTCAGAGCCTGAGTGTTTCTGCTGCAGCAGGGGCGAGGCATTGTGGGTCAGACCAGGGAGAGCCCTGCACACCCCGTGTGAGAGCATGAGTTGCGGGGGGGAGGGACACACCTGATGTGCTGAATCTGGGCCCCTGCTCCCAGCCCTCCTGGTGCAGCAGAGGAGAGGCCTGCCTCCCCAGGCTGAAAGGAGCGTGTCATGTCTTTACCCAGAATCGCCAACCGGCAAGATTTTGCCGTATTTGCATTGTTCCTTTCTGGGACACAAACATCGCCCTCACCTCAAGCATTTAAACATAAGCTGCACACACCATGCTGGTTCACCCCAAACACACCAGGCGACGCCTAAGAACAGGGACACTCCCTCCCACGGGAGCACGCGCCACCGGGTGCTGTGCGCTCAGCCACTTCAGTCGTGTCCGATTCCTCGAGACCCCATGGACTGCAGCCTGCCAGACTCCTCTGTCCGTGGTGATTCTCCAGGCAAGAATACTGGAGTGGGTGGCCATTTCCTTCTCCAGGGATCTTCCCAGCCCAGGGATCAAACCCACGTCTCTTGCATCTCCTGCACTGCTGCGGATTCTTTACCACCAGCGCCGCCTGGGAAGCCCAGTACCACTGTTAGCCCCTTAATTTAACCGCCGAGTGGCCCTCAAGCACCTCCCTTACCCAGGATGGCACCGAGGCCTTAACACCAGCTAAAGCGGGGTTCATACTCCAGATGGCCCCACAACAGCCTCCACGGCTTCTCCTTCATATCCAGCCAGGATCCAAAGCAGGACCGGTCACTGCTCTCACGTCGTCATGTCTCTTTACGCTCACTGAAGCAAAAACAGTTTCCCCACTTTTTTTTCATGACCCTGACATTTTTAAAGTACCCAAGCATCTTGCAGAACGTTACATAATTTGGATTTCAGTTTCCTCATGACGAGACTCAGATTGAACAGTCTGCACATGAGCATGACTTAGATGATGTCCCCTTCCTGCACTCCATTCTATCAGGGAGGCGTTTCTTCACGGAAAGGCAGCTTCCCAGGGCACCTGAGAATCCTTGGCGTCTGCGTTTCCAGAGCACAACCCTTGACGGACTAGAAAGGGCCAAGCCCTCTGAGCCAGAGACCACGAGGACCCCAGAAGAACTGAGATGAGAAGCTCCCATCACCACCAGCCTTGGAGCAGGGCTGATAAGAGAAATGTAAAGTGAAGTCGGGGGACTCCCTGGTGCTTCAGTGGTTAAGACTGCCACGCGATGCGGGGGACGTGGGTGTGATCCCTGGTCAGGGAACTAAGATCCCAGATGCCACGGAAGCCTGTGCAACGAGGATCCTGCGTGCCATAACTGAGACGTGATGCAGCCAGATAAATATTTTTTAAAAATAAAATGAAGTAGGGCGTCTGCTACCCACCTGAATCTGGCTGATCTGAAAAATCAACGCAGTCCTCACTGCCTTTTCCTTATGGCAGCCAAGGGACTCCTCAGAAGCACCCCCTCCACTCCCTCAAAAGTCCCCTTCTGATCAGGACCCTTTGCACACTTCCCGGTACCAGTGGGAGAAAATCCAGCCTCCTCACCCTGGCCTTGGAGGCCTCTGCCCACCTTTCTAGGTGCACCACCCATGGGAGCCCGTCCCTTGCCCTCTGCCTTCCAGCCAGCTGGCATTTCCGTGGGGAAACTCTCCCAAAACACCTCAGGCCAGGCTGGTGCGAGCCCCCTGCTCTCCATTTGGAGCACAAGAGCGATGTCCTTCGTTGCTGTCACTGGTGCTTAAATCTGTGAGATTACAAATGAATACAGTATCGGTCTCCACCAGGGAGACAGGTGGGCCCCCTGAGGGCAGGAATAGAGTGTTTTTTCACTGGTCTTGCTGCCTAGCATCAGGAAATATTTCTTAAATGAACAACTTTGTTGGGGAGCACAGGGGCGGAACTTCCCAAAGAAGGTAATATTTGAGCTGGGCTTTGAAGGATGAGCAGGAGTTCTCCAAGCTGCAGCAGTGAAGGGCACAGAGGGCAGAGGCAGACAGGTAGGACCGTGCTGCCGCTTGGGGAGGGGTACACTGGACAAGCCTGGAACACAAGGTTAAGTCCAAGAGCTTTTACCAGCTTTGAACAGAGCAAGGTCATTTCCTTTCATAGAACCCAGTTTCCCTTAAGACAGGAGCCCCCAGTCCCAGCCTCCATGGGGCCATGGTACTCTGGTGACCCAGTCAGCACCCAAGTTTGTCCCCAAAACAGGTCAGGGGACCCAGGCCTGGAGAAGTCCTGTGACCAAGAGGGGATGTGGGCCCTTGGAGCCCCTCAACTGCTAATGGCTTTAACTTCCTATAGACTGACGACTCCTACATCTAAATCTACAACCTGAGCCTTTTCTGAACTTTACACTTCCTACTCACCATCTCCACTTAGATGTCTAACAGGTAACCTCAAAGGTAACATGTCCACCAACCAGTAAAAGGAAACGAGAAGAGTTAGAAAAATCACCGTGTGGGGACTTTCCTGGTGGTTCAGTGACCTCGGTTCAATCCCTGGTCCATGAATTAAGATCCCACACGCCTCGGGGCCACTGAGCCCATGGCTGCAACTACTGAGCCTGTGCTCTAGAGCCCGCAAGCCACAAGTGAAGCCGTTGCAAAGTGAAGCCATTGCAACGAAAGGTCCTCGTGTTGCAACTAGAGGGTGGCCCCCACTTGCCACTAGAGGAAAGCCCATGTACAGCAGTGAAGAGCCAGTACAGCCAGAAATAAATAAATAAATAATTTAAAACCCCACAGAATAATCATGAGGAAGTACCAAGTAACTGCCCCGGACTCTCCGAAAATGTTAGCCCGTGAAAGACATAGAAAAGCTCAGGGACAGACGGACTCCCTGGTGGTCCAGTGGCTAAGAATCCACCTGCCGGTGCAGTAGACACAGGTTTGATCTCTGGTCCAGGAAGGTTCCACGTGCCATGGGGCAACCAGGTCCATGTGCCACAGCTACTGAAGCCCACTCACGCCCGAGAGCCCATGCTCTGCAACGAGCGAAGCTGCTGCAATGAGAACTCCGCGCACCACGACTAAGGAATAGCCCCAGCCCGCCACAACTAGAGAAAGCCTGCACAGAGCAACGAAGACCCAGCACAGCCAAACCAAAGCTAACCGACAGATTAAAAACACTGCAATCAATGCAGAAAAAAAAATCGATAAAACTCAACACCCTTTCGTGATAAAGAATGCATGACAAATTAGAACTTCTTCGAGCTGACCCTTGAGGAGGGAACACCCCTCCCCCCAAAATCCACAGCTAACATGTTTTATGGTGAAAGACTGAAAGCTTTCCCCTCAAGTTCAGCAACAAAGATGAAGAGTTTCACTCTTGCCACTTCTATTCAACACTGTACAGTAGGTCCCAGCCGGGGTGTTTAGGCAAGAATGAGCTTAGAATGAATAAGTGAATGAACGGATGGCATCCAAATTGGAAAGAAAGAAGTTAAACTACCTCTGTCTGCAGATCACATGACCTCTCATACAGAAAATCCTAACGGGACTTCCCTGGTGGTCCGGTGGCTAAGATTCCATGCTCCCAAGGCAGGGGGCCCGGGTTCCATCTCTGGTTGGGAAAGTAAGACCCCATATACCGTGTGGTGTGGCCAAAAAAGAACACATTTACAAAGAATGAAGCACTGATATGTGTTATAACATACATGGAATTTGAAAACATTATGCTAAGTGAAAGAAGCCACATATTGTATCCACTTACATTACATTTCCAGAGCAAACAAATCAAGAGACAGAAGGTAGGTTAGTGCTTGCCAGGGGGTGGGGGAAGGGGAGGAGAGGAGTGACTGCTAAAGAGTATGCTGTTTCTCTGGAAGTGATGCTGGTAGAGAATCTGCCTGCAGTGTGGGAGGCTTGGGTTCGTTTCTGGGTTGGGAAGATCCCCTGGAGAAGGGAAAGGCTATCCACTTCAGGCCTGGAGAATTCCATGGACTGTAATAGTTCATGGGGTCGCAAAGAGTCAGACACAACTGAGCGACTTTCACTTTGGGGCTAATGAAATGTTCTGGAGTTACACGGTGGTGATGGTTGTATAATTTGTGAGTTTTTTTTTTTTAAATTTTGTGAGTTTTAAAACCACTGAACGGTACCCTTGAAAAGAATGAATTTTATGATACATAAATTATATAAGTTTTTAAAATGATCTTAAACAGAGAGGTCCATAGAATGGGAAAGCATTTTTGCAAATGACGTATCTGATAAGGGATTAGCATCCAGAATATATAGAGAACTCTTACAACTCAACAACAAAAAAAGCAAACAACCTGATTTTTTAAGCAGCTTTTTGGTTTGTTTTGGCCGTACTGCACATCATGTGGGATCTTGGTTCCCTGATCAAGGATTGAACCCAGGCCCACCCAGCAATGAAAGTGCAGAGTCCCAACCACTGGACCGCCAGGGAATTCCCTAAATGGGCAAAGAATCTGAATAGACACTTCTCCGAAGAAGATACACAAGTGGTTGATAAGCACATGAAAAAATGTTTAACATTAGTTATTGTAGAAAGACAATAAACCACAATGAGATATCACTTCCCACTCATCAGGATGACTATTATTTAGCATAAAGAAAAAGAAAAAAGAACAGAAAATGACAAGTGTTGGCAAGGATGTAGAGAAATTAGAATTAGTACACTCTTGGTGGGAATGTAAAATGGTATAGCTACTATGGGAAACAGTACGGCAGTTCCCACCCCCCC
>SJYQ01002351.1:154887-190161 GCA_006410935.1 Redunca redunca | reverse complement strand
GGGCTTCCCTTGTGGCTCAGCTGGTGAAATATCTGCCTGCAATATGGGAGGTCAGGGTTTGATCCCTGGGTCGGGAAGAGTCCCTGGAGAAGGGAAAGGCTGCCCACTCGTTTTCTGGCCTGGAGAATTCCATGGACTGTATAGTCCATGGGGCCACAAAGATTTGGACAAGAATGTGTGACTTTTACTTTCACAAAACGGTGGATACATTTGTTTTTAATCATCACCTTATTAGATAGAAACCACTAGATTTGCAGTCTGTTATTCCAAATACACTAGCCCTGGCAGTTCATGTCCTAAGATAATGTGATAATCCAGTCACGGACTAAAAGGCTGAGTAGGACAGAACCAGACATAGTGCTCTGAACCTGCCGCTTGAGTCTACTATTTGCCATAGGATTCTCTACTTCACTGCTAAGTCACTTCAGTCTGACTCTGTGCGACCCCATAGATGGCAGCCCAACAGGCTCCCCCATCCCTGGGACTCTCCAGGCAAAAACACTGGAGTGGGTTGTCATTTCCTTCTCCAATGCATGAAAGTGAAAAGTGAAAGTGAAGTCACTCAGCCCTGTCCGAATCTTACCAACCCCATGGACTGCAGCTTTCCAGGCTCTTCCACCCATGGGATTTTCCAGGAAAGAGTACTGGAGTGGGCTGCCATTGGAGCTCAATTTTTTAGCTGTGCTCTCAGATGATAACACATAAAAATACTTTAAGGCAAGCCTACAAATCAAATATTCTTACATTGTACAAAAACACCTAGTCCCTCTTGGAAGGTACAAAAGATATTCACCTCCTTGATGAATTGTTACCTACTTTTCCCAGATGAAGTACCATCTTCCTCTTTATGGCTTCCTAATACCATCCTCACAATTTTTATCTCACTGACCACATTCTGACCTATATTATAGTTAATTATATGAAAAACACCAATTCCCAATCCTTTAATTCAGTTTCATTGGGTCTACAGAGTTACGCCAACTGCCCTGAAGTTACTATTTATTGCGTATCAAACATGGCAGAAACTGGCCAGCCATTTGTTCTTTCTGAGGTAAATATTATAATGAAAAGCAAATACCCAGCCTCTGGTATTTTGGACAAAATGACAACTGGACAAAACCTTAACTGCTATTCCGGATATAAGTTCCTTTTGTGTTGAATTTTTTCCTTTTAGAGAACTTGCATTCTAGATAGCATTCAGGTAAATAGAAACTGGACTGATATGTTAGCTGGAAAAAAACCCACTATTGCAGGAGTCAAAAGTAGACAAATCATGCATCTTCTGTATAGTCAAGACCCATTTTTTAGGAGCTGGCAGCTCAGACAGTAAAGAGTACCCCTGCATACAGGAGACCTGGGTTCCATCCCTGGTCTGGAAGATCTCTGGAAGAGGGCATGTCAAACCACTCCAGTATTCTTGCCTAGAGAATCCCTATGGACAGAGGAGCCTGGAGAGCTGCAGTCCAAGTGGTCATCAGTCCTG
Source organism: Redunca redunca (assembly GCA_006410935.1). Lineage (NCBI taxonomy): Eukaryota > Metazoa > Chordata > Mammalia > Artiodactyla > Bovidae > Redunca > Redunca redunca. The sequence continues at coordinate 188,678 of SJYQ01002351.1, read as the reverse complement.
GGGATTGTAAAGTGTTTGACATGACTGAGCAACTATGCACAGCAAACTTCTCAAGGTGACATCCTGAAATTTAGAAACAGTTTTTCTCACTAGTGTCCTTAACTACAACTCCTGCTTTTCAGTGGAAAATCAAAGATAAAAGTAATATTTCAGAACAGTCAAGTAATATTTCTATCAAGGCATTTTCTGAAAGCTAAGCTAGAGAAATACACTGTGGGACAGAGCAGATAATGAGAAGTATAAGAGATCCAAACAGGGAAGCTGCACAACCAAGTAATAATTTTCTTTTCAGGAAAAAGAATAAAACCTCAGTTTGGAATCATGTTTTATACAGAGATCTGCATAATCGTTGGAAAATGTAAAGGATTTTCTACTCTAATTTTCCTATTCCAGTTGAGAAAACCAAGCCCTAAGGATTACATATGTTTTCCAAGTCAATGAGCATTTAAGTTAGATATCTGATGAGAGCCCAGTAACGGGCCTTAGGGTCCAGTTGATTCATCTTTAGGCTGATGGGCTGGTGATTGGGGTACCAGTAATGGTGCCGTTTTCCGGCTGAATTGCTTTTATTTTGGGAAACCTCTATCTTTGCTCTTAATATCCTCAGCTGATCGCTTAAATCCATAATTGGTTTAAATATTAATTACCTCTAAGAAAATATATTCTCAGGTGAGCATATCAAAGAAGTACGATTTGAAAGAAAATGTACAATTATATGGAGTATGTCACCATGTGCCTCAGAAATTGAATATTGCTACCCCTTCCACATTTATGAATTTCGAAGGGAAAACAAGATTGACACTTTTTTTCCCATTTAATCACTTTCAGTGTTTTAGTGCATGCAGGCTGCTGTTACAGAATGCCAGAGGCTGGGTGGTTTATAAACCACAATATTTGTCACAGTTCTGGAGGGCAGAAGTCCAAGATCAGGTTGCCAGCATGGTACAGTGAGTGAGGGCCTCTTTCAGGACATATCCCTAAACAGAAGGGATGAGCAAGTATTTCAGGCCTCTTTCACAAGAGCCCTAATCCCATTCATGTGGGCTCTGCCTCATGACCTAATCATTTTCCAATGGTCCCATTTCCTAAAATCGTTACTGTGGGGATTACATTTTCAACATATGAATTTTGGCAGACCACAAGCATTTAGATCATGGCACCCAAAGAGGAGACTGACTTGTTTAAGGTAACCTAATGCCTCATCCATACTGAATGCTCTGTGGTGCTGATAGGAAGCCAAGGACTAAGGAAGCTGAATCAGGACCAGCAGCCCCAGGTGGAGGGTCTGAGATGGCAAACTCCATGATGGATTTCACAACAATATAAGAGTGTTTCCAGGGTCTTCTTTGGTTATCAGTCATTGAGAAATCCCCCCGTCACTCCTATACATGTTCCTATTTGAAAGATGAATTAATTACTGAGTTCTTAGACAAAGTACCTGTTGACCAACATGGAAACATCACGACTATGCATATGAAGAAAAGGGCCTTTGGCAGATACAAATTTCAGTGTGGAAAGTCCACAAGACTTTATTCACTCCAGATAGCAGCTATAAGTTTAAGGATCTCCCAAGACCATTTTGGGGTTCCATAATCAGCTAGGACTCCAAGAGTTCACTGATAGCTGTTATACATATGGATATGGTTTATTCCAGATCTTTGATTTATTTTAATTCATTTTTTATTTTAGTGCAGTATAATTGAATTGCAATGCTATAGATGTCAGTTTTTGTTGAACAGTGAAAAAGGTATATATACGTATAAACACTCTTACTTAGATTCTTTTCTCATGGAGCACATACGGGTTCCAAATAGGAAAAGGAGTATGTCACGATTGTATATTGTCACCGTGCTTATTTAACTTATATGTAGAGTACATCATGAGCAATGCTGGGCTGGATGAAGCACAAGCAGGAATCAAGATTGCCAGGAGAAATTTAGATAATCACATATATGCCGATGATTCCACCCTTATGGCAGAAAGTGAAGAACTATAGAGCCTCTTGATGAAAGTGAAAGAGGAGAGTGAAAAAGTTGGTTTAAACATCAACATTCAGAAAACTAAGATCATGGCATCTGGTCCCATCACTTCATGGCAAATAGAAGGAGAAATAGTGGAAACAGTGGCAGATTTAATGTGGGGGGGGGGCTCCAAAATCACTGCAGATGGTGATTGCAGCCATGAAATTAAAGGACTCTCACTCCTTGGAAAGAAAGTTATGACCAAGCTAGATAGCATCTTAAAAAGCAGAGACATTACTTTGCCAACAAAGGTCCGTCTAGTCAAGGCTATGGTTTTTCCAGTGGTCATGTATTGATGTGAGAGTTGTCCTGTGAAGAAAGCTGAGTGCCAAAGAATTGATGCTTTTGAACTGTGGTGTTGGAGAAGACTCTTGTGAGTCCCTTGGACTGCAAGGAGATCCAACCAGTCCATTAGAAAAGAGGTCAGTCCTGGGTGTTCTTAGGAAGGACTGATGCTAAAGGTGAAACTCCAGTACTTTGGCCACCTCATGTGAAGAGTTGACTCATTGGAAAAGACTCTGATGCTGGGAGGGATTGGGGTCAGGAGATGAAGGGGACGACAGAGGACGAGATGGCTGGATGGCATCACCAACTCGATGGACGTTAGTTTGAGTGAACTCTGGGAGTTGGTGATAGACAGGGAGGCTTGGCGTATGGCAATTCATGGGGTCGCAAAGAGTCGGACGTGACTGAGCCACTGAACTGAACTGAACTGATGGGACGAACTGACATGATTTTATCTTTTTTGATATTGCGTTTTAAGCCAACTTTTTTATTCTCCTCTGTCACCCTCATCGGAGGCTCTTTAGTTCCTCTTCGCTTTCTGACATTAGGGTTGTATCACTTACATATCTGAGGTTGTTGATATTTCTCCCAGCAATCTTGATTACTGCTCTTAGGACTCATCCATTCCATCCATTCACATGACATGCTCTGCATATATGTTAAATCAGCAGGGTGACCATATTTAGCCTTGAAGGACTCCTTCACTAATTTTGAACCAGTTTATTGTTCCTTCTCTGCTTCTAACTGCTGCTTTTTGAACTGCATACATGTTTCTCATAAGATGGGTATGGTTGGTCAGGTATGCCCATCTCCTTAAGAATTTTCCACTTTGTCGTGATCCACACAGTCTGGTGAGGTCAATGAAACCAGTGTTTTTCTGGAATTGCCTTACTTTCTCTGTGTTCCAACAAATGTTGCCAATTTGATCTCTGGCTCATCTGCTGAAGCCTAGCCTGAAGGATTTTGAGCATAACCTTACTAGCACTGGAGATGACTGCAACTGTTCAGTGGCTTGAACATTCTTTAGTACTGCCCTTCTTGGGAATTGGGACGAGCATTGACCTCTTCCTGTCCTCTGGCCACTGGTGGCTTTTCCAAATTTTCTGACACATTGAGTGGAGCACTTTAATACCATCATCTTTGAGGATTTTAAATAGCTTTGCTGCAATTCTATCACCTCCACTAGCTTTATGGGTAGCAGTGCTTCTTAAGACCCACTTGACTTCACATTCTAGATGTCTGGCTCAGAGTGAGAAACTACACCATTGTGATTATCTGGGTCATTAAGATATGTTTTTTGTATAGTTTTTCTGTGTCCTTTTCCCATCTCTTCTTGGTCTATTCTGCTTTCTTAAATCTCAAACTACCAAAGAGTCAAAGTGATCTTGAGAAAGAAGAACAAAGTTTGAGACCATGGTTGCTGATTTCAAATATATTAGAAAGCTATAGTAATCAAAACAGAATGAATGCTTCTGGCTCAGAAACAGACACATAGATCAATAGAGCACAACAACGAAGCCAGAAGGAAATGCACACCCATATATTGTCGGTTAGCTTATGAAAAAGGAGCCAAGAATATCCAGTGGGAAAGGACAAGCTTTTCAAAATGGCCCTGGGAAAACCGGAGAGTACTGTGAAAAAATGAAACTGTACCCCTGTCTTTTACCGTATGAAAAAATCAACTAAAAAGGGATTCAAAAGTTGAACATAAGACTTTAAGCGATTAAACCCCTAGAAGAAGACATTGAGGTAATCTTCTTGCCATCAGTCTTTGCAACAAGGTTTTGGGTTTCACACCAAAAGCAAAGGCAACAACTGCCAAAACAAACAAGTGAAATCCAATCAAACTCCAAAGAAAGGAACATCAAGAAAATCAAATGGCAATTTACAGATTGACAGAAGACATTTCCAAAGCATATATTTGGTAAGGGCTTAATATCCAAAAATACATGAGACATACAACTCAAGGGCAAAAAACCCAAATAATTCAAATTTTTAATGGAGTGTAAGAAAATTAAGAGTCTCAATAAATCTGAATATCAGACTGCAGATGGGCGACACAGAAAGGTTTTTCTTCTAGAACAATAAAAGCCTGTCCCTTCCTGGCATTACTTTCTTCATCTCCACTCACTTGTTTGAACAATTACAGTTCAACGTGTATGTTCTTCAGTCAATAGCAATCACCCCACAGTGAGCTATAATATGTACCAACAGCCCCACTGGGATAAAACAATCCTAATATTTGCATATTTACTAATGAGGCATATCCAAAAGAATGTAATTTCCAGAGTTTACCACACCATTGTTTTGTATATTTCATTTCAAAATTGAGCTACCTAGTAAGGAAATTGAGTCAAGAGAACTCAATAACATATAGATAGAAAATCATTTAATATTTTTAATTTTTTTTATTTTTTAAATTTTTATTTTAACTTTAGTTTACTTTACAATACTGTATTGGTTTTGAAAATCATTTTAAATGGGAGAATTAATGGATTATAATTTGGGGGTAATTTATTACTACTGTTGTAACTATAGTCCTTTTGGTTCTCTACTGCATCCATTAATAATTTATTATAAATATTAATATCAACACAGGGACTGTTGTTGCCTCTGCTGCTGCTGCTGCTGCTGCTGCATGCGTCGCTTCAGTCATATCCGACTCTGTGCGACCCCATAGACAGCAGCCCACGAGGCTCCTCTTTCCCTGGGATTCTCCAGGCAAGAACACTGGGGTGGGTTACCATTTCCTTCACCAATGCATGAAAGTGAAAAGTGGAAGTGAAGTCACTTAGTCATGTCTGACCCATAGGGACCTCATGGACTGCAGCCTACCAGAATCCTCCACCAATGGGATTTTCCAGGCAAGAGTACAAGAGTGGGTTTCCATTGCCTACTAAAGTTATAGTGAATAGAAAAAGACATAGAATATATTAGGCAAGAAGTGAAAGTATGGGAATTCAGCAATGCTAGTAAAGTAAAGGGCAGTATTGCCTTGAGAGGAAGGAAGGTTCTCAAAGTTTCTTGAAACACAAAGATCGAGCCAGATGTGAGGAATTGGCCTAATTTGTAAACCAGAAACTCTATCAGAAGAAATTTAAGTTCATAAAAACATTATGATGCTAAAACCCAAAATTTGGCCAGAGAATACGATCGGGTCAGGTATATAGACATTCAAAATTCTCCATTGCTGGGTGCATCAGGCACTCAAGGACCACCCTCACTGAAGTCCTTCTCTATTGCTCAACCTACAGGTACCAGCATGGAGAAAGAGCACTACTCCACAGGCAGTAGAACCCTACTATTATGGCCTCATGGCTTTCCTTAAGAAGCATCCCATGCAGCAGATTTCCTCCATCCCATCCCATCAGGCTGACTCCTCACGTTCAACAGGAGTCCTCACCCTGGGATCATTCTGCAATCCCCATGGCTCCAGCTCCCAGCTTCCGTGGACACCAGTGGACTTACAACCCTGTCCGAGGTATGAAAGGCTGCAGCATGCCTTGTCTATGTGTTTCTCACTCCATTAAGACTGTCACGGATTAGTGAGTTCACTCCCCAACTGCCTCAAATGCCTCCCCCGTCCCAGTGGACGGCCATGGATAAGGGGATCTCTCCCTTGAGCTTCAGCTCCCCCATGCCCGGGTGCAGGCTGGTCCCTCTTGCTCTCCGCCTTCTTTCCCCTTCCTCCTTGTCCCTTCTTTCCTTTGTCCTACTAAGTTCTATATGGATCTGGATATTCCTTCTCAGTATTCAGGGTGTCCTGCCAGTATTCACCTGGTCTTCTGTGAGAACTGTTGCATCTTTAGACGCTTTTGATGCAACCGTGGAGAGAGGTGTACCCCACTTCCACCTACCCCTCCATCATCTTGTCCACCCCCATTTGTGCATGTATTAGAAATGAGTTTCCCTTTCTATTAAGTAACATTGCCATCACCACACATGTTTAACTTTTGCTTTTTGAGGAGAACACAGGTAAGCTCCACTCTCTTCATTTCAGTCAGTCATTCAGTCGTGTCCCACTCTGTGTGACCCCAGGAACTTCAGCACGCCAGGCTTCCCTGTACATCCCCGACTCCCAGAGCTTGTTCAATCTCATGACTAGAACATGAAGCTCAAACTTAGATCCTCACCTTATTAATTTTTATACATGAAAATATGAAACCTTTAAAAATCTCTCCCTATTTGTCCTACCCTCTAGTCTTTGACAATCATTTTTCTACTCTGATTTCCTTTTATTTTTTTGAAACTCCTTATAGTTGAGATCATATGGCATTTGTCTTTCTCTGACTAAGTTTACTTAGTGTAATGCCCTCCAGTTTCATTCATGTTGCCACAAATGGAAGGATTTCTTTCTAATTCTAATGGCTAAATAATATTTACCTATATATGTCACATCACATTGTTTTAATCCATTCACCTGTTGAAAGATACTCAGGTTGTGCCTACACCAAGGCTACTGGGAATAATGCTGCAATGAACATGGGAATACAGATCTCTCTTTGAGACAATGATTTCATTTCCTTTGACTACATATCCAGAAGTGTGATAATGGATCACATAAACGTTCTCTTTTAAATTTCTTGATTAACCTCCACAGTGTGTTTCCATGGGAGTTGCACCGGTATGCACACCTACCAACAGAGCATAAGCACTCCTTTTTCTCCTCATCCTCAATAACATTTGTCATTTCTTACATTTTTGGTACTAGACATTCAAACAGGTAAATGGTGATATCTCTTGTGTTTTGATCTGCATTTCCTTTGATTATTAGTGATGCTGAGCATCTTGTCATATACCTTTTGATCATCTATATGTCTTATTTGTGGGAAAATGTCTATTCTTTAAAGATGTAGCATACATTATGTTTACTATATTCCATATATGAAACTCAGTTGCCTGCCTAGCTATATATCAACAACAAAGTATCAGAAAGTGGAATAAAGAAAACAATTCCATTTACTATTGCATCACAAAAAGATAAAACACTTAGAATTAAACTTAGCAAGGTGCTGAAAGATTTTATGCAAAACCTTTAAGGCATTGATAAGAGAAATTTTAAAAGAGTTAAAGATATGTAAAGTTAGGTTGCCTATTCAATGTGTTTCCTGAGGTAGGATTTATATTACTATAAACTTCCCTCTTAGCACTGCTTTTGTTTCATCCTATAGGTTTTTGATCATCTTGTTTTCATGTTCTTTGTTTCTAGGACTGCTTTGATTTCCCTTATTTCTATAGTAATCTGTTCATTATTAAGAAATGTGTTTTTTAATCACCATGTGTTTGTGTTCTTTATATTTTTTTTTCCCCTATAATCTATATCTAGTATGAGAGTACTCTTGCCTGGAAAATCCCCTGGATGTAGGAGCCTGGTAGGCTGCAGTTGCCAAGAGGGACACAACCTTCCAAGGTTTGCAAAGAGTCGGACACGACTGAATGACTTCACTTTTACTTTTCACTTTCAAGCATTGGAGAAGGCAATTGCAACCCACTCCAGTGTTCTTGCCTGGAGAATCCCAGAGACAGAGGAGCCTGGTGGCCTGCCGCCTATGGGGCCGCACAGAGTCGGATACGACTGAAGCAACTTAGCAGCAGTAGCAGTAGCAGTATCATAGTGTTGTGGTCAGAGAAAATTCTTGATGTATTTTCAATTTCCTTAAATTTACTGAGGTTTGATTTGTGACCCAAGATGAGGAGAATGTTCCGTGTGCACTTGAGAAAACAGTGTACTCTTCTGCATTTGGATGGAATGTGCTGAAGATATCAATTAGGTCTGTTTGCTCTAATATTTCCTTTTGGGCTTCTGTTTCTTTATTAATTTTCTGTTTTGTTGATCTGTCCATTGTTATAAGTGTGGTGTTAACATGCCCTACTATTATTGTGTTGCTGTCAATTTCTTCTTTTCTGTCAGTGTTTACCTTATGTACTGAGGTGCTCTTATGTAGGGTACATAAATAGTTAACATTGTTATGTCTTTTTCTTGGACTGATCCCTTGATCATTTGGCAGTGTCCTTCTTAATCTCTTATAATAGTTTTGATTTTAAGGTCTATTTTTTCTGATATGAGAATTGTCAGTCCAGCAATCTTTTGATTTCCACTTGCAAGGAATATCTTTTTGCATCCTCTCACTTTCAGTCTGTATGTGTCTCTAGGACTGAAGTGGATCTCTTGTAGACAGCATATATCTGGGTCTTGTTTTGTATCCATTCAGCCAGTCTGTGTCTTTTGATATAAATTGAAGAAGATAATAGCAAATAAGACAATTGATAAAGGATTACTTACCAAAATACAAACATCTCAAACAACTCAGTCATCAAAAACAAAGGCAAGACTGCAAAAATAAACTAGTGAGACCACATCAAACTCAAAACCTTCTGCATAGTAAAAGAAGCCATCAATAAAATGAAATGACAACCTATGGAATGAAAAAAAAATTTGCAAATCACATATTTGGTAAGGGCTTCATATCCAAGTATATATAAGAGACTCATGCAACTCAGTATTGAAAGAAATCAAACAACCCAAATTATTAAATGAGCAGAGGAAGAGTAAGTGTTTTGAAAAATCTGAAGAGTAGACTGTAGATGAGAGACACTGCAAGTTTTTCCTTCCAGAACAAAAGCCTGTGTCTTCCTGGCACTGCATTCTTTATCTCCAATCACCTGTTTGGTGATTGCAGTTACAGTATACATCCTTCATTCAATAGCTGAGCTATATGTGCTCAGTATAGCCTTATTAACTATAACAAACTAATAATTACATACTTAATCTTGAGGCATCTAAAATCCAAGGTGATTTTCAGAATTTTCTACTCCATTGTTTTCTATATTCTATTTCGAAATTGAAACACCTAGTACAGAAAAATGAGTGGGGGACCTCAACAATATATGGATAGAATGTCTGTTAAAACAGGGAGCACTACTGGATTATATTTGAGGGGAATGTATTATTGCTAATACTATTACAATTTTATTCCCTTTAATTCTCTGCTATACTAGTGGACATTTATTCAAAATAGTAATACCAATATAGAGGCACATAGTACTCATGTTACAATAGATTGAGAAAGACAAAGCTTATGAGGCAGGATGTGAAATCACAGGAAATTATCAACAGTATCAAAACAAGGGGAAGTACTGACTAGAAAAAGCAGAGTTCTCTAATTTTTTGTGACAACACGAGCTAGCAAGATGTGAGCCAACCAGCTTAAACTGTGTATCAGAAACTGCACCAGAAAGAAAATGAAGTTCATAAAAATATGCTGATGCTAAATGGCAAAATCCAGACAGTAAGAGAATAGGGTAGGGTTTATGTAGATGCTGAAAATTACTCAGAGAGGTAGACATGGAAGCAAATACCCAGCAAGATCAAAGCACGAAAGGGTCTGAAAAATAAATTGTAAAGGGACTTGGTAGTCTGACCAAAAGAATAAGAGAATCAAATTAGAAAATGAAAATATAAAGACTTGTGCACGTGATATACCCAGAGAATGCTCAGCAGAGAAAATTTCAGCCTTAGTGACCAGTGAACAGAAGCCTCCAGCATCTGGAACAAAAACCCTGGGCAGGACTCACGACTGCGCTTCTGGGAACATCCCCAGTTTCACAGTCTGGGCACTTATACCACCTAAAAGTGAACACAGACAAGGATTATAGCTTGCTATGACACTGAATCAAGACAGTAGTTTTGTTAGTTTCCTTTTCTCATTCAACTAAAACGTTAGTGAATCACTAATCAGTGATAATTGACACCATCAGTTTCCAGTCAGATCCTCTTTAGTCATACAATGTATATGTGAACCTGTTATATGATCCCCAATAACAGTTTTTATAATTGAAATTATTGATGTTTAATCGAAGGGGACTTGCTTTACAATACTGTACTGCTTTCGGCCAAATATCAGCATGAATCAGCCATAGGTATGCCTATGTCCCCTGCTCTTGAACCTCTTTGCCACCTTCATTCCCATCCCAACCCTCGAAGCTGTTACAGAAAATTATGGAGGGCTTCACAAATTTGTGTGTCATCCCTGGGCAGGGGCCATGCTAATCTTCTCAGTATTATTCCACTTTTTAAATATATGTGCTACCAAGGTAAACACATGAATAAGAATTGGCAGAATGTCATGGAAACATGTATAATATCACATAAGAAATGAATCGCCAGCCTAGGTTCGATACAGGATCCTTAGGCTGGCACACTGGGATGACCTGGAGGGATGTTATGGGGAGGGAGGTGGGAGGGAGGTTCAGGATGGGGAATACGTGTACACCCGTGGCAGATTCATGGTGATGTGTGGCAGAACCAATACAATATGGTAAAGTAATTAGCCTCCAATTAAAATAAATAAATTTAAATTAAAAATAAATATAGGAGATAAAATATTAAAAAAACAATTTACCAGAAAAAGTCATATAGTTAGTCATCTAGCAATAAATGATCAATTACATTAGGAATTAGGGTATTCTGCTGTATTTACTGCCTCTTATAAAATCGAATTTATAAGGTCCAAAGTTTCATGAAGGAATTAAGCATATATTTATGCATAGCACATGGATAAATGCACCGAAATACATGCACCAAATACCTTTATGTTATATAAGCTATTATCCTCCTTGCCTGTCACAATAAGCTCTTCGGCTGATGAGAGAGATAGTCCCAAATTTCTCCAACTTATATGTCTCCTTTTTGAGAACCACTTTTATTTTCATCAACTAATTTAAATAACCATTTTATTCTTAGATACCATGCCCCTTTCAAACAACTAAAGCAGAGAAAACCTAGTTAATGTTGATATCTTATCCTTAATTAAATTACCACTCTTCTGGTAAATTGGAAAAAGAATGATGCTCAGATCTAATTCAGGAGGATAAAATCTCTATTTTCAGTTCCCTTGTCCAAATTAAATTCTTTCTCACTTCAGTCTTAAATTCTGCTTACTTACAAAGGTTAGACAGGAAAAGAAATATTAAAATCATGCTTGTAAGAGTCTATGATTTTATGCTTCTGTTGGCCAAAGGTAAGTCCAGGAATAATTTCTGAAATATTATACTACATCACAGAAGCATGAAGGTCTAGTACTACTGTCAAAGAGGAGATGCTTAGAGATGGTTCAATACTTAAGTTCCATGGGTTGTCAGGATTTACTCCCGACCAGACAGGTAAATTTTGTCCCTAAAATGTCAAAGCCAGGAAGAGGCATGCCTTGTTTGCAGAGCCAATGACGTTGTCTTGGGTGCTGACCAGGTAATATTCTTGTATTACCATTTGGAGATTTATTTGCTATTTTCTCAAAGAAACAAACGTAACAAGAGGATTAAAGATGCATAAAAGTAGAAGAGCTGTCAAGGTGCCTAGAAGAAAGGCTAGCCAGGAGAACCAGGCCCCCACACTGATAATTGTCAAAGACTGTAACAGTGAGTGTTTTAAGACAGAGCAGAACAAGTGGATAAAACCAATATTCTAGGGTCACTTTGTTTTGCAGTCAAAGACAACATATTTCTCTCTTTAAGCAGAGTCATCACAGCTCCTGATGTGGTCCTGGTTACACACATGCAGACAGAGAGCCCACAGGCATGTGTGATGTGACATCAGGAAGCGAACAGATGAGTGTACTTGTGGCCAGTCACCCCTATCTGCTAATAATGGGACCTGGGGAAAATCTTGCCTTCTCCAAGTCATTGCATCTTCATTAACATAACTTGATGATCATAGTGAAGATTAAGGTTATCTCACAGGGTTCCTGTGAAATACAAATTTTAAGATGTTTTAAAGCTTTTGGGAAAGCATCAAAGACATGCATGGGGTTACTAAGGTGAGTTAGCAGATCCAAGGTACAGTATCCTTTTTCTCTTAGTATTCTCTCTGTACTCAATAATAGGGATCAGTTAGTCACGTGTTTACTCTTACCCCAATGTGATGATATACCACACAGATAAATTGTACTTTTCTTGTCATTTCAGCATCTAAAATTCAAGCATTAGTAGATGTAGAGTAAAAAATTGCAAACTCCTAGAGGGCCTCACTGCTCAGAGTCTGCAGAGTCCCAACATTAAACTGTCTTAAAAGATTGGCCGAAACACTTTGACTCAGAATTAAGTTCCAAATGTTTGCAGAGCAAAGATGTACTTCTGGGAGCAATTCAAAAATACAGGGAGTAACATACTTCTCCAACTATTATCTGTGCAAACATCATCATCCATCTAAATTTTCACAGAAGGCACTCCTTCTTCCCCACCCCAGCTTCTACAGCAACAACTCTTGCTCACAGCAACAGGGAAAGAGAAGGCTTCCCTCCACAGGATGGATTTGATAAACTCAGGTGACTAGCTCATCTCAGAATGGCCCATGGTTTTATTTAAACAGGGTCCTGCCTGCTGCTGCTGGTGGTCATGTCAAATCCGCTCCTGTGCCAAGGCAACCCATGCCCATCCTGCGGTCCTGAAGTGATTGCCACCTCCCTGATATCCCTTACAGACTTGTTTATCGATGCTGCCTGGCTGTCCCACGAATTCCATAACCTTTCCGCAACAATGTTCAAGGAGTTTGTAAGTACTATGGCAGTGGTGGTTTAGTTGCTAAATCGTGTCTGACTCTTGTGACCCCATGGACTGTAGCCCGCCAGGCTCCCAGAAGGAAACTTCGCCTAAGTGACGGGGCTAGACTATCCTTTAAACAAGAAGGCTGCAATAACACACTCTCTCCGTCAAAGAAGCCGTCAGTTCCTAAGATGTGGAAATTGAAGAAAGGGTCAGTTTTGTGAAATCTCAAAGTTTCCTAAGAAGTGCAATAAATTTTTCAATTTCCTTTCATTCATTTTATTTTTTAAATAAGCAAAATAAATGATTTTGTATTTGTCAGCTAGGAATGCCATAAAAGAATACAATAGACTCAGTGGAATAAAGAACAGAAATTTATTTCCTCACAGTCCGGGGGCTAGAAGTCCAAGATCAGGGTGCCAGCAAGGTGAGGTTCTGGTGAGAACTCTTTCTTCCCAGGCTGGCTTCTCCGTGAGTCCTCACAAAGGGTGGGGTGTGGAGAAGACAGATAGAGGGAAAGACACAGAGACACAGAGACACAGAGAGAAGTCTCTGGTGTTTCGCTTCATGAAGACACTAAATCTATTGGATGAGTGTTCAACCCTAAGAGCTCATTTACCATTAATGGGCTTCACTGGTGGCTCAGATGGTAAAGAAATTGCCTGCAATGTGAGAGACTTGGGTTCTATCCCTGGGTCTGGAAGATTCCCTGGAGAAGAGAATGGCAAGCCACTACAGTATTCTTGCCTAAGAAATCCCATGGACAGAGGAATCCAGTGGGCTATAGACCATGGGATCCCAAAAAGTCAGAATCTTTTTCAAAACATATTATTTTAGCAGTTAGGTTCTAACACATGAATTTGAAGAACACACATTCAGTCCACAATACTACCTGACACAAAACACTTTTAGGTGGGACTGGGGAAAGGAAGCTTATTGATTTTCTGGTCCTTCAAGGTCTCCATGGGATTTCTTCTCCAGGCTCAGAGTAAATAGCCAATAAATGAGAACTGCTCTGCAGTGAGAAGGCAATGGCAACCCACTCCAGTCCTCTTGCCTGGAAAATCCCATGGATTGAGGAGCCTGGTGGGCTGCAGTATATGGGGTCGCTAAGAGTCGGACACGACTGAGCGACTTCATTTTCAGTTTTCACTTTCATGCACTGGAGAAGGAAATGGCAACCCACTCTAGCTGAATCCCAGGTATAGGTGAGCCTGGTGGGCTACCGTCTATGGGGTCGCACAGTCGGACACGACTGAAGCAACTTAACAGCAGCAGCAGCAGCTCTGCACTGAACTGGGTGGGTGGAACATGATAAACAAAGCTGAATCCTGGTCACAAAAATGAATACTGGTCGTTTTTTAAAGCTACAAATTATTGTTTTAAGATTTGCAGTGAATAGTTTTCGAGCTACAATAGAAGGGGTGTTTACAATTGGAAACAGTTATTCTCTTTCTGAGGAAGGTATTTGAAAGTTGTATGTTAATTCTTTTAGGTCAATCAAGGAGCACACAGTAGAGCAGACAGCTAATAAAGGTGGTGCTAAAGGTTTCTATTAAATTCACGTTGTTCTTTTACTCACTAGATTTCCTTTCATCTTCAATTTGACTGTCCATGTTTTTTTCCAACTCTTCCAGGTACACAAGAGATTAAGTGCTTAAATATATGTGCATACATGCATTCTAAGGCACGTCAGTTGTGTCCAGTCATTGCAATCCTACTGACTGTAGCCCAACAGGCTCCTCTGTCCATAGGACTGCCCAGGCAAGAATACTAGAGTATGCTGCTGTACCCTCTTGCAAGGGATGCTCCTCACCTAGGGATCAAACCTGAGTCTTGTATCTCCTGCATTCGCAGGAATATGCTTTACCACGACCGTCCCCTGAGAATCACCAAATATTGGTACATACATACTATATTTGGTTCAAAGTGTAAAAATAGAAAAAAAAAGATAAGAAAACAGAGAAGGGAAAAGGTTTATTTTAGAAAGTTATATGTAAAATCATTTTTATAGAGGCAATGTATAGAAAAGTAGAAAAAGAATGACTTTCAAATTTTGTGATGACCCGCTGTTAAAATAATTTCACATCTATCAAAGATGTTAATGTTCTATTAATGGGTTCATCTACTGAATGCCCAACAACACTAACTAGTTGCCTGATCACTTTCAGAATGAAAAATATGCCCAGGGCAAACTGTACCATATCAATGCCACCAACAACTGCCACACCAATTCCTTCCATTCTCCCGAAGAAAGATATAAAGCCCACCAGCTGAACGTGAGTCTTTCACCTGGGTTTTTCACCGTTTCAGATGAGACAGTATGTAGGTTCCCTGACTTCAGATCATTAGAGGTTATGGTAACTGTACATGCAGAAAAAGGTAGAGGAACCATAAGCCATTGAAGAGAAATTATATTATGCAGTTCATGAAGCATGAGCAAAATCAAGGGATGGCTAAAGATTTGTAGAAGCAAGATAAATAACAGATCTATAAATTGTCCATGCAGACATCTTTAGTTCAACCAATGCATTAGACACAGGATTGCAGCTATTATTCTGTATGAAAACAGGAAATGAATAGGAATTTCTATGCGTAAAATATAAGATTGCAAAATTCATGGATTTGAAAGAAACACACCCCAGTTTTGCGTACTCTCTGTTACTAGTGACTCCTTCTAGGGAGTCCTATGCTGCACCACCTGAGCCCTCGCATCTGCCTTTCAAGGCTCTCCTGATTCTGCTTCTGCTTCTCTGACACCTCCTTCATTCCTCATTCTCAATGACTCCTCTGTCACCTTTTATTCTTAATTTGTACGTCTCCCCCACAATGGCCTATAAAACATTGCTTTGCTTCTCATGGCCGCAAAAATTGCCTCTGTTCTGAGGACAACACGGTTTACATATCAAGCCTCAATCATTTATTGCAGCTCCAAATTTTCACAGTTATAATCTCTCCTTTCTGATTTCCTGCATTATTGTTCCTCCTAACATTATTTAAAATATTTTCACATGCATCCCCCCTTAAAATTCTATCTTCTCTCTCTACAACCTTCTTAATGATACCAGTATTCTTTTCCTCTGTTAAGCTCATTAATAATGAGGGTGAACAAGTAAAGGAAAAAGGACAAAGAGGAAGAAGAGGAGGGCTTGTTCAAGAAGCTTAAATTTAAAGTTTACTGAGAGTTACTACATGGCCTCACATTTTACTAAGCACTTTATGTGCATTACTATATTTAATCCTATTCAGTTTTCTGTTCTTTACCAGTAAGACAGTTCATGGCTGTAAAGAAATCAAGCATAGTAACTAGAGATCTTCAGCCCCCAGGATTTTCAGGCTCAATTCTGCTAGTAGTAGTGAACTAGGGGGGAAAACCCTCCATTGTGAATCCCACTGATGCTGTTACTAAAGACAACGCTGTGCCATTTTCTGCCCAGATACATGTCAACAAAACAGACTCTTCTGATGTCAGCAGGGGGCTGGTGTTGGGATCAGCTGAGCAGAGAAGCCTGTTTAGGAATGTCATGTCTTCTTCCTTGTCTCTTTGTTGTAATATCAGAAAACAATTACTGACCAAAAATCAATATGAAGCACTCATCTGATTCATTAATACGAATGAATCACTGGGTGACAATGATGTGGGCACAGGTGGAATCCCTCTTTCCTGGGTCAGGCACTGCAGGCACATACTGACTTGCCATAAAATACTGAGATTCTCTCAAGCAAATATACAAACACAAACGAATTCACTGAGTGGTGGTAGAATTACAGAGGAAAAAAGAAAATTCTTCATGTTATAAATTAGAAAGCATAAAAGGATCAGTTTCGAAAATAACCTAGATTTTTAATATTTCATCAAAGTGTGAACAACTTACATTTTATAGTTTTGCAACTTTTACTACCTTCAAAATCTTCGCATGCACATAGGAATAACCAAAACTTTTTAGGACAGCTGCTCTGAGCAAGGATCACATGTTACCAAAATCACCGAATTATGATTATTTTAATGAGACTGTTTCTTATGGTTGCTTAGAATGAAGACCTTAGTAAGTGGACACTCGTGTTACTGTACTCCTGGAATAATCCTCTGTATCATCTAGTCAAGGAGCTGCCGCGTATGAGAGAATTGTCAAAGGTTTTCCTATCAAGCGTCTTGGAGATGGAGACCATGTCAGACAAACTTCAAGCATTCATAGAGCGTCATTTCAGGAAGGTGAGCATCCTGCAGAGGGCTTTCTTGCTTTGTTCATGAATGAAAGGGGTGACCTCTGTAATGCATAAAGAGTTTGGAAATATCTCATTTTTTAAGTAAAAGATTCATGACTTCAATATGTTAGACTGTTACTACATAAAACAGGAGCCTAGTCATTCATAGTGATAGATTCTAGTACAGGAATCAGAATTTCACTGCAATTTTTGACATGTGCAGCCTTTGCTGCATTGCACACAATTCCACCAAAAGCTTGTCTCTACCTGACACAGGTGGTTGAAATATTTTCAAGAGTAATAGTACTAGAGAACTGAATTTCCAATATCACCATTTTTCTTTAAAGTAACCCAGGACATATGCTATTGAAGTTCCACTTGTCTTCTTCTTCTGTCCTCCTCAAATCAATGGATGCGAGTGGGAAGGAAGAAAAGAGAAATTTAAAACTAAACTGGAGTTACATATCTACTTTTTAGATTTCTAATAGTTTTCTCATAAGCTGGCTCCAAAATCCATATATAGAGAGTTTTATATTCATATGTCTTCCCCAAATCTTTGATAATTAGAAGAAAAAAATAAGCAAATACTAATAAAACGCATAAGAAGTCATTATCATTTGGGTATTTAGACTATTGTTCCAGTCCTGCAGACCATGCATGATGCTGCCAGTAGCTGGTCACAACTCGCGTCCCTGACATCCAGCGATGAAGATAGGCGTTATTCTGAATTGTATAACCTGTTCCACTGCTTGCGCAGGGATTCAGGTAAAGTTGACATGTACATCAAGATCCTGGCGTGCCGAGCCCGCAGAACGTGCTAAATCCACAGACATCCCATCCAGCTCTGAGGTGGTCGTAATGATCTATCCCATATCAAGCTTCTTTGAAATTTACAGCTTTTTAATGCATGCTCTGTCATGGGTCACCTCTTAAAAAAATAAACACAGACTCTTTAGAGATGTCAAAAATTAAAAAGGCAATTCCTTAACATTTATCTTCCTTTAAGAGTAAATCAAAAGAAAATCCACCCCTACAATTGAGAGAATGAAGTGCCCATTAAAATTAGTCACAAATAGCAGAACCTGGCATTACAAAGAAGACCATTAAGAGATTATGTAAGAATCACAGCCAATTATTCTCGGTCAAGTTATTAGAATCAAAGAATTAGACAATTCTTCATGGTTTTGGTCATGCTACCAAGAAGACTGAATTCTCAGGATTCTTTATGAAAGCCAGCCACAAACTGTCAGCCAACTATCACATGTTACACCAGACAAGATAAGTGCTTTGCACATTTGTGTAAATAGCATGAGGTTTACTGAACTGTCTAAACATTGTTAGAATGCTGTCTTAGTCCTTCTGGGTTGGTATAACACAGGCTTAAAAACAATGGAAATGGATTTCCATGGTGTGGTCATGCAGGGTCCTTTCTGGTCACACATTTTTTACTGTATCATCACATGGGGGAGGGCTCGGGAGCTCTGAGTGTCTCTTGTATATAAAAGCACTCATCTCATTTAAGAGGCTCCATCCTTATAACTCATCACTTCACAAAGGCCCCACCTATGGATGCCATAACCATGGGAATCAGGATTTCATCATCTGAAATTTCTTGGGGACACAAAGGCTGAGACCATAGCAGATACAAAGGTGAACTGGCTCATCCTCCTCCAGGGGCTGTCGTCACCCACACTCCACTGCATCCTCATCTCCTGCTTCACCTTGCAGCCATTCCATACATTCCATCACTCTGGGTTTCCCAAGTTCCGGTCAGTCAAGTGTCAACTCTATCTCATATTCAGCCTATTCAATGTTTCCCTCTCCCCTGCTGAGGCCAAGGGGACCTACCAGGAAGTGCAGATGTGTCTATTTCTGCAAGGTTCCTTCTCTCTCCCCCTCTGGATCTTCATTCCTTGGGCCATGTTGGAACAGGGTAGATGGTAACGAGATAGGAAAGTTCTGACATCACTGACTTACATGGTGCTGTTATAGCCTTCTCTTGGTCCAGATGGACTGATCTGAAATTCCCCCTGACTGACAAGTGTTTCCCTTGAGGGGTTATCCTGATGATTTTCCAGGACATTATAAGTTGGGGATCCCCAAAGTCATAGTCTCCTTTTTAATCAGGGGAAATGTTCTGGAACCCACATACCCCCACCTGCAGTAGTCACCAGAGCCTCTCTGTTTCCCTCACTCTGCAAGCACCATCTGGAGAATATTAAGCATCCCTCAGTGAGCTGCCTACTAGCTGACCCACAGGAAACCCATGTATCATAAAATCCCTGGACAATTGAATGGCAGAAATACTGGTGTGCCTCTGTCCCCCGCCTGGGGAATCTGGACAATTGTCCAAGTGGTCACATAGAAACTGAGTAGATCAGAAAGCTGGATTGAAAACCACATTACATGAGAAGTGAGATGCCATTCTCTCTTCCTTTTAGATTAAGTATCCTTGTTGTTACTTATTTGGCCTTACAAAGATGCCCTAGTAGGCCACTGAATTATAAAATCCTCCAGAGAGACTGAGTCTCTACTGAGACTGGAGCAATGTGACTCGATTAGGGATGCTCAGCTTGTTTAACAGCCTCCAAACAACCTGGGATGAGGGCCAATCTCTTGACTGGCTCTCCTAAGAAGTCAGTGATGTGGCTGGGCTGGTTTTACAGCATCTTAGGGCTTTAGTAGCAATTCCTGACAAACAAAATGGGAAATCAAAAGGTAGAAGTGAAAGGGATGAATAAGAGAGAAGGAAGAGAAAGACAGAAGGAAGGAAAAACAGCAAAGGGAAAGTGAGTCTAGGATATGGGTAGTGAAGGATGAGATGCTATTAGAACACTTTATTTTTAAGGACCCAAATATATATGCTTTTTTTAATATCCTAAGAGCAAACATCTCAGCATTTAACAATCACTCCCTTGCTATCCAGAAAATGTTGATTTTCCCCTCTTTTACATATTTCCATGTAAGATTACATTTAAAGAAATGGCCCTATTATATCAAGACTAGTAACAATGGTTCCCGAAAGGAAACAAACAAACGACTAACCTTTGAAGTTCATTGACATTATAGATTAATAAATCACATGTCATGGCTACAATGAGGATTTAAACTGAGGTTTAAAAAATCTCTATTTTCCAGAAGCAGGCCCGCAAGTTGTAGAGAGGGAGAGGGTGATATAAACACACCAACTGCTATATTGCATGGTAGCATGAAGAAGAATAAGATGTGATGCCACCACGAGGCTACAGTGGATTGAAGTAAAGCTAGGAGCCATCTGAGTGTGTCACAGGAGTGATGCAAATGGGATAGCTTTATGATGGAGTTTTGAAACGTTGATGGGATCTTGATGTGCAAAAGTAGAAAATCAGTATATCTGTCAATTCATTTAGGATCATCCTCTGAAGTAAGGATCTCTGACATCCCAGATCAAGGAAACTGAGATATTAATACAAATAGCATTATAAGGTATCAGTGAAAGATCAAGTCTGACAAAAACACGAGATATGTTCATTTTTTACCATTCATGTATCTCACATGATTATGATCCCATGATATACTGTATATATTATTGGAGAGTTAGAATGGAGAAATACTAGTATGGATTTTTATGCATTATGGAGAATCATATATTGCAAAATGGAGAGTTTGTCTTTATTCTTCAATGCAACAGAAAACCAAGAATATTCAGTCCAAGAGAGCAGAATGTCCAGATTTAGAAAAGAGAAGCTTTAACGTGGATTGTGGAATTGTGGCTGTAGGGGCTGTAGAGAAAAAGAAAGGGACGAGAAAGAGCTGCGAATATTATGACACTAAAAATCAAAGAGGGCTCTGCCAAGTGGAAAGAAGCTAAGCATGTGAGAGATACAGGAAATGAAATAGACCTTGACCACATGCAAGGAATGAGGCAAACATAAGAGTCAAAAAAGGCATCCACAATATGGGACTAGCTGAGTCAATAAATGACTGAAAAGTCAGAGAGCAGGGAGCAGATAAATTACGGTTTTATCCAAAAGCACCTGAGCTCTACTTTCCTGTATTTCATCATCTTAGTAGCAGAAATCACCAAAAACTGTTAAGGTTCTGCAGCAAATGATAGAAATAAGTACTCTAAGGTATCTCTGCTAGACACTATGGAATACCAGAACCAACGCAGGACTACCCAGTGATAACAAGCAGTAAGTCACTAGTCACTTTCAACACTTAAATAAGACATACATTGTAAAGCATAGAGGATGAATGGAAATCAAATGGAAACAACCAATACCTTTACAGAGCCAGCCTAAACAAAACCTAAAACCTAAACCAAATAGAGGTCATGGTCTCCTTAATCATGTACCCACTTTCTCCAAGAGGTTCTCACTCCTTTTTCCTGAATTCTCCCTTGTTTACTAACCCTTCTTTCCCTTAGTCTCAGCAGATGGTCATCTAATCACTAATCAAATAAATAATTAAACAGTGTTCACTCCTTAGACATATTTGCATTGACTGACTCTTCAAACTGAAAAGCTTTCTAATCCCCTGAAAGTAAAACACTAATACTGGAAGGACTCCTTCCCATTCTCTTTCCAAAATGCCCAGTGGGCAGCAATTGCCAGTCTAGCTACTTAGACATCTTCTGCCATAATTATAACATCTTTTGATAGTGAAGACAGGAGACGGATGAAGCACTGAATGATGTCGAGAAAGAAATGCATGGACATGTGGAAAAGATGCCATACGCCTTAAACACCGATCTCTGCCTGCACACCATACCATGTGTGATGGGAGCCAGGTGGGCCTAATGAGGGATGGAGTTTTCAAGAAAGCTCTGAGTTGACACTGAGAAGTTGGATTCAACTCTACTGTTTCAACATGATTCTTTGATTCTAAGACTCAAAGCCACTTGTCTCATTTACTGCACTAAGTCAAAAAGGGAATATGCTTATGGCCTATTTGAACACTGCCAAGAGATTGTAAAAGTTTTCGTCACAAGGAGAAACTTGAAACTATTTCTGATGAGGGATGTTCACCAGACCTATTGTGGTGATCATTTTGCAATATATATCAAATAATTATGTTGTACACCAGAAACCAAAATAGCATTATCTCTCAATATTATCTATGTATAATGATACCTGAAGCTGAAATAGCATATTTGTCAATGTGACTTATGTATAATGATCATATAATCATTATGTTATGTACATAACACATCATACCTTCAGTTGACTTCAGTCACTCAGTCATATCCAATTGTTTGAGACCCCACCGACTGTAGCATATCAGGCTCCCCTGGAGCTTGCTCAAACTCATGTCCATCGAGTCAGTGATGCTATGCAACCATCTTATCCTCTGCCTTCTCCTTCTCCTCCTGCCTTCAGTCTTTCCCAGCATCAGGATCTCTTCCAATGAGTCAATTCTTTACATCAGGTAGCAAAATATAGGAGCTTCAGCTTCAGTATCAGTCCTTTCAATGAATATTCAGGGCTGATTTCCTTAGTATGGACCAGTTTGATCTCATTGCCGTCCAAGGGACTCTCAAGAGTCTTCTCCAACACTGCAGTTCAAAAGCATCAGTTCCTGGGGTCTCAGTTTCCTTATGGTCCAGCTCTCACATCCATACTGACTACTGGGAAAACCATAGCTTTGACTAGATGGAATTTTATTTATATATATGTAAACATATATGAACACACACATGTAAGGAAAAGTTTTTGAAAAGGAATATAATTATATTTTGGATAAAGAAAACACATAAACTAGTATAATTGTTTTCAAATGTGCATTTGGCAATCATGTTGGGTCTAAAACATTTTCTTCAAATGTAGTTTATGTTTGCACTGATAATAGATACAGAAACATGTCTTAACATTGTGACATTAACGGCAGAACAGCTTATTTACAATAGCTAATGAAAATCACAAAATTTTGAAACCTATAGCCTGCCCAGTACTCTGCTATTTGTCATTTAACCAATTGATCATTGACTTAATTCTTCCTTGACTCAGAAACTCTTATAGGTGCTTAGTCTACATCAATAAACTAAGCAGGCAGACACTTATCCTCATGGAATTGATATTCTACCTGAGGAAAGACAAATAATTTGGATAAACATGAATCCAATTACATTATATGTTATGTTAACAGGTGATCTGTACTATTGGAAAAGAACTAGAAAAGCAGAGGATGGGGTTTAGGGAATAAAGGTGAAGAAAGGGAGGTGATTCAGAGAAAAACAACTTAGACCACACTGAGGGGAGCAAACATGCTCTCTTGCATTCAAGTTTCACGTTTTCCCCTGTCCAGTCAGGTCTCTTGGTCTTCTATCCAACTTCAAAAATGTTTCCGTCTCTGAGGCTCTATGCAAACTCATGCAAATATGCATGCTCTGAATATTCTGCCTCTCTTCATGTGAACTGGTTTCATAAAAAAATTTTGGTAAAGTCCCCCAGCTTCAGCTTCCTCACCCCCAGGTGCAGGCTGGTCCCTCTTGCTCTCCTTCTTTCCCCTTCCTCCTTGTCCCTTTTTTCCTTTGTCCTACCAAGTTCTATATGGATCTGGATATTCCTTCTCAGTATTCAGGGAGTCCTGCCAGTATTCATCTTGTCTTCTGTGAAAACTGCTGCATCTTTAGACGTTCTTGATGCATCCGTGGAGAGAGGTGTACCCCACTTCCACCTACCCCTCCGTCATCTTGTCCACCCCCATTGGTGCATGTATTAGGAACGAGTTTCCCTTTCTGTTTAGTAACATTGCCATCACCACACATGTTTAACTTTTGCTTTTTGAAGAGAACACAGGTAAGTTCCACCCTCTTCAGTTGAGTCAGTCATCCAGTCATGGCCGACTATTTGAGACCCCATGGACTGCAGCTTGCCAAGCTTCCCTGTACATCCCAGACTCCCAGAGCTTAGTCAAACTCATGTCCATTGAGTCAGTGATATCGCTTGATGATGTCCACTCTCTCAGACAATTTCAAAATTACAACACAATCTTATTAGTTAAGGTAACCATTCTCTACATCAGATCCTCAGTGCAGTTCAGTTGCTCATTCATTTCCAACTCTTTGTGACCCCGTGGACTGCAGCAACACAGGTTTCCCTGTCCATAACCAACTCCCTGACCTTGCTCAAACTCATGATTAGATCTCATGATTAGATCATGAAGCTCAAATTTAGATCTTCAGATCTTATAAATTTTTTATATATGAAAGTGTGTAACCTTTAGAATTCGCTCCCTATTTCCCCTACCCTCCAGTCTTTGGCAATCATTTTCTACTCTGAGTTCCATCTTTTTTCTTTTTTTTTGAGATTCCTTATAATTGAGATTATATGGTATTTGTCTTTGACTTAGTCCACTTAACATAATGTCCTCCAGTTTCATCCATGTTGCTACAAATGTGAGGATATCTTTCTTTTTCTAATGGCTAAGCTTCCCTGGTGGAAAGCGTCTGCCTCCAATGCAGGAGACCCGTGGGAGACTTCTCCCATGGACGGAGAAGTCCATGGGGTCGCAAAGAGTCGGACACAACTGAGCGACTTCACCTTCAAATAATATTTACCTATATATGTCACATCACATTATTTTAATCCATTCACCTGTTGAAAGATACTCAGGCTGTGCCTATACCAAGTCTACTGTGAATAATGCTGCAATGAAAATGGGAATACAGATCTCTCTTTGACACAATGATTTCATTTCCTTTGACTATATATCTAGAAGTGGGATAAGGGCTCACATAACAGTTCCCTTCTAATGGCTAGATGGCATCACCGACTCAATGGACGTGAGTTTGAGTGAACTCCGGGAGTTGGTGATGGACAGGGAGGCCTGGTGTGCTGCAGTTCATGGGGTCGCCAAGAGTCGGACAGGACTGAGCGACTGAACTGAACTGAACTGAACTCTGCACGTGACCATCCAAAACTCCCTAACTGTCCCTCCCCCAGCAACCATGAGTCCGTTTCTTCAGTCTGTGAGTCTCCTTCTGCTTTGTAAGTAATTTCATTTGTATCATTTCTTTTTAGATACCACCTGTAAGGAATATTGTATGAGATTTCTCCTTCTCTGTCTGACTTAATCTACTCAGCATGACTCTCTAGGTCCATCTATGGACCTAGCGTATGCAGTAATCTTTGTTGCTGCAAATGGCATTATTTCATTCTTTTCAATGACTGAGTAATATTCTGCTGTATATATGTACCACATCTTCCTTTTCTCTTGTTTATATGTATCTATTTATTAATATTTACCACTTAATAGAGTCACCATTTCCTTCCTGCATCCTTTTTTTGGGTTGCTGTATCAATTTATTTGTTTTTTATTTTTTAATATATATTTATTTATTTTAACTGGAGGCTAACTCCTTTACAATATTGTATTGGTTTTGCCATATATCAACATGAATCCACCACAAGTGTACATGTGTTCCCCATCCTGAACCCCCCTCCCACCTCCCTCCCCATCCCATCCCTCTAGGTCATCCCAGTGCACCAGCCCCGAGCATCCTGTATCATGCATCGAACCTGGACTGGTGATCCATTTCCCATATGATATTATATATGTTTCAATGCCATTCTCCCAAATCATCACACCCTCAGCCTCTCCCACAGAGTCCAAAAGGCTGTTCTATACATCTGTGTCTCTTTTGCTGTCTCATTACAGGGTTATAGCTACCATCTTTCTAAATTCCATATTTATGCATTAGTATACTGTATTGATGTTTTTCTTTCTGGCTTACTTCATTCTGTATAATAGGCTCCCAGTTTCATCCACCTCATTATAATTGATTCAAATTTATTCTTTTTAATGGCTGAGTAATAATCCATTGTGTATCTGTACCACAGCTTTCTCTTCCATTCATCTGCTGATGGACATCTAGGTTGCTTCCATGTCCTGACTATTATAAACAGTGTTGCGACACTTTTACATTGGGGTAATAGTATCTCTTTCAAGTCTGGTTTCCTTGGTGTGTATGCCCAGCAGTGGGATTGCTGGGTCATATGGCAGTTCTATTTCCAGTTTTTTAAGGAATCTCCACACTGTTCTCCATAGTGGCTGTACTAGTTTGCATTCCCACCAGCAGTGTAAGAGGGTTCCCTTTTCTCCACATGCTCTCCAGCATTTACTGCTTGTAGACTTTTGGATCGCAGCCATTCTGACTGGCGTGAAATGTCACCTCATTGTGGTTTTGATTTGCATTTCTCTGATAATGAGTAATGTTGAGCATCTTCGTATGTCTTCTTTGAGGAAATGTCAGTTTAGTTCTTTGGCCCATTTTTTGATTGGGTCATTTATTTTTCTGGAATTGAGCTTCAGGAGATGCTTGTATATTTTTGACATTAATTCTTTGTCAGTTGCTTCATTTGCTATTATTTTCTCCCATTCGGAAGGCTGTCTTTTCACCTTGCTTATAGTTTCCTTTGTTGTGCAGAAGCTTTTAATTTTGATTAGCTCCCATTTGTTTATTTTTGCTTTTATTTCCAATATTCTGGGAGGTAGGTCACAGAGGATCCTGCTGTGATTTCTGTCAGAGAGTGTTTTTCCTATGTTTTCCTCTAGGAGTTTTATCGTTTCTGTTCTTATGTTTAGATCTTTAATCCATTTTGAGTTTATTTTTGTGTATGGTGTTAGAAAGTGTATTTCCATCACCTAATTTTAAATAACCATTTTATTCTTAGATACCATGCCTCTTTAAACTAAGAGCAGAGAAAATGTAAATACTGTAGTAAATCGGTAGTAAAATGTAAATGCTGTAGTAAATCGGTAGTAAATGCTGATATCTTATCCTTATTTCAATTACCACTCTTCTGGTATATTGGAAAAAGATTAATGTTCAGATGTCATTTAGGAGGATGAAATCTCTATTTTGTAAGTTCTCTTGTCCAAACTCAATTCTTGCTCACTTCAGATTTAAATTCTGCTTACTTACAAAGAATGGATAGGAAAAGTAATATTAAAATCACACTTGCAAGAGTCAATGATTTTATGCTTCTGTTGGCCAAAGGTAGGGCCAGGAATAATTTCTGAAATATTACATTATGGAAGGATGAAGGTCTAGTTCTAGTATCAAAGAGATGTTTGGAGATGGTTCATAAACTAACCTCCATAGGTTGTCAGGATGTACTCTGGACCAGACAGGTAAATTTGGCCCCTAAAAAGTCAAAGTCAGGAAAAGACAGGCCTTGTTCACAGATCCAGTGATGTGTTGGTGCTGACCAGGTAGTATTTTTATATTATCATTTGGAGATTTATTTGCTATTTTCTTGAAGAAACAAATGTATCGAGAAGATTAAAGATTCATAAAAGTAGAAGAGCTGTCAAGGTACCTAAAAGAAAGGATAGTCAGCAAAACCAGGCCCCCACACTGATAATTGTCAAAGACTTTAACAGTGAGTGTTATAGACAGAGCAGAACAAGTGGATAAAACCAATGTACTAGGGTCACTGCAATTTTGCAGTCAAGGACAAAATATATTTCTCTTTAAGCAGAGTCACCACAGCTTCTGCTACTGTCCTGGTTACACACATGCAGAGCGAGGGCCCACTGGCATGTGTGATGTGACATCAGGAAGTGAACAGATGAGTGTATTGGTGCCCAGTCACCTGCATCTGTTAATAATAGGACCTGGGGAAAACTACTTGCCCTCTCCAAGTCATTGCATCTTCATTAACATAACTTGATGATCATAGTGAAGATTAAGGTTATCTCACAGGGTTACTGTGAAACACAAATTTTAAGATGTTCTGAAGCTTTTGGGAAAGTATCAAAAACATGCATGGGGTTATTAAGGTGAGTGAGCAAATCCAAGGTACAGTATCCTTTTTCTCTTTGTAAGTACTTTGGTGGTGGTGGTTTAGTTGCTAAGTTGTGTCTGACTCTTGCGACCCCATGGACTGTGTAGCCCGCTAGGCTCCCAGATGGAACCTTTGCCTAAGTGACTGAGCTATGCTGTGCTTTCAACAAGAAGGCTGCATCAGCCAAACTTCAAATAGCAGAGTCTCTAGGTCAAAGAAGGTGTCAGCTCAGAAGATGTGGAAATCAAAGAAAAGATCTGTTTTGTGAAATCTCAAAGATTTCTAAGAAGTGCAATAACTTTTTCAATTTCCTCCTCATTTTTTTTTTTGGTAAATTTCCAAAATAAATGATTTTGTATTTGTCAGCCAAGAATGCCAGAGAAGAATACAATAGACTCAGTGGAATAATCAACAGAAATTTATTTCCTCACAGTTCTGGGGGCTAGAAGTCTCAAATCAGGGTGCCAGGAAGGTGAGGTTCTGGTAAGAATTCTTTCTTCCCAGCTTCTTCCTGTGTCCTCACACAGGGTGGGGGTTAGGGAAGAGAGACAGAGGAAAAACCACAGAGACACAGAGAGAATTCTCTGGTGTTTCACTTCATGAAGACACTAAACCTATTAGATGAGTGTTCCACCCTAAGAGCTCATTTAACCTTAATGGGCTTCTCTGGTGGCTCAGATGGTAAAGAATCTGCCCACAATTGAGAGACCGGGTTTCAATCCCTGGGTCTGGAAGTTTCCCTGGAGCAGGGAACAGCAAACCACTCCAGTATTCTTGCCTGAGAAATCCCATGGACAGTGGAGTATGGTGGACTAAAGAACATAAGGTCCCAACAAGTGGAACCCTTTTCAAAACACAGTACTTTGGCACTTAAGGCTTAACATACAAATTTGAAGAAAACACATTCAATCCATAATACTACCTGACATAAATCACTAAAGTAAAAGAGGAGAGGTAAAAAGTTGCTTAAAGCTTAACATTCCAAAAACTAAGATCATGGCATCTGGTCTCATTACTTCACAGGAAAAAGGTGGGGAAACAGTGCAAACAGTGTCAGACTTTATTTTTTGGGCTCCACAATCACTGGCGATGGTGACTGCAGCAAAGAAATTAAAAGACACTTACTCCTTGGAAGGAAAGCTTTGACCAACCTAGATAGCATATGAGAAAGCAAAGACATTACTTTGCCAACAAGTTCCGTCTAGTCAAGGCTATGGTGTTTCCAGTAGTCATGTATGGATGTGAGAGTTGACTGTGAAGAAAGCTGAGCACCAACAAATTGATGGTTTTGAACTGTGGTGTTAGAGAAGACTCTTGAGAGTCCCTGGACTGCAAGGCGATCCAACCTGTCCATTCTAAAGGAGATCAGTCCTGGGGCTTCTTTGGAAGGAATGATGCTAAAGCTGAAACTCCAATACTTTAGCCACCTAATGTGAAGACTTGACTCACTGGAAAAGACTCTGATGCTGTGAGGGATTGGGGGCAGGAGGAAATGGGGACGACAGGATGAGATGGCTGGATGGCATCACCGACTCAATGGATGTGAGTTTGAGTGAACTCTGGGAGTTGGTGATGGACAGGGACGCCTGGTGTGCTGTGATTCATGGGGTCGCAAAGTGTCGACACGACTGAGCGACTGAACTGAACAGAACTGAACTGGGGAAAGGAAAGCATGTTGATTTTCTGGTCCTTCAGTGTCACTCTGGGCTTTCTTCTCCAGGCTCAGAGTAAAGAGCCAATAAATGAGAACTGCTCTGCAGTGAACTGGATGGATGAAATATGTTAAACAAAGCTGAATCCTGGTCACAAAAACGAATACTGGTAGTTTTGTTCATGCTACAAATTATTGTTTTAAGATTTGCAGTGAATAGCTTTAGAACTACAGTAGAATGGCAGTTTACAATTGGAAACAATTATTCTCTTTCTGATGAAGGTATTTGGAAGTTGTATGTTAATTCTTTTAGGTCAATCAAGGAGCACACAGTAGAGCAGACAGCTAATAAAAAGTGGTGCTAAAGGTTTTATTAAATTCACGTAGTTCTTTTTACTCACTAGTTTTTGTTTCATCCTCCATTTTTGACTACCCATTTTTCCCAAATCTTCCAAGTAATCTCTTGAAATGTTCATAACTTTTCCTAAAGATTAGTTTTTCTCTACCAATGTGTTAGCTAGATTTTTCTACTTTTATTATTCTCAGTCCATTGCTTAGTATTTCCTATAACTCTATGCCAAGTGCTTCTGCCGTACCATTTTCCCACCATAAACAACATTGCCTTCTGCACCTGGGACGAACACTAGGCTTTTTGGTGTGCGGATTCAGTGATAAGTGAAAGTCATAACTGTATAACACCCTATAAGGGAATATATTGGCTCTAACCCACAGTAAACAAGAGATTAAATGGTTAAATAGAGGTTCATATATGCATTCTAAGTCACTTCAGTTGTGTCCAACTCTTTGCAACCCTACTGACTGTAGCCCAACAGGCTCCTGTGTCCAGTGGATTGGCCAGGCAAGAATACTGGAATATGCTGCTGTACCCTCTTGCCAGTGATTCTCCTCACCTAGGGATCAAACCTGAGTCTTCTTAAATGTCCTGCATTGGCAGGAATGTTCTTTACCATTGCCATCACCTGGGAAGCACCAAATATTGCTACATATGTACTATATTTGGTTCAAACACTAAAGAATAATAAAAACCCTATAATAATATAACAAAGAAGGGAAAACATTAAACTTAGAAAAGTTAGATGTTAAATCAATTTTATAGGACAATATATAGAAAAGATAAGAAAGGAAATGACTTTCAAATATTGTGATGCCCCCTTCCCCCCCAGTAAAAAAAAAATTCTACATCTATCAACATGTTAATGTTCTGGTAATGGGTTTATCTACTGAATGCCAACCAACTATAACTAATTGTCCGATCACTTTCAGGATGAACAGTATGCCCAGGTTAAACTGTACCATATCAATGCCTCTAACAACTGCCATATCAATTCGCTCCATACCCCTGAAGATAAAGAACACGCCCAACACATGCATGTGAGTCTCTTATCTGGGTTTTTTTTTTTTTTTTACCAGATCAAATGAAAGAGTATGTAGGTTACCAGGCTTCAGATTATTAGAGGTAATGTTAACTGTACATGCAAGAAAATGGAGGCCTGTAAGCAACTGCAGAGAAATTATACTATGCAGTTGATGAAGCATGAGTGAAATCAAGGGATGACTAAAGATCTTTGAAGCAACATAAATAACAGATCTATAAATTGTCTATGGAGACAAGTTTAGTTCAATCAATGCATTTGACACGGGATTGCAGCTATTATACTGTACAAAAACAGTAAATGAATGGGAACGTCCATGTGTAAAATAAAAGATGCAAAATTCATGAATATGTAAGAAACACACCCAGTTTTGAGTACTCCCTGTTACTAGTGACTCCTGCGTGGAAGTCCTCTACTGCACTGCTCAAGCCATTTCATCTACCTTTCAAGCCTCTCCTGATTCTGCTTCTAGAGGAGCTAAGAGCCTCTTGATGAACATGAGAGAGGAGGGTAAAAAAGTTGGCTTAAAGCTCAACATTCAGAAAACTAAGATCATGGCATCATATTATCTATGTATAATGATACCTGAAACTGAAATAACATATTTGTCAACGTGACCTATGTATGATGATCATATAATCATTATGTTATATACATGACACATATGCATACCTCCAGTTAAGTTCAGTCACTCAGTCATATCCACTCTTTGAGACTCCATGGACTACAACACATCAGGCTCCTGTGTCCCCCACAATCTCCTGAGCATGCTCAAACTCATGCCCATCGAGGCGATGATGCCATCCAACCATCTCATCCTTTGCCATCTCCTTCTCCTCCTGCCTTCAGTCTTTCCCAGCATCAGGGTCTTTTCCAATGAGTCAGTTCTTTGCATCAGGTGGCCAAAGTATTGGAGCTTCAGCTTCAGTATCAGTCTTTTCAACGAATATTCTGGGCTGATTTCCTTTAGTATTCACCAGTTTGTTCTCCTTGCAGTCCAAGGGACTCTCAAGAGTCTTCTCCAACACCGCAGTTCAAAAGCATCAGTTCCTTGGGCTTCAGTTTCCTTATGGCCCAGCTCTCACATTCATACATAACTACTGGAAAAACCATAGCTCTGACTATATGGAATTTTATTTATATATATATAAACATATATGTACACACACCTATGTAAGGAAAAGTTTTTGAAAAGGAATATAATTATAGTTTAGATAAAGAAAACAAGCTAGTATAATTTGTTTTTTCAAATGTGCATTTTGGCTATCATGTTGGGTCTAAAACCTTTTCTTCAAATGTAGCTTATCTTTATGCTGGTAAAAGAAACAGAAATGTGTCTTAACCTTGTAACATTAACTGTAGAACAGCTTATTTACAATAGCTAATGAAAGTCACAAAATTTTGAAACCTATAGGGTTGCCCAGTACTCTGCTATTGGTCATTTAACCAATTGATCATTGACTTAATTCCTCCTTGACTCAGAAACTCTTATAGGTGCTTACTTTAATCACTAAACTAAGCAGGCAGACACTTGTCTTCATGGAACTGATATTCTAGCTGGGGGAAGACAGATACTTTGCAATAAACATGAATGTTTATTGCATTGTATGTTAACAGGTGACCTCTACTACAGGAAAAGAACTAGTAAAGGAGAGGACAGGGATTGGGGAATAAAGGTGAAGAAGGGATGTGATTTAAAGGAAAACAACTTAGACCACACTGAGGGGAGCAAACATGCTCTCTTGCATTCAAGATTCAAGTTTTCCCCTGTCCAGTCAGGTCTCTTGGTCTTCTACCCAACTTCAAAAATGTTTCTGTCTCTGAGGCTTTATGCAAAATGATGCAAACATGAATGTTCTGAACATTCTGCCGCTCTTCAGTAAATGATTTCATAAAAAATTTTCGTTAAACTCCCCCAAATTAAGTAATGTTTTATGTAGAAAAATTTTATAATTTTGTTTCCTGAAGAACTAATCTCCACATTTTTTTTCCATTTTCAATACACTGTCAGTGACCTAGTTTTATTATGTATAAATCTTATATATGTGTTGCTATTCTAATATATTATGACATTTAAAATATATAAACAAAATATAAATTAAATGACAGTGAGTAAAAAATAAATGGAAATGGTAGCATTTTCTTCTGCAGGGGATGTGGACACTCATCTTTATGGCCACTGGACTAATGGATTCTGAATATACACACATAATTATATCAGTTGTTTACCTATCATAATAAATAGTAATTTCTTTTATATATAGCTTCAATCAAAGTTCTCAGAAATCACAAGGGGCCAAGAATGTAATTATATGTGAATAACTCTCTTTGTAGGCATATATAAGATTTTGTGAGTTCAGTTCAGTAATCATATTTTGTTCTTTTGATATTCCATCACTTCATCTACTGGGAAATAATCCAAACTGTAAATAGATTTGTTTTTTACAGGGTTTAAATCTCAAATCATAATAAAAGCAGACAATGCCCTTGAAAAAAATGGCCTAGTGAAAAATTGGCTTAAAGCTCAACATTCAGAAAACTAAGATCATGGCATCCAGTCCCATCACTTCATGGAAAATAGATGGGGAAACAGTGGAAACAGTAGCTGACTTTATTTTGGGGGTCTCCAAAATCACTGCAGATGGTGATTGCGGCCAAGGAATTAAAAGACGCTTACTCTTGGAAGGAAAATTATGACCAATGTAGACAGTATATTAAAAAGCAGAGACATTACTTTGCCAACGAAGGTGCGTCTAGGCAAGGCTATGGTTTTTTCAGTAGTCATGTGTGGATGTGAGAGTTGGACTATAAAGGAAGCTAAGCACCGAACAATTGATGCTTTTGAACTGTGGTGTTGGACAAGACCCTTGAGAGTCCCTTGGACTGCAAGGAGATCCAACCAGTCCATCCTAAAGGAGATCAG
>SJYQ01002351.1:131593-154834 GCA_006410935.1 Redunca redunca | reverse complement strand
TGGAGGCCTGTAAGCAATTGCAGAGAAATTATACTATGCAGTTGATGAAGCATGAGCGAAATCAAGGGATGACTAAAGATCTTTGAAACAACATAAATAACAGATGTATAAGTTGTCCATGGAGATAAGTTTAGTTCAACCAATGAACTAGACACAGGATTGCAGCTATTATACTGTACAAAAACAGTAAATGAATGGGAACATCCATGTGTAAAATAAAAGATGCAAAATTCATGAATATGTAAGAAACACACCCAGTTTTGAGTACTCCCTGTTACTAGTGACTCCTGCGTGGAAGTCCTCTACTGCACTGCTCAAGCCATTTCATCTACCTTTCAAGCCTCTCCTGATTCTGCTTCTAGAGGAGCTAAGAGCCTCTTGATGAACATGAGAGAGGAGGGTAAAAAAGTTGGCTTAAAGCTCAACATTCAGAAAACTAAGATCATGGCATCATATTATCTATGTATAATGATACCTGAAACTGAAATAACATATTTGTCAACGTGACCTATGTATGATGATCATATAATCATTATGTTATATACATGACACATATGCATACCTCCAGTTAAGTTCAGTCACTCAGTCATATCCACTCTTTGAGACTCCATGGACTACAACACATCAGGCTCCTGTGTCCCCCACAATCTCCTGAGCATGCTCAAACTCATGCCCATCGAGGCGATGATGCCATCCAACCATCTCATCCTTTGCCATCTCCTTCTCCTCCTGCCTTCAGTCTTTCCCAGCATCAGGGTCTTTTCCAATGAGTCAGTTCTTTGCATCAGGTGGCCAAAGTATTGGAGCTTCAGCTTCAGTATCAGTCTTTTCAACGAATATTCTGGGCTGATTTCCTTTAGTATTCACCAGTTTATTCTCCTTGCAGTTCAAGGGACTCTCAAGAGTCTTCTCCAACACCGCAGTTCAAAAGCAACTGTTCCTCAGGCTTCAGTTTCCTTATGGCCCAGCTCTCACATCCATATATAACTACTGGAAAAACCATAGCTTTGACTATATGGAATTTTATTTATATAGATAAACATATATGTACACACACCTATGTAAGGAAAAGTTTTTGAAAAGGAATATAATTATAGTTTAGATAAAGAAAACAAACTAGTATAATTTGTTTTTTCAAATGTGCATTTTGGCTATCATGTTGGGTCTAAAACCTTTTCTTCAAATGTAGCTTATCTTTATGCTGCTAAAAGAAACAGAAATGTGTCTTAACCTTGTAACATTAACTGTAGAACAGCTTATTTACAATAGCTAATGAAAATCACAAAATTTTGAAACCTATAGGCCTGCTATTGGTCATTTAACCAATTGATCATTGACTTAATTCCTCCTTGACTCAGAAACTCTTATAGGTAATTACTTTAATCACTAAACAAAGCAGGCAGACACTTGTCCTCATGGAACTGATATTCTAGCTGGGGGAAGACAGATACTGTCTTTATTGCATTGTATGTTAACAGGTGACCTCTACTACAGGAGAAGAACTAGTAAAGGAGAGGTCAGGGATTGGGGAATAAAGGTGAAGAAGGGATGTGATTTAAAGGAAAACAACTTAGACCACACTGAGGGGAGCAAACATGCTCTCTTGCATTCAAGATTCAAGTTTTCCCCTGTCCAGTCAGGTCTCTTGGTCTTCTACCCAACTTCAAAAATGTTCCTGTCTCTGAGGCTCTATGCAAAATGATGCAAACATGGATGTTCTGAACATTCTGCCTCTCTTCAGTTGAACTGGTTTCATAAAAAATTTTTGGTCAGCTCCCTCAAAGTAAGTAACTTTTTATGTTGCAAATTTTTTACCAATACAGTATTGTAAAGTAAAGTTAAAATAAAAATTATAAAAAGAATAATAATTTTGTTTCCTGAAGAACTAATCTCCACATTATTTTCCGTTTTTCAAAACACTGTCAGTGACTTAGTTGTATTATGTATAAATCTTATATATATGTTGCTATTCTAATATATTATGATGTGTAAAATATATAAACAGAATATAAACTAAATGATGGTGATAAAAATAAATGGAAATGGTAATATTTTCTTCTGCAAAAGATGAGGACACTCATCTTTATGGCCCCTGGACTAATGGATTCTGAATGTACACACATAATTATATCAGTTGTTTACTGATCATAATAAAGTAATTTCTTTTATATATAGCTTCAATCAAGGTTCTCAGAATACCACAAGGGGCCAAGAATACAATTATATGTGAATAACTCTCTTCATATGCATATATAAGATTTTGTGAGTTCAATTCAGTAATCATTTTTAGTTCTTTTGATAGTCCATCAATTCATCTACTGGGAAATAATCCAAACTGTACAATAGATTTGATTTTTACAGGGTTTAAATCTCAAATCATAATAAAAGCAGAGCAATGCCCTTGAAAAAAATGGCCTAGTGAAAAAGTTGGCTTAAAGCTCAACATTCAGAAAACTAAGATCATGGCATCCGGTCCCATCACTTCATGGCAAATAGATGGGGAAACAGTGGAAACAGTGGCTGACTTTATTTTGGGGGGTTCCAAAATCACTGCAGATGGTGATCGCGGACATGGAATTAAAAGACGCTTACTCTTGGAAGGAAAATTATGACCAATGTAGACAGTATATTGAAAAGCAGAGACATTACATTGCCAACGAAGGTGTGTCTAGCCAAGGCTATGGTTTTTTCAGTAGTCATGTGTGGATGTGCAGAGAAGGCAATGGCACCCCACTCCAGTACTCTTGCCTGGAAAATCCCATGGATGGATGACCTGGTGGGCTGCCATACGTGGGATCGCACAGAGTCGGACACGACTGAAGCAACTTAGCAGCAACAACAGCAGCAGCAAGTGTGTATGTGAGAGTTGAACTATAAAGAAAGCTAAGCACCGAACAATTGATGCTTTTGAACTGTGGTGTTGGACAAGACCCTTGAGAGTCCCTTGGACTGCAAGGAGATCCAACCAGTCCATCCTAAAGGAGATCAGTCCTAGGTGTTCACTGGAAGGACTGATGTTGAAGCTGAAACTTCAGTACTTTGGCCACCTGATGTGAAGAGCTAACTCATTTGAAAAGACCCTGATGCTGGGAAAGATTGAGGGCAGGAGAAGGGGACGACAGAGGATGAGATGGTTAAATAAATCACCAAATCAATGGACATGGGTTTGGGTGGACTCCGAGAGGTGGTGATGAACAAGGAGGCCTGGCGTGCTGCAGTTCATGGGGTCACAAAGAGGAGGACATGACTGAGAGACTGAACTGAACTGAAATGAAATGGCCTAGAAGAATAAATAAAATGTCATATGGATATCATTATATATATGCATTTGTAAAGGAAATTAATGAAAACATACAGAAGGCTTACAGTTTGCTGAAACAGAAAGTGTACTCCCTCAGAGCTAAATATATATATAACCTAGAAAATAACTTTCTGAGCTTCTGATGACTTCTAAAAAAGGGGACTCCACGACTTTCATCTTCAGCCTGCTGTGGACACCCTTGCACTTTCCTCCTCAACTTCCCTCTATGAAATCTCTTCCCTAGGTTGTAAAACACACCGTGGGCTTCTGGTTCAGACAGGATGACATTTATCTCTGTGCGCACTCCTTTGTTTGTTCTGGAAATAAGAAGAGAGCACTAAAGGAGACCTTGTATATTTGACAGGAAGAAGGTGAACTAGTTTAGGGCCTGAAGAATGGAAGAGAACCACAGCAGCACCTAAGAGAAGACAAGCCACGCCCAGCATTCCTGACCTCCAACCTAGCATCAGAAGGCAGCCTGAGTAGGGCTGTTCCTCCCAAGGAACAAATGTGAAGGAACACCAGTTCCTAGTTGCTAGGCTGTGCCTGACTCTTCAGGATCCTATGGACTGTAATCCACCAGGTTCCTCTGTCCGTGGAATTCTCCAGGCAAGAATACAGATTCCCATGTCCTCCTCCAGAGGATCTTCCCAATTCAGGGATTGATCCGGGTCTTCAAAGGAAAGTGTATTCCTTACTGTCTGAAGCATCAGGAAAGCCCAGGAAATTCAATAATCACATGGATATTTGGAAAATAAAAGGGTAAAAACAGATGTTAATATTAGATAAAGTAGACTTTAGAGCAAAGAAAATATCTACAAACAAAGGAATACAAGGACTTTACATAAGTGAAAAAGAGTCAATTCAGCAGGAATTCATAATAATCCTAAATATGTATACAGCAAACAACATAACCTCAAAATACTTGAAGCAAAAATAGATACATCATCTGAATATTCTTATAAATGTTAACGAGATTGAAACTGTGACATGAAACTTTTGAAAAAGAAATCATCAATCCAAGCTAGTTTGACCAGAGAATTCTAATAAATATTTTAAAAATTAAGATCAACTTGATATAATCTCTTCAAGAAAATGAAAGAGTGAGAAACCATTCCCAACTAATGAGATGGGGCCAATATTGATCTATTTCAAAATCAGACAAAGGCAGTACAAAAAGAAATTTCAGACTAACGTCTCTCACAAATTTGGAATTAAAAGTTTTCACTCTCACACATACAAATCAACCAAATGAACTCAACAATGCATAAAAACATCTCTTGATAGTTTCTGATCCCTTCCTAAGTCTGGTCACATTACCTATCTCTTCAAAGGGTTTAGGTGAATCAAGGTTACAGTCAGTTAGGGTCCCAGTAATAATATTTTGATACCATAAATACAGTGACAAATACCCAGGTCTAGGTCAAATCAGAAACTGACTTCTCCCATTA
Organism: Redunca redunca; assembly: GCA_006410935.1. Taxonomy (NCBI): domain Eukaryota; kingdom Metazoa; phylum Chordata; class Mammalia; order Artiodactyla; family Bovidae; genus Redunca; species Redunca redunca. The sequence goes on along the minus strand of SJYQ01002351.1, from coordinate 150,082 downwards.
AAGTTAATCCTACCCAGGCACCCTAAATGTCTAGCAAAATTAACTACAACTAGAATCATAAGATAGAGAAAACATAGCAACTATATAGAAATGATGGTTGTCTTTGATATTCTTTATATGCCCCTCAGGAACCCTGTTGATCATTTTCTATTATGTTATGAACCTTTGGAGGCTGAGAAGACCAGACTTTATCCCTCTAGCACTCCTTGCATCGGACTTCTACTTGAGTTTGGCCAGGGGTGGACAAGAGAGATTGGTGAGTCAGTGGAGAAAGAGATCAGTGGATTGACTCTTTCTCTGACTCCTTTCTTGCTGGGAAGTGGCCAAGTTTCTCCACTGAAGCCCAGAGCTCTGGTCAGAGGCCCTCGCTTTTAGTTACAGCTATGTACAAGACTCTTTAGAGGCTGCAATATCCATTCTCTTCCTTTGCCCTGTTGGCCTACAAGTGTTCGTGCATCCATGTTCTTGCCTGTATCAAAGAGCTTTCCTTTTCCTTTTAAGCTATCCTTAGTTCTGATACGGCTTCCAAATCCTTAAATTTCCTTGTATGTTAGTTGCTCAGGCATGTCTGACTTTCTGTGATCCTCAGGGACTGTAGCCTACAAGGCTTCTCTGTCCAAAGGTTTCTTCAGACAAGAATGCTAGAGTGGGTAACCATTCCCTTCTGCATGGATCTTCCCTGCCCCAGGGGTGTAACCCAGGTCTCCCACATTGCAGGCAGATTCTCTACCATCTGAGCCACCAGGGAAGCCACTTTTCTTTATTTTCCTTACCTGTGTAAATCATCTTGATTTCTGACAATGATAGGGGTGGCTATGGAGCTGCTAGATAAAGATGGTCCCTCAAAGATCTAATGCTAAACTGCTTACAACAGGAGGGGGACATCTTTTCTCCTGACTCCAAAATCATAAATACAAGAACATGTCACAGGTCATGTAAAAATAAGTGCTGAGAAATCAGTGATTTAAGAATGACTTTGGTCAAAGTGCACAAACTTTAAGCTGTAAGATGATGAATAAGGTCTCAGGATCGAATGTGTAACCTGGTGACTATGGTTTGTAATGTGTTATTGACATTTGTGGGGCTTCCCAGGTGGTGTTAGTGGTAAAGACCCCTCCTGCCAGTGCAGGATGCATAAGAGACATGGGTTGAATCCCTGGGTCAGGAAGATCCCCTGGAGGAAGGCATGGCAACCCACTCTAGTATTCTTTCCTGGAGAATCCCCATGGACAGAGGAGCCTGGCAGGCTATATAGTCCATGGGGTCACAAAGAGTTGGCCATGATTGAAGTCAGTTAGCATACATGTAAGAGAGTTAAACTTGAAGGTTCACACCAAAAAGATCTTGAAAGGTAAATATGTGAGGTGATATTAATAGATATGTTAATTTAATCAATGAGGAAATTCATTAATAATTTATACCTATTTAAATTATAATGTATACTTTAAATATCTTGCCATTTTATCTGGAAATCATATTTTATAAAACTGAAAAAAGAAAAAAAAACAAGAATTTCAATACTTTTTATATCATATTATAGATATTTCAGCCATTAACCTTAGTATGTAAAAGGGTTTTTTTTATTCAAGATAATAACCAATGGGATTCACTGGATATTTAGAAAAGGAAGAAACCTTGGAAATTATCTAGAAAATCCTCTCATGTTAAGGATATATAAGGAATTCCAAGAATGATTAAGTCACTTATCAAAACTTATAAAACTCAATGCAAAAGTAGCAATAGAAACCAGGTTTCCTAGGTTTAAGTGAATCTTTACCAAATTATCAAGCAAATGGAAATATCTCTTATGTGCTGCAAAACTTGATTCTTAATCTCTTTCACAGATCTGATCATATTCCACCTAGTATTCACTGTCCAGTTTGCATAAGTTTTACCAAGTAAATTGAATTCCTTGAAGATTCAATCCTGGATGGCTGTTCTCACTCTATATTCTCATATATGGCTAACTCTTTATAAATGCCATTCCTTCTTCCTGGAAGACCCTCTCTCTTTTATTTCATGACTTCCCCGACATCTTTCAGATCTCACTGAAAACCACTTCCCCAAAGCAGCCATTCCTGACTCTGACACAGCTCAGGTCTCCTTGTTAGGTGGACATATGACATTCTGTGCTTTTCCCTCTCGACACGTGTCCCAATTGTGGTGCAACATTTAACTTTGAAATTTACCTCTTTCTGTTTTTCTATTAAAATTTAAGTCCTAATTCACAGTTCCACAAGTGTGCTCTTCACTGCTATCCATTCTTTGCATCCAGCAGGCCTTCCTTATGTGTTCATTCAGTGAAACACTTTTATTCGTTCAGAGTAAAATTCCAATGAATTATTGATGCTGCTCTCACAGCATACAGTGAACTAAAACCATGGACTACTTCTCTCCCCACCCAAACCCTTATATCCTGGTTATTTGGACATAATTACAGAACTAGAACTGTGTGGGCTTCCCTTGTGGCTCAGCTGGTGAAATATCTGCCTGCAATATGGGAGGTCAGGGTTTGATCCCTGGGTCGGGAAGAGTCCCTGGAGAAGGGAAAGGCTGCCCACTCGTTTTCTGGCCTGGAGAATTCCATGGACTGTATAGTCCATGGGGCCACAAAGATTTGGACAAGAATGTGTGACTTTTACTTTCACAAAACGGTGGATACATTTGTTTTTAATCATCACCTTATTAGATAGAAACCACTAGATTTGCAGTCTGTTATTCCAAATACACTAGCCCTGGCAGTTCATGTCCTAAGATAATGTGATAATCCAGTCACGGACTAAAAGGCTGAGTAGGACAGAACCAGACATAGTGCTCTGAACCTGCCGCTTGAGTCTACTATTTACCATAGGATTCTCAACTTCACTGGTGGAGTTCAGTTTCTTAGCTGAGCTCTCTGATGATGACAGATAAAAATACTTTAAGGTGAGCCTACAAATCAAATATTCTTACATTGTACAAAAATACCTAGTCCCTCTTGGAAGGTACAAAAGAAATTCACCTCCTTGATGAATTGTTATCTACTTTTCCCAGATGAAAGTACCATCTTCCTCCTTATGGCGTCCTAATTTCACTCTCACAATTTTCTTCTCACTGACCACATTCTGACCTATATTATAGTTAATTATATGAAAAAACACCAATTCCCAATCCTTTAATTCAGTTCCATTGGATCTACAGAGTTACGCCAACTGCCCTGAAGTTACTATTTATTGTGTATCAAACATGGCAGAAACTGGCCAGCCATTTGTTCTTTCTGAGGTAAATATTATAATGAAAAGCAAATACCCAGCCTCTGGTATTTTGGACAAAATGACAACTGGTCAAAATTTTCACTGCTATTCCAGATATAAGTTCTTTTTTGTTGAATTTTTCTTTTAGAGAGCTTGCATTCTAGATAGCATTCAGGTAAATAGAATGGGACTGATATTTTAGCTGGAAAAAAACCCACTGTCACAGGAGTCAAAAGTAGACAAATCATGCATCTTCTGTATAGTCAAGACCCATTTTTTAGGAGCTGGCAGCTCAGACAGTAAAGAGTGCCCCTGCATCCAGGAGACCTGGGTTCCATCCCTGGTCAGGAAGATCCTTGGAAGAGGGCATGTCAATCCACTCCAGTATTCTTGCCGAGAGATTCCCTATGGACAGAGGAGCCTGGTGGTCTGCAGTCCAAGGGGTCGTCAGTCCAGGTGGTTGTAAACTGTTGGACACCACTCAGCAACTATGAACAGCAAACTTCTCAAAGTGACACCCTGACATTTAGAAACAGTTTTTCTCACTAGTGTGCTTAACTACAACTCCTGTTTTTCAATGGAAAATCAAAGATAAAAGTAATATTCCATAATAGTCAATTATTTCTATCAAGGTATTTTCTGAAATCTAAGCTAGAGAAATACACTGTGGGATAGAGCAGATAATGAGAAGTATAAGAAATCCAAACAGGGAAGCTTGCAAAACCAATCAATAACTTTTTCCAGAAAAGAATAAAACCTCAGTTTGGAATCATGTTTTATACAGAGATCTGCATAATCTTTGGAAATATAAAATATTGTCTACTTTAATTTTCCTTTTCCAGTTGAGAAAACCAAGCCCTAGAGAATTACAGATAAGTTTTCCAAGTCAAAGAGCATTTAAGTTAGGATTCTGATGAGAGTCCAGTGACGGGCCTTAGGATCCAGTTGATTCATCTTTAGGCTGACGGGCTTGGGATTGGGGTACCAGTAATGGTGCCGTTTTCAGGCTGAAATGCTTTTACTTTGGGAAACCTCTATCTTTGCTCTTAACACCCTCAACTGATCACATAAAATCCACAATCTATTGGTTTAAATGTTAATTACCTCTAAGAAAATATGTTCTCAGGTGAGCATGTCAAAGAAGTACAATTTGAAAGAAAATATGCAATTCTATGGAATATGTCACCATGTGCCTCAGAAATTGAATATCTATGCTACCTGTTCCACATTTATGACCTTGGAAGGGAAAACAAGATTGACACTTTTTTTCCCATTTAATCACTTTCAGTGTTTTAGTGCATGCAGGCTGCTGTAACAGAATGCCAGAGGCTGGGTGGTTTATAAACCACATTATTTGTCACAGTTCTGGAGGGCAGAAGTCCAAGATCAGGGTGCCAGCATGGTTGAGTGAGTGAGGGCCTCTTTCAGGACATATCCCTAAACAGAAGGGATGAGCAAGTATTTCAGGCCTCTTTCACAAGAGCCCTAATCCCATTCATGTGGGCTCTGCCTCATGGCCTAATCATTTTCCAATGGTCCCACTTCCTAAAATTGTTACTGTGGGGATTAGGTTTTCAACATATGAATTTTGGCAGACCACAAGCATTTAGACCATGGCACCCAATGAGGAGACTGTCTTGTGTAAGCTAACCCAATGCCTCATCCATACTGAATGTTCTGTGGTGCTGATAGGAAGCCAAGGACTAAGGAAACTGAATCACGACCAGCCGTCCCAGGTGGAGGGTCTGAGATGGCAAACTCCATGATGGATTTCACAACAATATAAGAATGTTTCCAGCATCTTCCTTGGTTATCAGTCATTGAGCGACCCCTCTTATACATGTCCTATTTGAAAGATGAATTAATTACTGAGTTCTTAGACAAAGTACCTGTTGACCAACATGGAAACATCACGACTATGCATATGAAGAAAAGGGCCTTTGACAGATACAATTTCAGTGTGGAAAGTCCTCAAGACTTTATTCACTTCAGATAACAATTACAAGTTTGGGGATCTCCCAAGACCAAGAGTTCACTGACTGTTGTTATACATATGGATATGGTTTATTCCAGATCTTTGATTTATTTTAATTCATTTTTTAATTTTTAGTGCAGCATAATTGAATTGCATTGCTATAGATGTCAGTTTTTGTTGAACAGTGAAAAAGGTATACATATACACATAAAAACTCTTATTTAGATTCTTTTCTCATGGAGCACAAAAGGGTTCCAAATAGGAAAAAGAGTATGTCATGGTTGTATATTGTCACCCTGCTTATTTAGCTTATATGTAGAGTACATCATGAGCAATGCTGGGCTGGATGAAGCACAAGCAGGAATCAAGATTGCCAGGAGAAATATAGATAATCACATACATGCTGATGACACCACCATTATAGCAGAAAGTGAAGAACTATAGAGCCTCTTGATGAAAGTGAAAGAGGAGAGTGAAAAAGTTGGTTTAAAGCTCAACATTCAGAAAACTAAGATCATGGCATCTGGTCCCATCACTTCATGGCAAATAGAAATAGTGGAAACAGTATCAGAATTTATTTTTGGGGGGGGGGGCTCCAAAATCACTGCAGATGGTGATTGCAGCCATGAAATTAAAAGCTGCTTACTCCTTGGAAGGAAAGTTATGACCAACCTAGATAGCATATTCAAAAGCAGAGACATTACTTTGCCAACAAAGGTCCGTCTAGTCAAGGCTATGGTTTTTCCAGTGGTCATGTAAGGATGTGAGAGTTGGCCTGTGAAGAAAGCTGAGTGCCGAAGAATTGATGCTTTTGAACTGTGGTGTTGGAGAAGATTCTTGAGAGTCCCTTGGACTGCAAGGAGATCCAACCAGTCCATTCGAAAGGAGATCAGGCCTGGGTGTTCTTAGGAAGGACTGATGCTAAAGCTGAAACTCCAGTACTTTGGCCACCTCATGCGAAGAGTTGACTCATTGGAAAAGACTCTGATGCTGGGAGGGATTGGGGTCAGGAGGAGAAGGAGACCACAGAGGATGAGATGGCTGGATGGCATCACTCGATGGACGTGAGTTTGCGTGAACTCTGGGAGTTGGTGATAGACAAGGAGTCCTGTCATGTGGCAATTCATGGGGTCGCAAAGAGTCGGACGTGACTGAGCGATGATGGGACCAATTGACATGATTTTAGCTTTTTTGATATTTAGTTTTAAGCTGACTTTTTCATTCTCCTCTGTCACCCTCATTGGAGGCTCTTTAGTTCCTGTTCGCTTTCTGACATTAGAGTTGTATCACTCACATATCTGAGGTTGTTGATATTTCTCCCAGCAATCTTGATTCCTGCTCTTAGGACTCACCCAGTCCAGCCATTCACATGACACGCTCTGCATATATGTTAAATCAGCAAGGTGACCATATTTAGCCTTGAAGGACTCCTTCACTAATTTTGAACCAGTTTATTGTTCCTTCTTTGCTTCTAACTGCTGCTTTTTGAACTGCATACAGGTTTCTCATAAGATGGGTAAGGTTGGTCAGGTATGCCCATCTCCTTAAGAATTTTCCACTTTGTCATGATCCACACAGTCTGGTGAGGTCAATGAAGCTGATGATTTTCTGGAATTGCCTTGCTTTCTCTGTGTTCCAACAAATGTTGCCAATTTGATCTCTGGTTTCTCTGACTTTTGTAAACACAGCTTGAACATCTGGAAGTTCTGGGTTCACATAATGCTGAAGCCCTGCCTGGAGGATTTTGAGCATAACCTTATTAGCATGGGAGATGAGTGCACCTGTTTAGTGGCTTGAACATTCTTTAGTACTGCCCTTCTTGGGAATTGGGACGAGCATTGACCTCTTCCTGTCCTCTGGCCACTGGTGGCTTTTCCAAATTTTCTGACACATTGAGTGGAGCACTTTAATACCATCATCTCTGAGGATTTTAAATAGCTTTGCTGCAATTCTATCACCTCCACTAGCTTTATGGGTAGCAGTGCTTCTTAAGACCCACTTGACTTCACATTCTAGATGTCTGGCTCAGAGTGAGAAACTACACCATAGTGATTATCTGGGTCATTAAGATATGTTTTTTGTATAGTTTTTCTGTGTCCTTTTCCCATCTCTTCTTGGTCTATTCTGCTTTCTTAAATCTCAAACTACCAAAAAGTCAAAGTGATCTTGAGAAAGAAGAACAAAGTTTGAGACCATGGTTGCTGATTTCAAATATATTAGAAAGCTATAGTAATCAAAACAGAATGAATGCTTCTGGCTCAGAAACAGACACATAGATCAGTAGAGCACAACAACGAAGCCAGAAGGAAATGTACACCCATATATTGTCGGTTAGCTTATGAAAAAGGAGCCAAGAATATCCAGTGGGGAAAGGACAAACTTTTCAAAATGGCCCTGGGAAAACCGGGGAGTCCTGTGAAAAAATGAAACTGTTCCCCTGTCTTTTACCATACGAAAAAATCAAGTAAAAAGGGATTCAAAAGTTGAACATAAGACTTTAAGCGATTAAACCCCTAGAAGAAGATATTGAGGTAATCTTCTTGCCATCAGTCTTTGCAACAAGGTTTTGTGTTTCACACCAAAAGCAAAGGCAACAACTGCCAAAACAAACAAGAGAAATCCTATCAAACTCCAAAGAAAGGAAGAGAGAGAGGGAGAGGGTGGGATGAGATGGGAGAATGGCATTGAAACATGTATACTATCATGTAAGAAACGAATTGCCAGTTGATGTCCGATGCAGGATGCAGGATGCAGGATGCTTGGGACTGGTGCAAGGAGAGGACCCAGAGAGATGGTATGGGGTGGGAGGTGTGAGGGTATTCATGTTTGGGAACACTTGCACACTCGTGGTGAATTCATGTCAATGTTTGGCAAAACCAATACAGTAATGTAAAGTAAACTAAAAGTTAAAATAAAAAATTAAAAAAAAAAGAACATCAAGAAAATCAAATGGCAATTTAGAGATTGACAGAAGACATTTCGTATATTTGATAAGGGCTTAATATCCAAAAATACATGAGACATAAAACTCAAAGGCAAAAAATCCCAAATAATTTAAAATTTTAATGGAGTGTAAGAAAAGTAAGTAAATAAATTTGAATATTAGACTGCAGATGAGCGACACAGAAAGGTTTTTCTTCTAGAACAATAAAAGCCTGTGCCTTCCTGGCATTACTTTCTTCATCTCCACTCACTTGTTTGACAATTACAGTTCAAGGTGTACGTTCTTCAGTCAATAGCAGTCACCCCACAGTGAGCTATAATATGTATAAGAACAGCCCCACTGGGGGAAAATAATCCTAATATTGCATATTTACTAATGAGGCATATCCAAATGGATATGCAAAGGAAGGCAATTTCCAGAGTTTACCACACCATTGTTTTGTATATTTCATTTCAAAATTGAGCTACTTAGTAAGGAAAATGAGTTAAGAGACCTCAATAACATATAGATAGAAAATCATTTTAAATGGGAGAATTAATGGATTATAATTTGGGGGTAATTTATTACTACTGTTGTAACTATAGTCCTTTTGGTTCTCTACTGCATCCATTAATAATTTATTATAAATATTAATATCAACACAGGGACTGCTGCTGCCACTGCTGCTGCTGCTGCTGCTGCGTGCGTCGCTTCAGTCATATCCGACTCTGTGTGACCCCATAGATGGCAGCCCACCAGGCTCCTCTTTCCCTGGGATTCTCCGGGCAAGAACACTGGAGTGGGTTGCCATTTCCTTCTCCAATGCATGAAAGTGAATAGTGAAAGTGAAGTCGCTCAGTTGTGTCTGACCCTCAGGGTCCTCATGGACTGCAGCCCACCAGGCTCCTGCACCCATGGGATTTTCCAGGTAAAAGTGGATTTCCATTGCCTACTAAAGTTATAGTGAATAGAAAAAGACATAGAATATATTAGGCAAGAAGTGAAAGTATGGGAAGTCAGCAATGCTAGTAAAGTAAAGGGCAGTATTGCCTTGAGAGGACGGAAGGTTCTCAAAGTTTCTTGAAACACAAAGATCAAGCCAGATGTGAATAATTAGCCTAATTTGTAAACCAGAGCATAGGGTAGGGTTGGGTATATAGACATTCAAAATTCTCCATTGCTGCGTGCATCAGGCACTCAAGGACCACCTTCACTGAAGTCTTTCTCTATTGCTCAACCTACAGGTACCAGCATGGAGAAAGAGCACTACTCCACAGGCAGTAGAACCCTACTTTTATGGCCTCATGGCTTTCCTTAAGAAGCATCCCATGCAGCAGATTTCCTCCATCCCATCCCATCAGGCTGACACCTCACGGCCAACAGGAGTCCTCACCCCCAGGGATCATTCTGCAATCCCCATGGCTCCAGCTCCCAGCTTCCGTGGACAACAGTGGACTAATAACTTTGTCAGAGGTATGAAAGGCTGCAGCATGGCTTGTCTATGTGTTTCTCACTCCATTCAGACTGTCACAGATTAGTTAGTTCATTCCCCAACTGCTTCAAATGCCTCCCCCGTCCCAGTGGACGGCCATGGATAAGGGGATCTCTCCCTTGAGCTTCAGCTCCCACATCCCCGGGTGCAGGCTGGTCCCCTTGCTCTCCGCCTTCTTTCCTCTTCCTCCTGGTCCCTTTCTTCCTTTGTCCTTCTAAGTTTTGTATGGATCCGGATATTCCTTCTCAGTAGTCAGGAATCCTGCCAGTATTCACCTGGTCTTCTGTGAGAACTGCTGCATCTTTAGACGTTCTTGATGCATCCGTGGAGAGAGGTGTACCCCTCTTCCACCTATCCTTCCGTCATCTTGTCCACCCCCATTTGCACATGTATTAGAAATGAGTTTCCCTTTCTATTAAGTAACAATACCATCACCACGCATGTTTAACTTTTGCTTTATGAGGAGATCACAGGTAAGTTCCACTCTCTTTATTTCAGTCAGTCATTCAGTCACGTCCCACTCTGTGTGACCCCAGGGACTTCAGCATGCCAGGCTTCCCTGTAGATCCCCAACTCCCAGAGCTGGTTCAATCTCATGATTAGATCATGAAGCTCAAACTTAGATCCTCACCTTATTAATTTCTTATACATGAAAATATGTAACCTTTAAAAATTTGTCCAGTCTTTGACAATCACTTTTCTACTCTCATTTCCTTTTTTTTTTTTTGAAACTCCTTATAGTTGAGATCATATGGCATTTGTCTTTCTCTGACTAAGTTTACTTAGCATAATGCCCTCCAGTTTCATTCATGTTGCCACAAATGGAAGGATTTCTTTCTAATTCTAATGGCTAAATAATATTTACCTATATGTGTCACATCACATTGTTTTAATCCATTCACCTGTTGAAAGATACTCGGGTTGTGCCTATACCAGGGCTACTGGGAATAATGCTGCAATGAACATGGGAATACAGATCTCTCTTTGAGACAATGATTTCATTTCTTTTGACTACATATCCAGAAGTGGGATAATGGATCACATAACAGTTCTCATTTAAATTTATTGAATAACCTCCACAGCGTGTTTCCATGGGAGTTGCACCGGTATGCACACCTACCAACAGAGCATAAGCACTCCTTTTTCTCCTCATCCTCAATAACATTTGTCATTTCTTACATTTTTGGTACTAGACATTCAAACAGGTAAATGGTGATATCTCTTGTGTTTTGATCTGCATTTCCTTTGATTATTAGTGATGCTGAACATCTTGTCATATACCTTTTGATCATCTATATGTCTTATTTGTGGGAAAATGCCTATTCTTTAAAGATCTAGCATACATTATGTTTACTATATTCCAATATATGAAACTCAGTTGCCTAGCTATATATCAACCACAAACTATCAGAAAGTGGAATAAAGAAAACAATTCTATTTACTATTGCATCACAAAAAGATAAAACACTTAGAAATAAACAGGAAGGTGTTGAGAGATTTTATGCAAAACCTTTAATACATTAATAGAGAAATTTTAAAAGAGTTAAAGATATGTAAAGTGAAGTTGTCTATTCAATTTGTTTCCTGAGTAGGATTTGTATTACTATAAACTTCCCTCTTAGAACTGCTTTTGTTGCATCCTATCGGTTTTAGATCATCATGTTTTGTTTCTTCTTTGTTTCTGGGAATGTTTTGATTTCCCTTATTTATGTAGTAATCTGTTTTTTAATCATCATGTGCTTGTGTTCTTTATAGTTGTTTTGTTTCCTATAATCTATATCTAGTATGATAGTACTCTTGCCTGGAAAATCTCTTGGATGTAGGAACCTGGTAGGCTGCAGTCCATGGGGTTGCCAAGAGTTGGACACGACTGAGCGACTTCACTTTCACTTTTCACTTTCACACATTGGAGAAGGCAATGGCAACCCACTCCAGTGTTCTTGCCTGGAGAATCCCAGGGACAGAGGAGCCTGGTGGCCTGCCGCCTATGAGGCCACAACTTAGCAGCAGTAGCAGTAGCAGTATCGTAGTGTTGTGGTCAGAGAAAATTCTTGATGTAATTTCAATTTCCTTAAGTTTACTGAGGTTTGTTTTGTGACCCAAGATGAGGAGAATGTTCCTTGTGCACTTGAGATAAAAGTGTATTCTTCTGCATTTGGATGGAATGTGCTGAAGATATCAATTAGGTCTGTTTGCTCTAATATTTCCTTTTGGGCTTATGTTTCTTTCTTAATTTTCTGTTTTGTTGATCTGTCCATTGGAATAAGTGCAGTGTTAACATGCCCTACTATTATTGTGTTGCTGTCAATTTCTTCTTTTCTGTCCGTTAGTGTTTACCTTATGTATTGAGGTGTAGGGTACATAAATAGTTAACATTGTTATGTCTTTTTCTTGGCCTGATCCCTTGATCATTTGACAGTGTCCTTCTTAATCTCTTATAATAGTTTTGATTTTAAGGTCTATTTTTTCTGATACGAGAATTGCCAATCTGGCAATCTTTTGATTTCCACTTGCATGGAATATCTTTTTGCATCCTCTCGCTTTCAGTCTGTATGTGTCTCTAGGACTGAAGTTGATCTCTTGTAGACAGCATATATCTGGGTCTTGTTTTGTATCCATTCAGCCAGTCTGGGTCTTTTGGTAAAAATTGAAGAAGACAGTAGCAAATAAGACAACTGACGGAGGATTACTTACCAAAATACAAGCATCTCAAACCACTCAGTCATCAAAAGCAAAGGCAAGAACTGCAAAAATAAACTAGTGAGACTACATCAAACTCAAAACCTTCTGCATAGTAAAAGAACCCATCAATAAAATGAAATGACAACCAAAGGAATGAAAAAAAAAATTTTAAATCACATATTTGGTAAGGGCTTCATATCCAAGTATATATAAGAGACTTATTCAACTAAGTATTGAAAGAAATCAAACAACCCAAATTATTAAATGAGCAGAGGAAGAGTAAGTGTTTTGAAAAATCTGAAGAGTAGACTGCGGATGACAGACACTGCAAGTTTTTGCTTCCAGAACAAAAGCCTGTGTCTTCCTGGCACTGCATTCTTTATCTCCAATCACCTGTTCAGTGATGTAGTTCACAGTATACATCCTTCATTCAATAGCTATCACCCTACACTGAGCTATATGTGCTCAGTATAGCCTTATTAACTATAACAAACTAATAATTACATACTGAATCTTGAGGCATGTAAAATCCAAGGTGATTTTCTACTCCATTGTTTCCTATATTCTATTTCAAAGTTGAAACACCTAGTATGGAAAAATGAGTAGGGGACCGCAACAATACATGGATAGAAAGTCAGTTAAAACTGGGAGCATTACTGGATTATATTTGGGGGGAATGTATTATTGCTAATACTATTGCAATTTTATTCCCTTTAATTCTCTGCTATACTAGTGGATATTTATTTAAAATAGTAATACCAATATAGAGGCACATAGTACTCACGTTACAGTAGATTGAGAAAGACAAAGCTTATGAGGCAGGAAGTGAAATCACAGAAAATTATCAATAGTAACAAAACAAGGGGAAGTACTGCCTAGAAAAAGCAGAGTTCTTTAATTTATTGGAGACAACATGAGCAAGCAAGATGTGAGCCAACCAGCTTAAACTGTGTATCAGAAACCACACCAGAAGGAAAATAAAGTTCATAAAAATATGCTGATGCTAAACGCCAAAATCCAGACAGTAAAAGAATAGGGTAGGGTTTATGTAGATGCTGAAAATTACTCAGAGAGGTAGACATGGAAGCAAATACACTAACAAGCATCAGAAAAATCAAAGCACAAAAGGGTCTGTAAAATAAATCGTAAAGGGACTTGGTAGTCTGATCAAAAGAATAAGAGAATCAAATTAGAAAACCAAATTATAAAGACTTGTGCACATGATAGACCCAGAGAATGCTCAGCAGAGAAGATTTTGGCCTTAGTGACGAGTGAACAGAAGCCTCCAGCATCTGGAACAAACACCCTGGGCAGGACTCATGACTGTGCGCTTCTGGGAACAGGCTCAGTTTCAAAGTTTGGGCACTATACCACCTAAAAGCAAACAAAGACAAGGGTTACAGCTTGCTATGACACTGAATCAGGACAGTAGTGTTTGTTAGTTTACTTTTCTCATTCAACTATAAAGTTAATGAATCACTAGCCAATGATAATGGACACCATGAGTTTCCAGTCAGATCCTCTTTAGTCATACAATGGATATGTGAACCTGTTATATGATTCCCAATAACAATTTTTATAATTGAAATTATTGATGTTTAATTGAAGGGGACTTCCTTTACAATACTGTACTGCTTTCGGCCAAACATCAGCATGAATCAGCCATAGGTATGCTTATGTCCCCTGCTCTTGAACCTCCTTGCCGCCTTCCTTCCCATCCCAACCCTCGAAGCTGTTACAGAAAAATATGGAAGACTTCACAAATTTGTGTGTCATCCTTGGGCAGGGGCCATGCTAATTTTCTCAGTATTATTCCAAATTTTAAACATATGTGCTACCAAGGCAAACACAGGAAAAGAATTGGCGGAATGTCATGGAAACATATGTAATATCATATAAGAAATGAATCGCCAGTCCAGGTTTGATAGAGGATTCATAGGCTGGTGCACTGGGATGACCCGGAGGGATGGTACAGGGAGGGAGGTGGGAGGGAGGTTCAGGATGGGGAGTAGGTGTACACCCATGGCAGATTCATGAGGATGTGTGGCAGAACCAGTACAATATTGTAAAGTAATTAGCCTCCAGTTAAGATAAATACATTTAAATTAAAAATAAATATTTGAGATAAAATATTAATAAAATAATTTAACAGCAAAAATCATATAGTTAGTCATCTACCAATAAATGATCAATTACATTAGGAATTAAGGTATTCTGCTATACTTACTGCCTCTTATATAATCAAATTTATAAGGTCCAAAGTTTCATGAAGGAATTAAGCATATATTTATGCATAGCACATGTATACATGCACACAAATACATTTATGTTATATAAGCTATTATCCTCACCTGTCACAGTAAGCTCTTTAGTTGATGAGAGAGATAGTCCCAAATTTCATCAACTTATATGTCTCCTTTTTGATAACCACTTCTTTTATTTCCATCAGCTAATTTTAAATAACCATTTTATTCTTAGATACCATGCCCCTTTAAAATAACTAAAAGCAGAGAAAAGCTCGTAAATGCTGATATCTTATCCTTAATTAAATTACTACTCTTCTGGTAAACTGGAAAAAGAATGATGTTCAGATTTCATTCAGGAGGATAAAATCTCTATTTTATCAGTTCTCTTGTCCAAACTCAATTCTTGCTCACTTCAGTCTTAAATTCTGCTTACTTACAAAGGACGCACTGGGAAAGTAATATTAAAATCATGGTACCAAGAGTCTCTGATTTTATGCTTCTGTTGGCGAAAAGTAGGGCCAGGAATAATTGCTGAAATATTACAATAGATCACAGAAGCATGAAGGTCTAGTTCTACTGTCAAAGAGGAGATGCTTGGAGATGGTTCAATACCTAAGCTCAATGGGTTGTCAGGATGTACTCCCGACCAGACAAGTAAATTTTGTCCCTAAAAAGTCAAAGTCAGGAGGTTGCAGGTCTTGTTTGCAGAGCCAATGATGTTGTCTTGGGTGCTGACCAGGTAATGTTCTTGTATTACCATTTGGAGATTTATTTGCTAATTACTCAAATAAACAAAGGTAACGAGAGGATTAAAGATGCAGAAAAGTAGAAGAGGTATCTAGGTGCCTAGAAGAAAAGCTAGCCAGGAGAACCAGGCCCCCACACTGATAACTTTCAGAGAATTTAAAGTGAGTGTTTTATAGACAGAGCAGAACAAGCGGATAAAACCAATGTTCTAGGGTCACTTTGTTTTGCAGTCAAAGACAAAATATTTCTCTCTTTAAGCAGAGTCATCACAGCTCCTAATGTGGTCCTGGTTACACACATGCAGACCGAGGGCCACAGGCATGTGTGATGTGACATCAGGAAGTGAACAGATGAGTGCACTGGTGCCCAGTCACCTGCATCTGCTAGTAATGTGACCTGGGGAAAATTGCCCTCTCCAAGTCATTGCATCTTCATTAACACAACTTGATGATCATAGTGAAGATTAAGGCTATCTCACAGGGTTCCTGTGAAACACAAATTTTAAGATGTTTTAAAGCTTTTGGGAAAGTATCAAAGACATGCATGGGGTTATTAAGGTGAGTGAGCAGATCCAAGGTACAGTATCCTTTTTCTCTTAGTATTTTCTCTGTACTCAATAATAGTGATCAGTCAGACACGTGTTTACTCTTACCCCAGTGTGATGGTATACCGCACAGATAAATTGTACTTTTCTTATCATTTCAGTGTCTAAAATTCAAGCATTAGTAGATGTAGAATAAAAAATTGCAAACTCCTAGAGAGCCTGGCTGCTCAGAGTCTGCAGAGTCCCAACGTTAAACTGTCTTAAAAGAATGGCCTAATACTGTGGCTCAGAATTAAGTTCCAAATGTTTGCAGAGCACAGAAGTACTTCTGGGAGCAATTCAAAAATACAGGGAGTAACATACTTCTCCAACTATTACCTGTGCAAATATCATCATCCATCTAAATTTACACAGAAGGCACTCCTTCTTCCCCACCCCAGCTTCTACAGCAACAACTCCTGCTCACAGCAACAGGGAAAGAGAAGGCTTCCCTCCACAGGATGGTTTTGATAACCTCAGGTGACTAGATCATCTCAGAATGGCTCATGGTTTTATTTAAACAGGGTCCTGCCTGCTGCTGCTGCTGGTCATGTCAAATCTATTCCTGTGCCAAGGCAACCCATGCCCGTCCTGCGTTCCTGACATGTTTGCCACCTCCCTACAATCCCTTACAGACTTGTTTATCAATGTTGCCTGGCTGTCCCACGAATTCCATAACCTTTCCGCAGCAATGTTCCAGGAGTTTGTAAGTACTATGTTGGTGGTGGTTTAGTTTCTAAATCGTGTCCAACTCTTGTGACCCCATGGACTGTAGCCCACCAGGCTCCCAGAAGGCAACTTCACCTAAGTGACGGGGCTAGACTATCCTTTAAAGAAGAAGGCTGCAAAACCACTCCCTCCGTCAAAGAAGCCGTCAGTTCATAAGATGTGGAAATTGAAGTAAGGATCAGTTTTGTGAAATCTCAAAGTTTCCTAAGAAGTGCAATAAATTTTTCAATTTCCTTTCACTTATTTTATTTTTTAAATAAGCAAAATAAATGATTTTGTATTTGTCAGCTAGGAATGCCATAAAAGAATACAATAGACTCAGTGGAATAAAGAACAGAAATTTATTTCCTCACAGTCCGGGGGCTAGAAGTCCAAGATCAGGGTGACAGCAAGGTGAGGTTCTGGTGAGAACTCTTTCTTCCCAGGCTGGCTTCTCTGTGAGTCCTCACAAAGGGTGGGGTGTGGGGAAGACAGATAGAGGAAAAGACACAGAGACACAGAGAGAAGTCTCTGGTGTTTCGCTTCATGAAGACACTAAATCTATTGGATGAGTGTTCAACCCTAAGAGCTCATTTACCATTAATGGGCTTCACTGGTGGCTCAGATGGTAAAGAATCTGCCTGCAATGTGAGAGACTTGGGTTCTATCCCTGGGTCTGGAAGATTCCCTGGAGAAGGGAATGGCAAGCCACTCCAGTATTCTTGCCTAAGAAATCCCATTGACAGAGAAATCTGGTGGGCTATAGACCTTGGGATCCCAAAAAGTCAGAATCCTTTTTGAAACACAGTATTTTGACAGTTAGGTCTCTAACACATGAATTTGAAGAACACACATTCAGTCCACAATACTACCTGACACAAAGCACTTTTAGGTGGGACTGGGGAAAGGAAGCTTATTGATTTTCTGGTGCTTCAAGGTCTCCATGGGCTTTCTTCCCCAGGCTCAGAGTAAATAGCCAATAAATGAGAACTGCTCTGCAGTGAGAAGGCAATGGCAACCCACTCCAGTCCTCTTGCCTGGAAAATCCCATGGATTGAGGAGCCTGGTAGGCTGCAATATGGGGTCGCTAAGAGTCAGACACGATTTAGCGACTTCATTTTCAGTTTTCACTTTCATGCATTGGAGAAGGAAATGGCAACCCACTCCAGTGTTCTTGCCCGGAGAATGCCAGGGGCTAGGGAGCCTGGTGGGCTGCCGTCTGTGGGGTCGCACAGAGTCGGACACAACTGAAGCAACTTAACAGCAGCAGCAGCAGCTCTGCACTGAACTGGGTGGGTGGAACATGATAAACAAAGCTGAATCCAGGTCACAAAAACGAATACTGGTAGTTTTTTAAAGCTACAAATTATTGTTTTAAGATTTGCAGTGAATAGGTTTCGAGCTACAACAGAAGGGGTGTTTACAATTGGAAACAGTTATTCTCTTTCTGCAGAAGGTATTTGTAAGTTGTATGTTAATTCTTTTAGGTCAATCAAGGAGCACACAGTAGAGCAGACAGCTAATAAAGGCGGTGCCAAAGGTTTCTATTAAATTCACGTTGTTCTTTTACTCACTAGATTTCCTTTCATCCTCAATTTGACTGTCCATTGTTTTTTTTTCCCCAACTCTTCCAGGTAAACAAGAGATTAAATGGTTAAATATAGGTGCATGCACGCATTCTAAGTCACTTCAGTTGTGTCCAGTCCTTGCAATCCTACTGACTGTAGCCCAACAGGCTCCTCTGTCCATAGGACTGCCCAGGCAAGAATACTGGAGTATAGTGCTGTATCCTCTTGCAAGGGATGCTTCTCACCTAGGGATCAAACCTGAGTCTTGTTATATCTCCTGCATTGGCAGGAATAAGCTTAAAACTACCATCCCCTGAGAAGCACCAAATATT
>SJYQ01002351.1:117281-131450 GCA_006410935.1 Redunca redunca | reverse complement strand
AAAATCATTTTTATAGAGACAATGTATAGAAAAGTAGAAAAAGAATGACTTTCAAATTTTGTGATGACCACCCATTAAAATAAATTCACGTCTATCAAAGATTTTAGTGTTCTGTTAATGGGTTCATCTACTGAATGCTCAACACTAACTAATTGCCTGATCACTTTCAGAAAGAAAAATATGCCCAGGGCAAACTGTACCATATCAATGCCACCAACAGCTGCCACACCAATTTCTTCGATTTTCCCGAAGAAAGAGATAAAGCCCACCAGTTGAACGTGAGTCTTTCACCTGGGTTTTTCACCGTTTCAGATGAGACAGTATGTAGGTTACCAGACTTCAGATCATTAGAGGTTATGGTAACTGTACATGCAGAAAAAGGTGGAGTAACAATAAGCCATTGAAGAGAAATTATATTATGCAGTTCATGAAGCATGAGCAAAATCAAGGGATGGCTAAAGATTTGTAGTAGCAAGATAAATAACAGATCTATAAATTGTCTATGCAGACAACTTTAGTTCAACCAATGCATTAGACACAGGATTACAGCTATTATTCTGCATGATAACAGGAAATGAACGGGAACTTCCATGTGTAGAATATAAGATTGCAAACTTCATGAATATGAAAGAAACACACCCCAGTTTTGAGTACTCCCTATTACTAGTGACTCCTACTTCGGAATCCTATGCTGCACCACCCGAGCCCTCGCATCTGCCTTTCAAGGCTCTCCTGATTTCTGCTTGTACTTCTCTGACACCTCTTTCATTCGTCATTCTCAATGATTCCTCTATCACCTTTTATTCTTAACTTGTACGTATCCCCCATAATGGCCTACAAAACATTGCTTTGCTTCTCATGGCCGCAAAAATTGCCTCTGTTCTGAGGACAACACAGTTTACATATCAAGCCTCAATCATTTATTGCAGCTCCAAATTTTCACAGTTATAATCTCCCCTTTCTGATTTCCTGCATTATTGTTCCTCCTAACATTATTTAAAATATTTTCACATGCATCCCCCCTTAATTTTTTATCTTCTCTCTCTACAACCTTCCTCTGTTAAGCTCATTAATAATGAGGGTGAACAAGTAAAGGAAAAAGAACAAAGAGGAAGAAGAGGAGGGCTTGTTCAAGAAGCTTAAATTTAAAGTTTATTGAGAGTTACTACCTGGCCTCACATTTTACTAAGCACTTTATGTGCATTACTATATTTAATCCTATTCAGTTTTCTGTTCTTTACCAGTAGAACAGTTCAGGCCTGTAAAAAATTCAAGCATATTAACTAGAGATCTTCAGCCCCCGGGATTTTCAGGCTCAATTCTGCTAGTAGTAGTGAACTAGGGGGGGAAACCCTCCATTGTGAATCCCACTGATGCTGTTACTAAAGACAATGCTGTGCCATTATCTGCCTGGACACATGTCAACAAAACAGACTCTTCTGATGTCAGCAGGGGGCTGGTGTTGGGATCAGCTGAGCAGAGAAGCCTGTGTAGAAATGCCATGTCTTCTTCCTTGTCTCTTTGTTGTAATATCATAAAACAATTACCGATCAAAAATCAATACGAAGGACTCATCTGATTCATTAATACAAATGAATCACTGGGTGACAGTGATGTGGGCACAGGTGGAATCCCTCTTTCCTGGGTCAGGCACTGCAGGCACATACTGACTTGCCATAAAATACTTAGATTCTCTCACGCAAATATACAAACACAAAAGAACTCACTGAGTGGTGGTAGAATTTCAGAGGAAAAAAGAAAATTCTTCATGTTATAAACTAGAATGCATCAGAAGAATCGGTTCCTAAAATAACCTAGATTTTTATATTTCAGCAAAGTGTGCACTAACAGCTTACATTTTATACTTTTGCAACTTTTACTACCTTCAAAATTCTTTGCATCCACATAGGAATAACCAAAAGTTTTTGAGGTCAGCTGCTCTGAGCAAAGATCACATGTTACCAAAACCACTGAATTATGATTGTTTTAATGAGACTGTTTCTTATGGTTGTTTAGAATGAAAACATTACTATGTGGACACTCGTGTTACTGTACTCCTGGAATAATCCTCTGTATCATCTAGTCAAGGACCTGCCGAGTATGAAAGAATTGTCAGAGACTTTCCTATCAAGAGCCACGGAGATTGAGGACATATCAGAGACAATTCAAGCATTCATAGAGAGTCATTTCAGGAAGGTGAGCATCCTGCAGAGGGCTTTCTTGCTTTGTTCATGAATGAAAGAGGTGACCTCTGTAATGCATAAGGAGTTTGGAAATATATCATTTTGTAAGAAAAAGATTCATGACTTCTATAAGCTAGACTGCTACTACATAAAACAGGAGCCTGGTCATTCATAGTGATAGATTCTACTGGACAGGAATCAGAATTTCACTGTGATTTTTGACATTTGCAACCTCCCCTGTATTACACACAATTCCACCAAAAGCTTGCCTCTTCCTGGGCACAGGTGGTTGAAATATTTTCAAGAGTAATAGTACTAGAGAACTGAATTTCCAAGATCAACATTTTTATTCAAAGTAACCCAGGACATATGCTATTGAAGTTCCACTTGTCTTCTTACTCTGTTCTCCTCAAATCAATGGATGCGAGTGGGAAGGAAGAAAAGGGAAATTTAAAACTAAACTGGAGTTACGTATCTACTTTTTAGATTTCTAATAGTTTTCTCATAAGCTGGCTCCAAAATCCATATATAGAGAGTTTTATATTCGTATGTCTTCCCCAAATCTTTATTTGATAATTAGAAGAAAAAAAGATTAGCAAATAATAATAAAATGCATAAGAAGTCATTATTATTTGGGTGTTTAGTTTATTGTTCCAGTCCTGAAGACGATGCGCAAAGCTCCCAGTGTCTGGTCAGGACTCCCATACTTGAAGTCCAGCGATGAAGACAGGCTTCATTCTGAACTGTATAACCTGTTCCACTGCCTGCGCAGGGATTCAGGTAAAATTGACCTGTACATCAAGATCCTGGCGTGCCGAGCCCGCAGAACGTGCTAAATCCACAGCCATCCTATCCAGCTTTGAGTTGATCTTAATGATCTATCCCATAGCAAGCTTCTTTGAAATTTACAGCTTTTTAATGCATGCTCTGTGAAATGGGTCTCTTCTTAAAAAAATAAACACAGACTCTGTAGAGATGTCAAAATCTTTATTTATTTATTTTTTTTTTTAAAAATTTACTTCTGGTTGAAATTACAATTTACAATATAAGTATACAGAGATGTCAAAATCTAAGTGGGCAATTTCTTAACATTTCTTATCTTCCTTTAAGAGTAAATCAAAAGAAAATCCACCCCTACAATTGAGGGAATGAAGCGCCCATTAAAATTAGTCACAAATAGCAGAACCTGGCATTACAAAGAGGACATTTAAGAGATTATGTAAGAATCAGAGCCGATTATTCTGGGTCAAGGTATTAGAAGCAACAAATTAGACAGTTCTTCATGGTTCTGGTCATGCTACCAAGAAGACTGAATTCTCAGGATTCTTTATGAAAGCCAGCCACAAACTGTCAGCCAACTATCACAGTGTTACACCAGATAAGATAAGTGATTTGCACTTTTGTGTAAATAGCATGAGGTTTACTGAACTGTCTAAACATTGTAAGGATGCTGTCTTGGTCCTTCTGGGTTTTATAACAAAGATCACAGACTTAAAAACAAAGGAAATGGATTTCCACAGCGTGGTCATGAAGGGTCCCTTCTGGTCACACACTTCTTACTGTGTCGTCACATCGTGGAGGGCTCGAGAGCTCTGACTGTCTCTTATATATAAAAGCACTCATCTCATTGAGGAGGCTCCATCCTTATAACTCCATCACCTCACAAAGGCCCCACCTATGGATGCCATAACCATGGGAATCAGGATTTCATCATATGAAATTTCTGGGGGACACAAAGGCTGAGACCATAGCAGATACAAAGGTGAACTGGCTCATCCTCCTCCAGGGGCTGTCGTCACCCACACTCCACTGTATCCTCATCTCCTGCATCACCTTGCAGCCATTCCATGCATTCCATCACTCTGGGTTTCCCAAGTCCAGGTCAGTCAAGTGTCAGCTCCATCTCATATTCAGCCTATTCAATGTTTCCCTCTCCCCTGCTGAGACCCACGGACCTACCAGGAAGTGCAGATGTGTCTATTTCTGCAAGGTTCCTTCTCTCTCCCCCTCTGGATCTTCATTCCTTGGGCCATGTTGGAACAGGGTAGACGGTAACGAGATAGGGAAGTTCTGACATCACTGACTTACACGGTGCTGTTGTAGCCTTCTCTTGGTCAGATGGACTGATCTGAAATTCCCCCTGACTGACAAGTGTTTCTCTTGAGGGGTTATCCTGGTGATTTTCCAGGACATTCACAAGCTGGGGATCCCCAAAGTCATAGTTTCCNATGTAAAATCATTTTTATAGAGACAATGTATAGAAAAGTAGAAAAAGAATGACTTTCAAATTTTGTGATGAGCCCCCCAGTAAAAAAAATTCACAACTATCAAAGATGTTAATGTTCTATTAATGGGTTCATCTACTGAATGCCTAACAAAACTAACTAGTTGCCTGATCACTTTCAGGATGAAAAATATGCCCAGGGCAAACTGTACCATATCAATGCCACCAACAGCTGCCACACCAACTCCTTCCATTCTCCTGAAGAAACAGATAAAGCCCAGCAGCTGAACGTGAGTCTTTCACCTGGGTTTTTCACCGTTTCAGATGAGACAGTATGTAGGTTACCAGACTTCAGATCATTTAGAGGTTATGGTAACTGTACATGCAGAGAAAAGTGGAGGAACCTTAAGCAATTGAAGAGAAATTATATTATGCAGTTCATGAAGCATGAGCAAAATCAAGGGATGGCTAAAGATTTGTAGAAGCAAGATAAATAACAGATCTATAAATTGTCCGTGCAGACAACCTTAGTTCAACCGATGCATTAGATATAGGATTGCAGCTATTATTCTGTATGAAAAAAGGAAATGAATGGGAACTTCCATGTGTAAAATATAAGACTGCAAAATTCATGAATATGAAAGAAACACACCCCAGTTTTGCGTACTCCCTGTTACTAGTGACTCCTACTTCTGAATCCTATGCTGCACCACCCGAGCCCTCGCATCTGCCTTTCAAGGCTCTCCTGATTCTGCTTCTACTTCTCGATAGCTCCTTCATTCGTCATTCTCAATGACTCCTCTGTCACCTTTTATTCTTAATTTGTACGTCTCCCCCACAATGGCCTATAAAACATTGCTTTGCTTTTCATGGCTGCAAAAATTGCCTCTGTTCTGAGGACAACACAGTTTACATATCAAGCCTCAATCATTTATTGCAGCTCCAAATTTTCACAGTTATAATCTCCCCTTTCTGATTTCCTGCATTATCGTTCCTCCTAACATTATTTAAAATATTTTCACATGCATCCCCCCTTAAAATTCGATCTTCTCTCTCTACAACCTTCTTAATGATACCAGCATTCTTTTCCTCTGTTAAGCTCATTAATAATGAGGGTGAACAAGTAAAGGAAAAAGAACAAAGAGGAAGAAGAGGAGGGATTGTTCAAGAAGCTTAAATTTAAAGTTTATTGAGAGTTACTACCTGGCCTCACATTTTACTGAGCACTTTATGTGCATTACTATATTTAATCCTATTCAGTTTTCTGTTCTTTACCAGTAAGACAGTTCATGGCTGTAAAGAAATCAAGCATATTAACTAGAGATCTTCAGCCCCCGGGATTTTCAGGCTCAATTCTTCTAGTAGTAGTGAACTAGGGGGGAAAACCCTCCATTGTGAATCCCACTGATGCTGTTACTAAAGACAACGCTGTGCCATTTTCTGCCTGGACACATGTCAACAAAACAGACTCTTCTGATGTCAGCAGGGGGCTGGTGTGGGGATCAGCTGAGCAGAGAAGCCTGTTTAGAAATGCCATGTCTTCTTCCTTGTCTCTTTGTTGTAATATCATAAAACAATTACCGATCAAAATCAATACAAAGAACTCATTTGATTCATTAATACGAATGAATCACTGGGTGACAGTGATGTGGGCACAGGTGGAATCCCTCTTTCCTGGGTCAGGCACTGCAGGCACATACTGACTTGCCATAAAATACTTAGATTCTCTCAAGCAAATATACAAACACAAAAGAACTCACTGAGTGGTGGTAGAATTTCAGAGGAAAAAAGAAAATTCTTCATGTTATAAATTAGAATGCATCAGAAGAATCAGTTCCTAAAATAACCTAGATTTTTAATATTTTAGCAAAGTGTGAACTAACAGCTTACCTTTTATACTTTCCCAACTTTTACTACCTTCAAAAATCTCAGCATACACATAGGAATAAGCAAAAGTTTTTGAGGTCAGCTGCTCTGAGCAAAGATCACATGTTACCAAAACCACTGAATTATGATTATTTTAATGAAACTGTTTCTTATGGTTGCTTAGAATGAAAACATTACTAAGTGGACACTCGTGTTACTGTACTCCTGGAATAAACCTCTGTATCATCTAGTCACAGAGCTGCAGAATATGAATGAATTGTCAGAGGATTTCCTATCAAGCGCCATAAAGATTGTGACCAAGTCAGAGAAACTTCAAGCATTCATAGAAAGTCACTTCAGGAAGGTGAGCATCCTGCAGAGGGCTTTCTTGCTTTGTTCATGAATGAAAGGGGTGACCTCTGTAATACGTAAGCAGTTTGGAAAGATCTCATTTTAGAAGTAAAAGATTCATGACTTCTATATGCTAGACTGCTACTACATAAAACTGGAGCCTAGTCATTCATAGTGATAGACTCTACTGTAAAGGAATCTGAATTTCACTGCAATTTTTGACATGTGCAGCCTTTGCTGCATTGCACACAATTCCACCAAAAGCTTGCCTCTTCCTGGGCACAGGTGGTTGAAATATTTTCAAGAGTAATAGTACTAGAGAACTGAATTCCCAAGATCCCCATTTTTCTTTAAAGTAACCCAGGACATATACTATTGAAGATCCACTTGTCTTCTTCCTCTGTTCTCCTCAAATCAACGGATGCAAGTGGGAAGGAAGAAAAGAGAAATTTAAAACTAAACTGGAGTTACGTATCTACTTTTTAGATTTCTAATAGTTTTCTCATAAGCTGGCTCCAAAATCCATATATAGAGAGTTTTATATTCATATGTCTTCCTCTAATCTTTATTTGATAATTAGAAGAAAAAAGATAAGCAAATACTAATAAAATGCATAAGAAGTCATTATCACTTGGGTATTTAGATTATTGTTCCAGTCCTGCATACCATGCGCGATGCTCCCATTACCTGGTCAGGACCCCCATGCCTGACGTCCAGCGATGAAGATAGGCGTCATTCTGAATTGTATAGCCTGTTCCACTGCCTGCGCAGGGATTCACGTAAAGTTGACACGTACATCAAGATCCTGGCGCGCCGAACCCGCAAAATGTGCTAAATCCACATCCATCCCACCCAGCTCTATCCCATAGCAAGCTTCTTTGAAATTTACAGCTTTTTAATGCATGCTCTCTCATGGGTCTCCTCTTAAAAAAATAAACACAGACTCTTTAGAAATGTCGAAATCTAAGAGGGCAATTTCTTAACATTTCTTATCTTCCTTTAAGAGAAAATCAAAAGAAAATCCACCCCTACAATTGAGAGAATGAAGCGCCTATTAAAATTAGTCACAAATAGCAGAACCTGGCATTACAAAGAAGACCATTAAGAGATTATGTAAGAATCACAGCCAATTAATCTGGGTCAAGTTATTAGAATCAAAGAATTAGACAATTCTTCATGGTTTTGGTCATGCTACCAAGAAGACTGAATTCTCAGGATTCTTTATAAAAGCCAGCCACATAGTGTCAGCCGACTATCACAGTGTTACACCAGATAATACAAACGCTTTGCACTTTTGTGTAAATAGCATGAGGTTTACTGAACTGTCTAAACATTGTTAGGATGCTGTCTTAGTCCTTCTGGGTTGTTATAACAAAATATCACAGGCTTAAAAACAATGGAAATGGATTTCCACAGCATGGTCATGCAGGGTCCTTTCTGGTCACACACTTCTTATTGTATTATCACACTGGGGGAGGGCTAGAGAGCTCTGAGTGTCTCTTATATATAAAAGCACTCAACTCATTGAGTAGGCTCCATCCTTATAACTCCATCACCTCACAAAAGCTCCGCCTATGGATGCCATCAGCATGGGTATCAGGATTTCATCATATGAAATTTCTGGGGGACACAAAGGCTGAGACCATAGCAGATACAAAGGTGAACTGGCTCATCCTCCTCCAGGGGCTGCCTTCAGCCACACTCCACTGCATCCTCATCTCTTGCTTCACCTTGCAGCCATTCCATGCATTCCATCACTCTGGGTTTCCCAAGTCCAGGTCAGTCAAGTGTCAGCTCCATCTCATATTCAGCTTATTCAATGTTTCCCTCTCCCATGCTGAGGCCCAGGGGACCTACCAGGAAATGCAGATGTGTCCATTTCTGCAAGGTTCCTTCTCTCTCCCTCTCTGGATCTTCATTCCTTGGGCCATGTTGGAACAGGGTAGATGATATCGAGATGGGAAAGTTCTGACATCACTGACTTACATGGTACTGTTGTAGCCTTCTCTTGGTCCAGATGGACTGATCTGAAATTCCCCCTGACTGACAAGTGTTTCTCTTGAGGGGTTATCCTGGTGATTTTCCAGGACATTCACAAGCTGGGGATCCCCAAAGTCATAGTTTCCTTTTTAATCAGGGGAAATGTTCTGGTACCCACAGCTCCCCACCTGCAGTAGTCACCAGAGCCTCTCTGTTTCCCTCACTCTGCAAGCACCATCTGGAGAATATTAAGCAGCCCACAGTGAGCTGCCTACTAGCTGACCCACAGGAAACCCATGTATCATAAAATCCCTGGACAATTGAATGGCAGAAATACTGGTGTGCATCTGTCCATCACTCTGGATTCTGGACAATTGTCCAAGTGGTCACATAGAAACTGAGTAGATCAGAAAGCTGGATTGAAAACCACATTACATGAGAAGTGAGATGTCATTCTCTCTTCCTTTTAGATTAACTATCCTTGTCATTAATTACTTGGCCTTACAAAGATGCCCTAGTAGGTCACTGAATTATAAAATCCTCCAGATAGACTGAGTCTCTACTGAGACTGGAGCAATGTGACTCGATTAGGGATGCTCAGCTTGGTTAACAGCCTCCAAACAACCTGGGATGAGGGCCAATCTCTTGATTGCCTCTCCTAGGAAGTCAGTGATGTGGCTGGGCTGGTTTTACAGCATCTTAGGGCTTTAGTAGCAATTCCTGACAAACAAAATGGGAAATCAAAAGGTAGAAGTGAAAGGGATGAATAAGAGAGAAGGAAGAGAAAGACAGAAGGATGGAAAAACAGCAAAGGGAAAGTGATTCTACGACGTGGATAGTGAAAGATGAAATGCTGTTAGAACACTTTATTTTTAAGGACCCAAATATATATGCTTTTTTTTTTAATATCCTAATAGCAAACATCTCATATTCTCTTTCCATGAAAAAACCCTGTAAACACTTTTTACGTCATTACTGCCCCAAACATCTATTTCTATTTTGTTATTTGCTTAACTTTCTTTCATTCATATATTTCCAGTAGAGAGGATGGCACTTATTAGAGGAAAAATTTGGCATAGGGGGACAATGTAATTGGAGGAAACATACACACACCAATAGACCATATGCATCTTCATGTATTGTCTCTTCAAGCATAAATTTAGGACTTTAGATCAACAACAGAGGTGGTGACATTGAGAGCTCTCTCCTTGGTTGACTGTGACATAAAAAGTGAATACTGTAGATTTCAGACAATATTGAACAGAGCCATGGATATACTATAGAGTCAGTCAGGAATAGCCAAAGCAGGGATACTTGGGCAGCATTTAACAATCACTCCCTTGTCATCCAGAAAGTGTTGATTTTCCCCTCTTTTACAGATTTCCATGTAAGATTACATTTAAAGAAATGGCCCTATTGTATCAAGACTAGTAACAATGGTTCCCGAAAGGAAACAAACAAATGACTAACCTTTGAGGTTCACTGACCTTATAGATTAGTAAATCACATGTCATGGCTACAATGCGGATTTAAACTGAGGTTTATAAAATCTCTATTTTCCAGAAGCATGTCCGCAAGTTGTAGAGAGGGAAAGCGTTATATAAACACACCAACTGCTATATTGCATGGTAGCGTGAAGAAGATGATCCACCCCCCAGACTTCTGGAAATTAAAGCAAAAATAAACAAATGGGATCTAATCAAAATTAAAAGCTTCTGCACAACAAAGGAAAATATAAGCAAAGTGAAAAGACAGCCTTCTGAATGGGAGAAAATAATAGCAAATGAAGCAACTGACAAACAACTAATCTCAAAAATATACAAGCAACTCCTGCAGCTCAATTCCAGAAAAATAAATGACCCAATCAAAAAATGGGCCAAAGACCTAAATAGACATTTCTCCAAAGAAGACATACGGATGGCTAACAAACACATGAAAAGATGCTCAACATCACTCATTATCAGAGAAATGCAAATCAAAACCACAATGAGGTACCACTTCACACCAGTTAGAATGGCTGCGATCCAGAAGTCTGCAAGCAATAAATGCTGGAGAGGGTGTGGAGAAAAGGGAACCCTTTTACATTGTTGGTGGGAATGCAAACTAGTACAGCCACTATGGAGAACAGTGTGGAGATTCCTTAAAAAATTGCAAATAGAATTGCCTTATGACCCAGCAATCCCACTGCTGGGCATACACACCGAGGAAACCAGAATAGAAAGAGACACATGTACCCCAATGTTCATCGCAGCACTGTTTATAATAGCCAGAACATGGAAACAACCTAGATGTCCATCAGCAGATGAATGGATAAGAAAGCTGTGGTACATATACACAATGGAGTATTACTCAGCCATTAAAAAAAATACATTTGAATCAGTTCTAAGGAGATGGATGGAACTGGAGCCGATTATACAGAGTGAAGTAAGCCAGAAAGAAAAACACCAATACAGTATACTAACGCATATATATGGAATTTAGAAAGATGGGGATGATGACACTGTATGCGAGACAACAAAAGAGACTCAGATCTATAGAGAGAACTTTTGGACTCTGGGGGAGAGAGAGAGGGAAAGGGTGGGATGAGATGGGAGAATGGCATTGCAACATGTATACTATCAAGTAAGAAACAAATCGCCAGTTGATGTCAGATGCAGAATGCAGGATGCTTGGGACTGGTGCAAGGAGAGGACCCAGAGGGATGGCATGGGGTGGGAGGTGGGAGGGGATTCATGTTTGGGAACGCTTGTACACTCGTGGTGAATTATTGTCAATGTTTGGCAAAACCAATACAGTAATGTAAAGTAAACTAAAGTTAAAATAAAAATTAAAAAAAAAAACAAAAAAAAAAACAAAGAGTCAGTCATGACTGAAGGAATATTACACACACTTACTCAGAGCTACTAGGAGAAAATAAAATATAAATTGAACTTAAATTTATAATATTCTGTATTCAAAATATGTAGCAAATTCTCCTGCATGTTGTCAATCTATCAGATATATTCAGTCATACTTACTACATTTTTCCCAGAATCATTTAGCCAAACACGCTCTTGCTATTGTTGTTTTTACTGTTGTTCAGTCCCTTAGTTGTGTCTGACTCCTTGTGACTCCATAGACTGGAGTACACCAGTTTCCTCTCACCTACACTGTCTCCTGGAGTTTGTTCAGATTCATGTCCATCGAGCAAGTGATGCCATCTAACCATCTCATTCTTTGCTGCTCACTTATTTTTTCAGTCTTTCCCAGAATCAGGGGCTTTTCCGATGAGTTGGCTCTTCACTTCAGGTGGCTGAAGTATTGGAGCTTCAGTTTCAACATTAGTCCTTCCAAAGAATATTGAGGGTTAATTTCTTTTAGGATTGACAGGTTTGATCTCCATGCTGTCTAAGGGACTCTCAAGAATTTCTCCAGCACCATGATTTGAAAACAATTCTTTGGCTTTCAGCCTTCTTTATGAACCAACGTTCACATCCATATATGACTACTGGAAAAACCATAGCTTTTACTAAATGCTCCTTTGTCAGCAAAGTGAAGTCTCTGCTTTTTAATATGCTGTCTATGTTTGTCATAGCTTTCCTTCCAAGGAGCAAACGTCTTCTAACTTCATGGCTGCAGTCACCATCTGCAGTGATATTGGAGCCCAAGAAAATAAAATCTGTCCCTGCTTCTACTTTTTTTCCCTTTTATTTGCCATGAAGTGATGGGACTGGATTACATGATCTTAGTTTTTAAACTTGGGTTTCAAGACAGTTTTTTCACTCTCCTCTTTCACCTTCATCAAGAGGCTCTTTAGTTCCTCTTCACTTTCTATCCATTAGACTGATACTGTCTGCATATCTGAGGTTGTCGATATTTCCCCTGGCAATCTTGACTCCATCCTGTGATTCATCCAGGCCGTCTTTCACATGATGTACTCTGTGTACAAGTTAAATAAACAGGGTGGCGATATACAGCCTTGTTGTACTCCTTTCCCAATTTTGAACCAGTCCATTCTTCCATGTCCAGTCCTAACTGGTGCTTCTTGGCCCTCATACACGTTTCTCAGGAGACAGGTAAGGCAGTCTGATACTCCCATCTCTTTAAGTATTTTCCACAGATGTTTTATGATTCACATATTTAAAGACTTTAGTGTATTAAATGAAGCAGAAGTAGATGTTTTTCTGGAACTCCCTACTTTCTCTTTCATCCAATGAATGTTAGCCATTTGATCTCTGCTTCCTCTGCTTCTTCAAAACCCAGCTTGTATATCTGGAAATTCTTGGTTCACATAAAGCTAAAGCCTAACTTAAAGAATTTTGAGCATAACCTCACTAACAGTGGGAAATCAGCACAATTTTCTGGTAGTGTGAACATTATTTGGCATTGCCCTTCTTTGGGATTGGAATGAAAATTGACCTTTTCTGGTCCTGTAGTCACTACTGAGTTTTCCAAATTTGTTGACATATTGAGTGCAGCACTTTAACAGCATTATCTTTTAGGATTTTAAATAGCTCAGCTGGAATTAAATCATCCCCATTAACTTTGTTCATACTAATTCTTCCTATGGCCCACTTGACTTCATCCTCTAGATGTCTGGTTCTAAGTCTGACCACACCATCACAGTTATTTGGATCATTATGACATTTTTTGTATAGCTCTGTATATTTTTGTGATCTTTTCTTAATCTTTTCTGTTTCTGTTAGGTCCTTACCATTTCTCTCCTTTATCAGGCCCGTTCTTGCATGAAATGTTCCTTTGATATATACAATTTCCTTGAAGAGATCTCTAGTCCTTCCCGTTGTGTTTTCCTCTCTTTCCTTGCATTGTTCACTAAGAAGGCTTTCTTATCTCTGCTTACTATTCTCTGGAACTCTGAATTCAGTTGAGTATATCTTTCCCATTTTCCATTGCCTTTCACATCTCTAAATGTGCTCTGCTACTGCTAAGTCGCTTCAGTCATGCCCGACTCTGTGCGACCCCATAGACGGCAGCCCAACAGGCTCCCCCGTCCCTGGAATTGTCCAGGCAAAAACGCTGGAGTGGGTTGCCATTTCCTTCTCCAACTCATGAAAGTGAAAAGTGAAAATGAAGTCGCTTAGTCGTGTCTGACTCCCAGCGACCCCATGGACTTCAGCCCACCAGGCTCCTCCATCCATGGGATTTTCCAGGCAAGAGTACTGGAGTGGGGTGCCATTGCCTTCTCCAAATGTGCTCTAGTCTTTCCTAAAAAAAACTAGAAAGATTTTGATTGCCCCAGAAATGTTCAGAACCCTGGAGTTGTTGAAACATCAAATATTCTCAGATGTCCAAGATTCAGAAATATTCCCTGGTGGCTCAGATGGTAAAGTGTCTGCCTGCAATGCGGGAGACCGGATTCAATCCCTGGGTTGGGAAGATCTCCTGGAGAAGGAAATGGCAACCCACTCCAGTATTCTTGCCTGGAGAATTCCACGGACGGAGGAGCATGGTAGGCTACAGTCCATGGGATCACAAAGAGTCAGGCACGACTGAGCGAGCTTCACTTCACTTCACACACTACAAAAAGTGTTCAAATACATAAACATCTGCCTCCGAATTGAATAC